>CM076575.1:2086028250-2086628250 GCA_034641835.2 Pinus albicaulis | reverse complement strand
TGGCACTAGGCCCTGAACTAGACACGGTGAAGGTAATAGGGGGAGAACCAGGAGTAGGGGGAGAACCCGAACAATCAGAAGAAGAGTTGGAGTGCGGACTTGGGGGAGAACTTACTCGATGACGATGGGAAGGAGGAAGTCGACCAACCAGAAACTGAGGGTGAAGGCTAAGAAGTCTCCAGGAGAATCGCCTTGGGGGTGCAATGATGACGGGAAGAAGAAAAACCGACAAGGGCAGGGAGGGAAAAAATCAAGTGAGGTAAAGGGCAGAGGGGTGTAGTGACAATTAATTTTAAAGTCTTTGCCAGGCAGTGATAACTAGGCTCTTCTTCGCTTAGGGTCAGTGTGTGGCGTGCGTTAATTTAATTGTTTAAACCCAGACGTTTTGAGAGTAAAATAAAAAGTGTGATGCGTAATTGAAAATAAATCTGTAGTAAATAAGACTGAAAGAATAGAAAATTAACAACTAACAATGCATCAATCTAACCCAAGAAGGTGGGTCTCTCAAAACTAGTCTATAAGAGGGAAAAAATTAAGCAAAGCACGCGAAAAAGAGGCCAATAGATCTAAGGTCGAGAGGGATGGGGATCTAAAGGAGAAATATGCTGAAAAGAGGTGTAGAGAACAGCAAAGAGGCAGAGGCAAGGTTTCTACTAAAACGGAGGAGATCAGCTAAAAATAGAAGGGACAAGGAGGCGGCCCTAAAAATAAACCAAAAAAAAACTATATGAAGTGATTTGAAAGGGATAAGAGCTGATCTACAGGGATCTGAAAATGAGGGATCAGATCTGAAAGAAATAAGGCTGAAACTCTAGAAATTCAAACTTCTGAATCAACAAAAAATCTCCCACAAAAAGTGGAGGGTACTAGAGCCCTAAGGGGCAAGATTCCCACTTAGTTGAGTGAAAAAGATCAGAAATAGGTCAGCGGATGGAGATGAACAATGAGGCCTTGGACAACCTTCAGAATGTGCTGGATAGGCATGTGACAGGGTGCCTCTTTGTGATCATTCAGTGATTAGAATAAAACAAACCTAGACTAATCATGGACCATGACATTGGTCTGTGCAAATGCATTCATAGTAGGTTTGGAAGGACATCCTCTGGACATGATGTCATATATACTAATAGGGACAGAAACACACGAAAGTTAAAAATTTTAATGTTTTAAGGTTTTAGAGGTGAAAAGCACTATAAAAATTGGGAAAATAGAAAATGGAAGAGAAACCCTAGGGTCTGAAACCACTAGATATGCAGGAATATATAAAACGACAGTGGTCGCAAAAGAAAACCCGTGTGGAGTCGCCAATTGTTAGTATGAATCTTTCGTCGTAAAAGATCACTTTAGCTACGCATAACAAATAGCCCTAACATCGATTATGGCTACCAAATATTTTTAAATCTGCAATGAGGTGATCTAAATAGTGCTGCACAAATCTAGATCTAAGCATAAAAGACATTAAGCAGATAAAATAAAATGAGGCTCCATGCATCCAATAGACAAGACAAGAATGATGTATTTGAAAGAATTTTTATATTATATTGAAAAGGGGCACCTTAGAGGAAAACAAGAAAGGTGTTTTTTGGTTCTCCTCAATGGGATGGGTTCTTGATTGTCCTCAGCACTTCAGATCTAGAATCTCTCTCTCTTGTTGGTATAGAAAACCCAGACAAACATAGAACTCAATGGGAGCTCACAAGGCAAAAATGGAGAAAATGTGACCAAGTGTATAGATCCAGAGGTGATCTTTAGGCAAAAAAAGGTGACTAATGAATGGGGAAAACCCTTCTATTTATAACAAAATATTAGGGCAATCTAGAACTTGGTGCATGAATAAAATATTATTAATCAAATTCTAGAACCACCTTTTAGGAATATTTTAATATATTTGTTGGAGGGAAAAGGATTTTTGACTTGGGTCAATTCCTTTATTTATAAATAATAAATAAATAAATGATTTATTTATTATTTTAAGGAAATGGTGGGAATATAATTAAATAAATAATGATTTATTTAATTATTTATAAATTATTTAGTCAAATTTAACTAGGAATATTATTTAAATGGGATTTAAATAACTTATTCCTAGGAAATAATCAAATAAATAAGGATTTATTTAATTGATTTCCTTGTTTTGGGTTAAATATGACTAGGAAATATAAACAAATATAGATTTGTTTATTATTTCCTTTTGGGGTTTCCTGTTTAGACCATAAACAACTTAATAAAGGCGTTTTACTAAGTTATTTCACATAGTGAAAGCAATTTTACTTAGGGTAAAATTGGTCTTACATGGTGTACTTGGGTTCATCTAATGATAATAGGTTAGATGACCAAAAAATGGTGTAACATTTAGGAATTTTTACTTACTAGAAATATAGTGTTCATTTTATTTTTTCATAGATAATTGTTTCTTCCAGTGAATCACCAATTGTTGTACTGTACAACAACCCTCCCCATTTCTAATTTTTTAGAATAAAATTTCATTTAGAAATAGGTCCCCTTTTCATCTTTCTTTCTAGATAGAAATAAAAGATTTAGAAACAATCCGATCATTTTTTATTAGGAATAAGAGGTTCATTGATAAAAGGACATATTGCATATTTTTATTTACAAGTGTGTATAAACAAATAAAACCTTTAAAAAATTTCCGATCCGATGAGATACAAAGCTTTTATCAAATCAAAATATTACATAAAGTTTTTATATTTAACAATATTTGATGTGTACAGTAATCGCAAATCGGAAATCAGAGAGATCTTTAAGTTCTATATTCACTTTGCAAAACTCCGATGCGATGGAACTCAATCGTAATCGCAAATCAGATAAGCTTTAAAGTGTTATACTTGTTTTGCATACTTCCGATGCGATGCAATTCATCACAATCACATTTTGGAGAATTAAACATTATATTCATTTAATTGAAAGACCCCGACGCGGCAGACCCCACCTCATCGCAATCAAAAAATCAGAGAAACTCTTTAACGATCCACTCCATTTGAAAATCCCTGATGCGATCATCCCAATCGAAATTCTGCATAAATCATATTATGTTATTTCATTTACCTTTGAAGAATCATGATGCGATTATTACTTAATATTCATATACTATTTATTCATCGCATCCCAAGAATTCAAAATTTAATTTTTAACACTTATTCAAAATATACCGATCTCTGATTGTACGTTTACCATTAATTGAAAATGAAACAAATAATAATGAATTTTTTTTTTTTGATTGTGTCAGTGTGACTCCTTAGAGGGCATTAAGTTTTAACCACAGATATAATAAATACAAATCAACGAATAAATCCTTTTCTATAGCTGTTTTCATTATTGCGTTTTCACCTCGACTGAAAGCTTTTATTTGTTGCAGAACAATAGAACGTCCAATTCTTTCATTCGCAGAACGAGGGAAATGCTGCCTGATACCGAAATGTCAAAAATATCCAGGAAATCAAAATTTGTCGTCACTGCAAAAGCTCCTATGTTTACCATGCTGCCTAAAGAGAAACCAACAAATCTTAAGCTGGTCACAGATACCTCATGCCAGGGACTTGGTAAGATGACATGGGAAAATTTATATAACTTGCTTGAAAAGGAAAACCCTAAAGTTGTTGAAGCCAAGGAAACAATTCCTGATGTAGACAACTCAGACTCTGATTCTGAGACTCTTCTTAGTGTATTAGTGAACTCATTCCTGCATCAAATTGCAGCTTGGGCAAACATTTTTCCATACTATGATGTTATTCAATGGGTAATTGATAATGTGGCTATCCAAAACATAACCTTTCTTTCAGCTTCTGAAGCAATATTTAGGGCATTCAAAGCAGAGGACATTAAAGCAATGTACCACCTTCTGGACCCGTAGAAAATCTATAACAAAGACTTCATCAAGGAATTCACTGCGAATGATAAAAATCAGTCAAAGCCGATTAAAAAAAGGAGAAAGACTCCTGAAAAGCATAGACACGAGGTGTCAGGTATGTACTATGTGGAGTCTCTTTTGCCTTCGTACTGTTATGCTGCATAAATGATGTGAATATTGTTTGGGAATGATAACTCAGCTAGGTTTTCTATACAAATGGTGCCATTAATACATTCTGCTATTAATTCCGAGATAATGGACTAGGTTGTCATTCTTTCTGATAACATAGCCAACATGATTCTTGAGTATAGGAAAGACAGAAACTCGGGAAATACCACTCATTTTTATTTTTGGGCTTATATCCTAGATGCCTTTTGTTTCAATTCTGAATTCCCCATGTTAGGATGGAAATGGACCCCTAAAGAACCTGTTCCTATTCATATATATCACAATTTCTTGTGGAAGGGGTATTTCAAAAGCCATGTTTACAGAGTTTGTCACGGTTTTCTTATCTTGATTTACCAAACTATTTTTGGTAGATTCCCTCCTAGGCTTTCTGAGAAGGCTAAAGTGGATTTATCCTCGATTGGGGATTGTTTCGGAGAGGAAAGGTTCACATATATCAGAGTTTTTGGAAGTATTGTAAAACCACACATTCTTCCTTTGTATGTTCCAGACAAACTATTAGCACATGAAATTTCGTATCAGCTGACAGTAGAAGGCATTTATAGGACTATGAAGAACAACAAGAAGCTTATGTGGCCTACTTTTCCTTTTAAATGTGGTGACTATACTCTCAATAATTTTGTTCATGCTGAAAAAGAAGTTGGTAAACTAACCAATCTCAAGCTTTAAACAATCCCAGGGAGGCAATATGATCCAAGGAAGGTGGCATTTGATTTTAATACTTCTGTTTCAATTGCTCGGTTTTAACATGAACCATATATGTTTGATGATTTATTTGTTTCTATAGATAGATTTTCCCAAGTTTTTGATTTGGCCAAGTCCGAATTTCAGGCCGAAGAAATGAATAATTTTTTGTTATATAGAAGCCAGAGGTTACTCAAAGTTCCTATGGATCATTTGAGAGTTCCTATACAGGAGAATGAATCACAACAGAAGGAAAAAGAGAATACATCTGGAAAAACAGTAACATAAACATCTACCAGCAAAATCATCATACAGACTCAGAAAGAAGTAACAGGAACTAATCCTGTTTTAAAAAAAGAAGATATTAGCAGCAAAGTTTATGCTGAAAAGAAAGAAACAGCTACTAAACTTGATGTACATATTGATCAACATTCTTCAGCCCAGATAGGAAAAGAAACCACAGGTACTGATGCCAACGTGCATACTGAAAAGGGAGGCACAAACAGTAAGGCTACTAAACAGGCACCAAAAGGAGATATAAACAATAATCCAGATTCTCAACTTGGAAGAGAGGAAGCTGCTAAAAAGGTAGTTGAATCTGCTAAACTTATAGTTTCTCCTCATTTGCTGAACCAATATGAACAATTTTCCCAGCAAATAGGACAACAGAATAATCCCCAAGTTAATGTTCTGGAAAACCAGGATATAGAATTTAATCCTGAAAATCCCACAGGTGAAATTATGTTGAAGATAGAATAAATCCCTCCTCTAGATGTATTTTACATCCCTAAACATAGGGATGTTGTAAGAAAAAAAAGGAAAAGGAGGAGAACTGATCAGGATGCACTTTTGACATCACAGGTGGAGTTTATGAATAATGTTTATAAAAATTTTGAGGTGAATCCATCTGAGGATCTCACCAAATTATCCCAATACACAAGTGCCTATAGTGATGCTACTATAGACAAAGCCTCAAAAGTTATACAATTAATGAAACAAAAATATGTGAAAATAGCTATGTGAGAAGAACAGGTTACAGAGAACCAACAGAAAATTATTCAGTTAGAACAACAATGGCAAGATGGAGAGCTCAAATCCAAATATTTAGAAGAGTAGATCAATGTTGAAAAGAAAGAGATCAATCAACAGAATTTAGAAAAGCAACAACAACTAAATCAAGAGATAACAAAATTACAAGCTCTTCTGCAAAATGAGAAGACTTCAAAGATTGAGCAAGAGAAGATGTTTCAATCCAAATTGGACAAGTTTAAGAATTATCCTAATTTGGATCAATTCAAAAATGAATCCCTGGAGACAAACAAGTTATTGTCTCAGAAATTAAATGAATTTTTTCTAAAGGTTGCAGAAGAAGAATCCTTGTGTGAGATTACATCTTCCTTAGTAGATGAAGGAGTCAGTCTTAAAATTGAATTTGATGAAGCTGAGGAAAAAATTTCTGAATTTCTTTTATGGCAAGACTCGGAGTCAGGAAGAAAAGAGAATCTTCCCAGGATTATGGAGAGACATAAGAAAATTATTTTTGCAGAATGGGAACAGCGTTTAATCAAATCATAAGGAGCTACATCCAGAGCTAAAAGCATGACGAACAATGTAACATAGCTAGTGAATAATAGCCTGTATGCAATCAATTTGATTTCAGATTGTACCCTTGGCAAGTTACGTAGGGTAAAATAAACTGATTACAGATGGAAACAAGAAATAATTAATAAATATCATTAAATTAGCCAACTGCAAGGAATATCGTGGGATATGATGTGGACCTACCTTATCAAGCCTCATAGTCAGCAAACAACAATAAAAATTCTTTCAAATGCCATCGATTGCATTATTCCTAAATTCTATGATGCCACATACATAGGGCAGTTACACTCAAATCTTAGTCATCCAGAAGAGGTGAAGGAAATGCTCAAAATCTGCCATCTGGGCACATCAAACGCAACAGATAATCAATGAATCGGTTCACTTCAAGATCGCATTTCTGTTTCTATATTTTTTTATTTAGATAGATTGTAGGAATAGTTTTAGTTATTTTGTTTTATTAAGTACATATTTAAACCCCTTTCATGCATTTAGAAAGGGGTCCTAAATTTGTAATATTTTAACTTGGAGATTACATTTCTATACTCCATTGACTCTTATATTTTTATGAAGGATCACATCTAGTGATTCTGTGCAAAATTGCCTTTAAGAATTGCATTTCTATATCTTGGAGTCTGTTTTACATTGAAGTAGTTGGATTTGGATATCAGATTGCATTGGAAAGTATCAAGATGGATATGGTATTTCTATCAATTCACTGTTAGTTTTCTGATATTATGTGATATTCTCATTTAAATTGCTATCGTTTATGTATACTCGTTTTAAAATATTTCTTTATACATATCATTTGTGAGTGTGTAGAAATATTTATATTTTACAGTATATGAAAATGATATATTAATAATGAATACAATGTATTATTATAACTCTGTTTAATTTCTTAAACAGAGTTATCTTTATTTGTTACTACATATTTCAATCAATTTATAATACATTTTCATGGTTATTGGTTAATTGAAACAATTTAAAGTTGTATTCACATTTGATACCCAGGTTGGTTTTAGAATTGTTTTATCAGTTTTAAATTAGTTTAGATAGCTTTATTTTAGTCATTTAGTCCCATTTTCCCTTCATACAATTATTCCATTACCAACCCATTTAAATTACTAGGAAACTGGTTCTATAAATCCAGTTGGAGCCACCACACCAGACAGAAAAGGAGTTTTCCTAAGGTCCCGACTGGGTGGTTATCCCCCAATGTTTGAAGCAACGATTTTCGAGGCCTCAACAGGTTCATCTTGATTTCCATACCTTCCTTCATGGTATTCCTCAGATCTTGGAATATTGACTACTTTTCTCAGGGAAGCATCTTCGTCAAAGGTGACATCATTGCATATCTCCACTTCCCTTTGACCAGGCACATAGACTCTGTAGGCCTTCGAATTTTCATTGTAGCCCACAAACATTCCCTTCTTCTTAGAAACATCTAACTTTCTCGTGTTCTCTTTCAGCACATGAAAATAAATAGGACATCCAAAAAATCTAAAATGTGAGACATCAAGTTTCTTAGCAGTGAAAACCTCTTCGGGAGTTTTGGAGTCGAGAGAAGAATAAAAGCATAATTTTTTTATGTACAAAGCAGTGTTCATAGCTTCTCCCCATAGAAAATTTGGTAGATCCTGGTCACATAGCATGGCACAAGAATATTCCACAATTGTTCTATTCTTTCATTCAACAATGCCATTCTATTTATGAGTACAGACAGTTGTGGTCTCCCTCTTGATTCTAGCTTCTTTGCAAAAGTTCCTCAGCTTGTTCATCTCATATTCAGTGCAATTATCAGTCCTCAATATCTTGATCTTCTTCTCTGTGATATTTTCCACCAAGGCTTTGAAGATATGAAACCACATGAAAGCCTCATCCTTCTTCTTCAAGAAGTACATCCAGGTTTTGTGAGAGAAGTCATCTATGAATGTCATATAATAAGAACATCCTCCCAAGGATGTCACGTGCAACATCCAAGACAGATCAGAATGTATCAATTGCAAGACATTAGATGTCTTTGTGACACTTGAGGGGAAAGGTCTCCTTTTATGTTTTCCTTCAGAAAAACCCTAACACACACCTTCATAATTATTTTAAAACTCGGGCATTCATGTCACCAGTTTCCTTGCTTCGGGAAGGGCCTTGTAGTGAAGGTTTCCAAACCTTTGGTGCCATAGTTTTGTCTATCGAATAGTATCACACGTCATTGCTCCCAGTGGACTTTCTCCAACTTGGTAGAGTGTATCAACTCTAAACCCAATCATGATAGCTTTCTTGAATCTCTTCTTCCAGATGCACACCTTTCCATCAATGAATGCCACATTGAAATCTTTGTTTTCCATGGCCGATATAGACACAAGGTTCTTCTTCAAATTAGCTACATAAAGTACATCCTGCAAGCAGAGGAATTGACCTTGAGACAAGTTTTTGTTATAGTCCTTGTTCCTTTCTTGGGATATGTGGCATTACCTCCAGTGATAATTTCCTAATTAGTATCCTTCTCAACCATATCAGAAAGTGCTTCCTTGAACCTAGTGATGTGCCTTGAGGCACCACTATCTATCAACCAAACATCCATAGTGTTGGGTGGAGATATAGCAGAGAGGGTTGATACAAGAATGAATTAATTTATTTTATCAACAACATTTGATTCCTTATACCTGGAGTTTCTCGACCTTTTGAAAGGTTTACCATTCCCACCAGAGGGAGCCTTCCTCATCCCCTTCAACCTAATTTTCCTTTTATTTTCATTCCTTCGGTTGTTGTTGTTTTCATCATCATCGTGAGAATGCTTCTTGAAAGGGAATTCTCTAGCATATTGACCTGGCCTCTGACAAGTGTAACACTTTCCCTTACTTCCTTGGCCCCCTGTTCTTCTTTTGTTCTTTAGACCACCAAAGTTACTCTTTCTAGAATGAGCAGCGTAGGCAACATTTCCTCTGTTTTCATACTCCTTCATTCTTGTCTCTTCTTGTACGCATCTTGATAGTACTTTGTCAAATTCAGGTATCACATTGTTATTGAGAATGGTAGTGTTGAACACATTCCATTTGGATGAGAGCCCTCCAAGTAGGGTGAAAAACATCTCTTGATTAGTTATTTTCTCTCCAATAGCCAGCAGATTGTTCCTAATCTTGGTCACTTCAAAAAGTATGATTGAACAGACTCATCCATGCCTTTCTTCAGATTCTTCAATTGGTTCTTGAATAATATGACTTGATTCGCATTGTTGGCCTTGAACATGTGGACAAAATTATGATAAATCTCTTTGGATTTACCTAGCTCAGAGATGTAGGCAACCAGACTCTTGTGAATTGAGTCCTTGATCATCAGCTTTGCTTTGATCTCCCCCTTCTTATACTTTTTTTTGGCAGCAACAGTTGCAGTGGATGGAGGCTCTTGGATTTTACCCTGCACATAGTCCATGACATATTGATCTTCTAAGTTAAGATCCAATTTCATCATCCAAGCATGGAATTGATCCTTCTCATTCAATTTGTCATCAGCCTTAAAACCATTGTAGTTTAAGGAACCCATCCTCTTCTTTGGTGATCGCTACAAATTAGGGCTTTGTCTTCACCTCAGCTCTAATACCATGTAATTTTTTGTGGATGTTTTATGCTTGATGCAACTTTACTTTTTATTCAATATCAGACCACAATCACATAAAAATTAAAGTAAATGTTGAAAGAACATACCAGTAGATTGACAGAAGACAAGCTAGAAATATATAAGTGTATTGATTTCTTCTAGCGGTCAAGAGGATGCTTCAACCAATAAAGTCTCAATATGGTCAGCCAATCGGCAATGTCACACAACCCTCCAAGACAGCCAAACGGTCAAATCAAAAGTCAACCCAAAATTCAACGCTGTCAATCAATGGTCAACGCAAACAATAACAACATCTAGGTCAATGAAAATAGCAACAGCAGCTAGGTCAATGTTGAAAGGTCAAAGTCAATGTTTTTCCTTGGGAATAGTGGAAGAAAATGTTGCATATAAAAATCAAACGTTTGGGATAGTTTCATGTCCTTTTGACCTTGCGTTTACCAAAGTCAATGGTTGTTTTGGGGAAAATCACCCTAGAGGTTCGTTGGGTTACAACCTCCACAGAGCAGGGGCATGCTACTTAAGAAGGACTCACACAACCATGCATGTTCAAAAAAACTAAATAGAGTAGATCGAGGAAGTTACCCGTAGGTCCTACGGTTGAAGCAGATCCCGCAGGGTCCAAACCCCCAGCAACCGTCCTTCCTTCTTAACCTGAAAGACAAGAAGAAACAAGCACGAAGAACTGGTTGTACAACATATATCTACTCTAAATGTTAGTGAAATCCATATAAAACATCAGATAAACCATAATGAATGCTTAAATAACAATTTTCTCATATATGTAAGAAGACACTAACACGTATATTTCGGGAACAAGATGGTACTTCTGTATTATAAATAGCATGTACAAAAATAACGAGTGGAGAGATCACCTGAATCCTTCCACGATCTTCGAGCATACCGTCGTCCGGATCCGTCCCGCCCTTGCCTCGCTAAGATTCCTTCCAAACTGGTGCATACGAGATGACATATAGGGAGATGAGCATCTCAAGGAAACAAGGGTTTCCTGTAATGAACTGGGAAAGTGCAGGAGGCACGGGGAATCAGACTTGGATAGGGAATACCAACAGAGTATAATATCAATAAATTCTCTCTCTCCCTTAGGCCATACACATGAGGGGTTTTTATACTCCCTCCAAGTAGTTTCAATAGTTGGAAACAGTTGGCCACGTGCTGGGGTGGTTGAACTACCTGAGTAACCATCAACCCAGCCCGAAAATAGGGAATTTTTATATATTTTTTCATAATTTTAATGGCATACGCGGAAAAGTACAGCTGGACTCGCGTATACACGCGGAAAAGTATGGGCATAGTCGCGTATGGGGATTTTTACACTGTTTTAAAGTGAATTTGTCCAAGTCTGTAGGAATGGGTGCCCAAAACCATCAAAGCAATCATGAATCATGTGAAGGTGAGAAATGATGCTATAACAGATGCCCCCTAATATATGAGGTCAGAAAGGGTACATGATGGCCGAAATGTATTATGCACATAGAAAGAACTTCGCAAGGACAAGAGAGGACTTCACCAGATTTCAGCCTGCCAAAAACCAATGAAAGAAACCAGAGAGTCAACTCATGCTGAGGCAGGCATACCCATGCTCAGTCAAAAATACATCATATAGAAAGTAGTGAATAGATCCAACATGTATACAAGTATAGCTGAACTGAAAGTACATAATGAATCATCTGAGCATGGCCCGGAAGTGTAAGTCTGAATCAATGTCCAAGTATCACATATAGAAAGTTGATCAAAGATGGTGCAACTGGATGTCTGATCATATAAGTAACTAAATCTCTAAGTACCGAATCATAAGAGGTGGAACAAATGGTACAATCATGCAACTTGGGAGCCAACATATAAGATGTTGCTGTACTGAACTGCAACATATAAGGGTGGACAACATCACTGGCAGAAACTGAATGGACTGTCAAAAGTGAACCGAAGAATGCTGATGCAACCCGAGGTCTTCATCGATCACTATGGCACAATTCTTCACAATGGGAATAAATGAGCTGAAGTCGACCATGTGAGAAATCGTTGGATTACCGGTCAATGATGTATACCGTTAACCAACGCGAGACAACCCACTGATAATGAAAATGAGTGTCAAGGTTGTTAGAAAATTAAATATTACAGAGCAATGAAACACATAAATTATGCGGAAAATACAAGCACACAAAACACATAAAACCAGAGAGACACAGATATACGTGGTTCACCCAGTTTGGGCTACGTCCACCCCGAACAGCCAGTCCTTCCTTTATATTATCCAACAAAATGAAGAGACAAAACCTATAGCAGATCCGCTGTAATATCCTCTGTTCTCTCTCACAGTCTCCCTCTCTGTTTCTCGCTCCGAGAATACACACCTCTTACACAGCCGCAATACAATGCCCCCATATATACAAGGGGGTTGCCTTCTAGGGCAAAAAACCCTAATCTAAACATAACTTCTACCGTCAGATCATTTGCCTAATGAACGGCCCAGATTGACTAGAAATTACTATATTTTTACAAGGCAATTTTACATCTGTTTTTAGCCTGGCCCCCCCTGGACCCCCCACGGCAGCGATTAAATTTCGGGCGGCGTTGCCGCCCCTTTTAAGGTACAAGGGTCCAATGTTGTGATACAAAGTAAACAAGATAATCAAGCTCCACACCCAACAAAGGTGCCCCAGTACAATCTAACAAGTGCGAATGAATGAGTTGAAGTCGAACACTTGAAAGAATCTACCAATTAGGAGGCAATGATGAATCCCCACTGTCGATAGCGAAGAGTCCGCCACTGATGACTGCAAACCCTAAGGTACTGACAAAAAGACTCTAGACCTTATTCCTAGAGCAATGAGTCAGAGTCGATGGGAAAATATCTGCTGGAAGAAAGGCATTAAGGCATCCCACATCAGTCCAGCGCGAGTGTAACCCGCAGGCCAAGATTTGAAAGGAATCAGACGAAGTAGAGTGACGGAACCAAAACCAAAGTACGTTTCCGACATGCACAAGATGAAGCTAGCGCACGGAAGAAACCCTCTGAACCAACCAATAATGAAAGTTGACACAGAGGCGAGAAATCCACCGATAGGGTCAAATGGAAATCAAGGTACTGCACGAATCCCAAGTGTGATAATGTGTGTTGACGTCAAACACAGGGGAAACCACTCAGTCAAAGACCCCTGATGATGATCAAATGATGAGCACAAGGTCACCTATCAATGATGAAAATAGGCCCAGGGTGCGGCTCTAGGTTTGCTCTCAGAGCAATGTGTCGTAGTCGATAAGAGACAAACCCGCCAGCAAGAAGTCAATGGGGACCTTCTCAAACTAGCATGAGCAGAAGACCAAAACATCTGATGTGATATAACATGATACTGACAAGACCAGGAAGGCCGACTGAATAATGAGTCAAGAGACACCGCAGAATGGCCGACTCAGGTTAGACTTCCCTTGAACAAAAGCATGACTCGTGATGACCATGGCAGTAAAAAGTGACACTGTATAAGTCTGTTATGCAGGAGGCAGAACAAACTCTCCATATGATTGGAAGAGATAACCAACCGGGGGAGAACTGACAAGTGAAACATGGTAAAGGCTGAACCTAGGTCAAAAACTAAAACCATCCCAAATGTAGGAGATATATATAAGTAAATGTGCTTTGTTCAAGGGCGACAAACTGACTCTGTACTGCCATCAAAACAACGAAGATACATCCCGTTCCCGCTCTTTTTGTTATATTTGATTTTTTTGTCTTTTTCATATAATAAGCTTGAAAAAGAATAAAAGAATGCTATGGTACAATGGCTAGAACGAGTATCAAAAAATCAAATGCACTAGTTCCTGGGATTGGAACAATCCTATGCTCAATGCAAGGTGGCGAAAACTGGTAAGTGATACTCAGAGGAACGTTCCATCCATTGGTAAAAGGTGTCAAGTCGAGATAGCTAAGTGCATGCAATGGTTAACTTGTACAGAGAGTCAAGGTCAAAAGTTGGCTTAAACATCGAGTCCAAATGAAGCCGGCTAAAGGCCAGGATAAACAAGTAGCCAATATGCAATGCGGTAATACAACTTAACGACACCAGGGAGCCTCTAGGGTATAAGCCAGAAAAATGATAAGTGATGAAGGAGAAGAATGAAGCTTCAACACAAAAGACATGGTGGGACTAAAGAGGACTCCCGAGCCTACATAAAAAGCAGCATGGGCAACAAGTGATAGCGAGGAACTAACTAGGAAGCCCATGTAAAGGAAGGCTCTATCATCAAGTCATGATTAAATAATCGGCGAGTGAAATGGGTGTAATACTCATGACCTGATGGGATCGACCCTAAGGCAAGTGATCAGTATGGAGGCTAGTATGCAAGATGCAACGGAGAGTGATTTCCCTAACCTATATGCCAGCGAAGATCATATACCTACCATGACGAGTCAGTAATCATGGATCAAAAACCGGGAAAAATCTCAAAATCATCAAAATGTACCTGAAAACATACCAAACTGGGCACTTCCAAGCATTCGAGTTATGCAGCTTAAGATAGATCGAAAAAATGAGCATAACAAATTTTTACGAAAATTTTCAACTTTTTAGGCATAAATAGACAAATTACCTCATATTTGGTTCATTATTGCATTGCTGATTTGGAAAAAAGTGCTCTGGAGCAAAAAACTTCTTTCGTCAAATCAGGAACAACCGACCGTAGAATCGCGCCGAAATTTCAGGTAGGCTCCTCAATCATCCTTGCAAATCATTTTTTCCATTTGGAAATTAAAATTAAGTGAATTTTACCCTTAAAACCCTTGCTAAAAAATGCGGACTTGCGCATACGCGGGTTCATTATAGGAAACTCGTGTATACACGCGACTGTGCAAAGAAAAAGTCGCGTATGCGCAGGTCCGAAACTTAAAAAGCGTGGCTAATGCATGATTTTATGAAATTTGACAGGATGACAATCTCATGGAGAGAATGTGAGCATAGCGCAATTGACCAAGAGGTCATGCAAGATCGAGCAACGCAAAATATCCTTCGGAATTGCGGGTTGTTCAAATTCTTTAAAATGCCAAATATGAAAAGCAATCCTCGGTTGCTAGAAATGCTCGTCAATTACTGGGAACCAAACCAAGACTATTTCGTGATAGATAAGATGCCAATACGCATTGAAGTGGAAGACATATACTTTATTACTGGACTCTCCCGGAGAGGAGAACCAGTAGACTTGCACGGGAAGCCCCTGGGAGGGTTAACCTTAGAAGACTATGTCCACGTGTATTGCGTAGAGGGTTCCAAAAAGGTTGGAACTCAGATTGCAATTAAAGATTTACGGGATTTGCACATGAAAATACTCCTTTTCACCATCGGCAGAGTGGCAGGATCTGCCTCCCTACATTAGGCGTCCAGGACGCAAATGAGCATAGCAGTAGAATGTTTGACTCATGTGTATGATTGGTGCATAGCCCTTTTACTGAACATGAAACAACAGTTGACCTCAATCTGCCAAGAAAAGACCAAACACTTTGGCTACGGTACAATTTTGACAACATTCTTCTTTGAGAAGATTCCAACATTGAGACCCAGAGTTATCTCTACCATCAGTAGCCCGCAGGACCCAAGAATTTCCCGTCGGGCGGACATGATGAAGAGATTGGGGGGTAGTGAAGTACCCCGGACCACATGGGACGATGAGTTCTTCCGCTGGTGGGGAGAACAAATCATCACAGTGGACGACTATCCCTATGCTGGGATGGACTTCCGTGGAGATCTAGATCTAGTTCTTCCACCAGGCACAACATGGGGCACAGTCGGTAAGTTTTCAAAAAATTTTGACTTATATAATTTTTTTTTGATTTTTTCAAATATGTATGAAAAAATGAAAAACAAACATGTTTTTGATTGGATTCATAATGACTAACAATTTAAAATGATCATGATTTAGATGTTGGACCAGTTCGACCTGAGGGTCTCCCGCGCCACAAGCGCCGCAGGGGCGAAGCAGATACTGTGGATTCAGATAGGACTCTTCAGGCCGTGCAGAGGAATTTGGAGGGACTAACCCACCAAATACCTATGGCTGTTGTGGAGGACCTGCCGGAAGCCATCCAGAGACGGGTGGTAGGAGTGCCCCGAGACTGGGTTAGATTATTCCGCCGAGTTGCCACCGCAGTCACGTTCTATAGGAACACGACTTCTGGGTAGGGACCTCAGGAGTAGACAGATATTATGTATTAGATGACTATATATTCTTTTTTGAGACTGAACATGATGGGGGCATAAGCCCAAGTTTTGTACGACATTATGGATCCAAATTTTGTAAAGTTTTTGAACACTCTGATGATATATATACATCGATATTTGATGTGATGTGATGAATGTATCAAATGTATCATGTTTTTTATGATTAAAAATTTATTGTATGGAATGATTAATAAGCCAATCTAATGCTTGATTAGCTAATGAGTCAGCAAACCAATTGTCAGCTCGAGGAATATGAATGAAAGTTAAAAATTGAAATGACCTTTGTAACAAACGTACCCTCAATAACAATCGTAATAAGAATGGATCTCGTACCCGATAAGTATTGTTCAACTGCGACACCACCAGCTGAGAGTCCAAGAAAACTACCAACGAATCAACACCCAAAGATATTGCCTCCGAGAGTAGATGAATAACTGCAGTGTATTCCGCTATATTATTGGAAGCAGGACCAATGCAGACCCCTCTTGATACTAACAGCTGACCGGATGGATAATGAAGCACCCAAGCCGCGGAAGCTAAGTTCCGGGTGTGTCTACTAGCACCATCGGCGAAACCAAATTGACTCATGACATCCAACACAACCTGCCAAAGCAGATCAAAAACATCACCAACTCATCAAAGATCGAAAATCAATCAGATATGTACAAAGAAAAAAACTACTATATACAAAAGCAACATGCCAGGCCGAAGCCTAGGCATAATAATTCTTCTAATAGAGCCCATTTCGGGGCTCCGGAAACTCGTTCCCTTCGAAATCAACCAAGGTATACGCTCCTTTCTTAAGGCCTTTTTTAACGATATAGGGGCCATACCACATAGACTTAAAATTTCCTGCCCCCAGGGCATCTTTTTCTTGGGCATAGACCAAAAAAAGGTCACCTTCCGAAAAGACCCTAGGCTTGACCGCCTTATCGTACTGAACTTTTACTCGGTTTTTATGCGCTTCATTCATCATGGCGGCATCTCGACGCTGCTCATCGAGATGTTCCAGATGAAGAAGCCGTTCTGCCAGACTAGAAGTGTCAGGAAGAAGTTCAACAGCTAATTTAAGAGAAGGAATCTCGCATTCAATAGGAAATACGGATTCCACCCCGTGCACTAACTGAAACGGAGTAAAGCCAGTTGCAGTTTTCACTGACGTCCTGTATGCCCAAAGTGCGGGATATAGCATAATATGCCAGTTGGATCTAGCTTTATCAATTGTCCTTTGAAGAATTGTCTTCAAGGATTTATTCACGGCTTCCACTTGCCCATTGGCTTGAGGATAATACGGAGATGAATGCTCCTGCCGGAAACCCAATTTGAGAGCCAACTCAGCCATCATACTATTCTGAAAATGACTTCCATGGTTAGTGACAATATCTCTGGGAATACCAAAATGAGCGATAACCTGGTTGAAAAGGAAAAGAGTTGCAGTCTCACCATCATTCCCAAAAGTAGGCATAGCCTCGACCCACTTCGTAAAGTAGTCTACTGCTACAATAATGTACTTGTGACCTTTAGCCGAAGGCGGGTTACAAGTAGTATAATCAATACCCCACTTTGTAAAGGGACCGACAGTAACGACTGGAAAAAGTGGAGCTGGATGAGTGCGCATTTTTCAAGTATAAACCTGACACGGATGACACTTTTTGACCGATTCAATACAATCTTTGAAAATCGAGGGCCAAAAGTATCCAACACGCAAAATATTTTGGGCTGTAGCAAGCCCAGATAAATGACCCCCACAAGCTCCACTGTGAGAATCATTCAGCACAGCCTCAGCTTCTTCGAGAGTTAAGCAGCGTCTTAGGATTGAATCAACCCCTCGATGGTACAAAGCATCACCAATAATCAAATAATTCTTGGCCAAGTGACGCAGTTTACGACGCTCATCTTTCGAAAAAGTAGAGGGAAACTTCGCAGTCTGGAGATACACAATGATATCCCCGTACCAAGGATCCTGTGAAGAGATAAGAAACAAGTGTTCATCTGGAA
Source organism: Pinus albicaulis (assembly GCA_034641835.2). Lineage (NCBI taxonomy): Eukaryota > Viridiplantae > Streptophyta > Pinopsida > Pinales > Pinaceae > Pinus > Pinus albicaulis. Next base: position 2,086,610,070 of record CM076575.1, on the reverse strand, counting down.
AGGACTCATCATAGATCATCTCTTCTCCACAGGGCAACTCGGAGATCAATTCCGCAAAAACTAATGATTTCTTGGATTTGGCAGACATGAAATCAAGATCAAATTCCTATAAAATCACAATCCATCTATTATATTTTCCCCCAATCACTCGCCTGCTGAGGACAAACTGAAATGGATTGGCAGCTGCCAAAACATAAGTTTTGCGAAGAATAATGTAATGCCGAAGTCGCTGTACAGCATGAACTGTTGCTAAGGCTAATTTTTCTATCGGAGTGTACCTGAGTTCAGGTCCTACCAATCCTCGACTTAGGTAGTAAATAACATGCTCTGCAAGAGCATCATCTTCCTGAACTAGAACCATACCGATGGTAGATTCTGCTGCTGCCAGATACAAAAGGAAATCCCTGCTATAATCAGGTGGACTCAGTAAAGGAGCAGAGGTCAATGCTTTTTTCAAAGCATCGAATGAGCGTTGAGCATAGTCGTCCCAAAGAAAAGGAACTCATTTCTTCAACAGTCTCATAAATCCCTTTGTGACTTCAGCATAATTGACGATAAATCTCCGAAGAAAATTAGACTTCCCTTGAAGACTTTGAAGCCGACGAATTGAAGACGGGGGAGGCAACCGAAGTATTGCCTCGACCTTGAAGGGATCTACCCTTATGCCTTCCCTAGACACAATGAATCCCAATAGCCGACCAGATGTAACCCGGTAAATGCACTTGTTCGGATTCAATCGAATTTTATAAAAACGACATCTTTCAAATATTTGCCGGAGGTGACCAGGATGATCCATCCTCTTTCGAGAATGAGCAGCTAGATCATCTAAGTATGCCTCGATAATCTTCTTGATGTCATGGAAGGCGTAAGACATGGCCCGCTGAAAGGTAGCCCCAGCATTTTTAAGACCAAAAGGCATCTTCTTATATGAAAACGTACCCCAGGGACAAATAAAGGTAGTCTTATGTTGATCTTCAGGACGGATAGTAATTTGATTATATCCGGAGAAACTGTCCATGAAGGAGAAAATCTCATTACCGGCACACTTGTCAATGATCTGATCGATAAATGGTGTGGGGTAATTATCTTTAGGACACGCTTTATTTAGGTCTCTGAAATCGATGCACACTCGAATCGTTCCTTGCTTTTTATCTATGGGAACGGGGTTTGAAACCCATTCAGTCAGAGGAACAGGGAAAATGAATCCCGCCTTAAGCAGCTTTTCAACTTTAGCTTTTATAGCTGCCTTCCTAGGATTGATCGGACGAAGTTTTTGCCTCACCGACTTAGTGTTTTCATACGTCTTGATCTCATGCTGGACGATAGATGGGTCTATTCCAGGCATTTCTTCATAAGACCAAGCGAATACATCCCTATACTCTTTAAAGAGCTCGGTGTAAATTTGAACCTCTTCACGAGAACATTCGGCTCCAATGAAGACATTCTCGATAATATTGGGATCCCTGGAAATGTTCACCGAGATAGTAGGAGAAATCACAGCCATGTTCCCTTCAGCATAAACCTGTGTTGGTGCCAAAGGGTTCAAGACTGGGTGAACAGGACCAGGAGACGGAGGACTCGGAAAACTTGTTTCAACTTTGCTCAAATTAGGTAGGAAGTAAGACCGATGATGCAAATCATCCCACGGTCTATCTATACCTGTCATAGGTTCCAGGATGGCCTCTTTAGATGGAAGAGTGGTATCAAGGCAATCCTGGGCTGAAGAAGAACTAAGCGTCCAAGCCGGAGCCACATCACCATCCAACTCTTCCGGTGAAAGAGGAGCTGGGATGGTTTCTGCAGAGTCAACAATAGACTGATATGTAATCTCAGCTGCAGAAATAGGAAATTCCATTCCACCCACTTGACCTTCCGCTAATGTGGCAGTAGGGGAAGGTAAGGTCCAAGGGTCCGAAAAATAATGAGTTCGAAATAACTCTCTTCGAAGAGGAGCCTTGGAGGATGAAATAGCATTTATATGCACTGTAGGAGGAGGAAGATCGAAAGTACCCATCAAGGAAGAATACATTCCAACTCCTAAATTCTCAACAGGCACCTTATTATTATCCAACTTTGGAACAGATGAGTCAGAAGACGCATTCAAGTCTACAAGAGGACAGTCCAGTTGATCCACTGTAACGATCCTCCCTTCATGGGGGAAACATACAATTTGAAATAATGAGGATGCAATGGCATCCATCTCATAAATCCAGTTCCTCCCCAACAGAAGGTTGTACTCCAAGGCTGCATCCACTACCTCAACCTCTATATTGATGGTTTTTCCCCCAACACAGATGGGCAAAGCCGGGACAATACCATGGGGTATGTGAGAATGACCATCGAATGCAGTAAGAACAGTGCTAGATGGAACAACTTTGAGAGATCCAAGTGTCTTCCAGCATGCGAGAGACATCACGCATGTGGAAGCACCCTCATCAACAACCGTTCGAAAGATATTGCACTTCCGATACGACAATTTAATATGAAAAGCCATGTGATGAGGAAGTCTCTTCTTAAAATTAGTCATATCAAAAGTAATCAGAAGAGAATTTTTTGGATCAATAGCCCCAATGGTAGTGAGCAAAGCACTGCGCTGAGCCGGACAAGACTGGAGTACCTCTAAAGCTGACATAGCACAAGGACTCTGCGCCAGATCTTCCACAATCGAGTAGTTCTGGGCAGCCCTAGCATTTGGATTAATTGTTGATCGCTTAGAAGATGCTTTGGGCATCCGAGGCATAGACTCAACAGTAGGCTTCGTAATGTGAAGCGGCTCAGTAGCATCAGGAGTATCCTTAGCTTTCGAAGACTCTTCTCCACCATAATCACGGGATCTCGTAGCGATATCCGCGTGAGCACTCATCATGAAAATGTTCGATGGAATTTCCCCTTCCTGGGTGCCCCCAGAGGAAGCCCCAGGATTTTGGTTCGCGCCAACAACTAATTGCTGCCCTTGGGAAAAAGGGTTTGTTAACACAGCCTGGGAACTAGAAGAACCCTGCTGGGCTAACAAGTGCTGCACATCCTGAATTTTAGAGCAAAGGTGTGTGAGATGGTCTCCAGCACACAGCTTGCATGGAAAATTCACTTTCTTCTTCTCCTTTTGACCCTCACCAACACGCTCGTTGGTTTTATTTGCATTACCCTTCCCGTTCTTGCCCTTCTTCTTGTTATTTCGTCCCTTCTTCTTCCCATCGGATTGTTGATTTCCTTTGGGATCATAAGCTTGGACAACATTTATGGACAAAGACTGGGAAGGCGATGACTCAGCAGGCACAACCTGACTAGAAGGAGCAGATTGCAAAGACAACTGCTGCAGTTGAGTAAGCAGGCTGGCTGCACCACTATTGATCGATCCGACAAGCCCATCACCATGCGGACCGGGCTTAGTTTTCGATAAATCTAATTTGGAGCGAGGAGCATTGGGCAAATATTTATAAAGGACCCCAGACTGAGAATAGATCAATTCCAGCTGCTGGGCCCTAAAAATGGCCTGCTCCTCAGAAAATACCCCAGATAGGGATACATCTTTTGAAATGTCTGACTGCAGAGATTTCAAAAACCATTCGAGAAGGAATTCTCCTGGAATATGAGCTTTGATAAGCTTCTTCCTTCTCCTCCATTCCTGAATGTGATCAGAAATGTGTGTTGCCTCATCTTGTTTAAAATTAGCCAGGAGTTCCGTCCCAGCCGCATATTTGACAAGCAACTGAAAATGGTTTAGAAATGTGACAGCCAGTTCTCCAAATGTGGCAAAACTGCCCCTAGTTAGCTCGATATACCATTTGGCAGCGTTTCCAGTTAGGGTGCGTTGAAATAATCTCAACCTAATCGAATCATCGATCAGGGAGTTTGAAGAACACCATAAGTGGAAAGTGGTGATGTGGTCAGCCGGATCCTCCCCATTCTTACCTTCAAATTTTGGAATATCTGAAGGAAGTTTGGTCGGGACTGGAGGCCACCCTGGACTATAACGAATTGTTGGGTGTGGAGCCTGATTATCTTGTTTACTTTGTATCACAGCTTTGGACCCCTGTACCTTAAAAGTGGTGTCAACCCCTTGTATATATGAGGGCATTGTATTGCGGCTGGGGATTATGAGTGTATTCTCGGAGCGAGAAACAGAGAGGGAGACTGTGAGAGAGAACAGAGGATATTACAGCGGATCTGCTGTAGGTTTTGTCTCTTCATTTTGTTGGATAATATAAAGGAAGGACTGGCTGTTCGGGGTGGACGTAGCCCAAAATGGGTGAACCACGTATATCTGTGTCTCTCTGGTTTTATGTGTTTTGTGTGCTTGTATTTTCCGCATATTTTATGTGTTTCATTTCTCTGTAATATTTAATTTTCTAACACGAATCGGATCATTAGTCAACTTCGACAGATCTGGCAAGTTCAACGTTGCCAGAAAAGGTAAGCGAGGCGGAGCCTGAGGATTCCATCCTTGATGGGATGGATTCCCAACATTCTGAAAAGAATAGCCTGGATTTGATAAGGCACCAGGTTGCCAGAAAGGACTCGTAGAAAAAGGAGAAGAACCTCCTCCCAACGCAGAGTTACCAAAGCCCAGACCAGTTCCCCCTGCTGAAGTATTGAATGAAGAGGAGAGCCCCTTATAGGGGTTCCAGGCATTAGAAAGAGGAGAAAAGGTCTGGTAAGCACTCGACGAAGGGAAAGAAGTATTCTCTTGATGACCTGCGTAAAACTGATTCCCTGCCCCCGTTGTAGTAAACACAGGATTCCACTCTGTAAAAGTAGTCGAACTTTGCCCCCCAGACCAAGGGTTGAAACTCTAGGTCTGGGACGTAAACAGAAACGACCCTAAAGAAGGATTGGAACTAGGAATGTGTCCAGTCCCAAAGGGGAAACCCTGAAAAGAAGTTGATCCACTAGCCATAGAAGACATGGGTGTAGATCCAGCTGCAGCAGTGGAAAAGGAAAAAGAGGGATTCCCACTAGAGGGCATCCTTGAACAGAAGGGACCAGAATGAGAAGCATGTGCTTGGGTGAAACCAGAGTCAAACACAGCAACACTAGAAGCAATCGAAGATAAAGCAATAGTGCCCTCTCCTTCAACAGAAGCAGGGGTCTGAATGCCTACAGCACTCACGGCAGAAGCCGCGTTCCCAGTCGTGGCCATCGAAAGATATGAAAGATACGGAAGATCTTCCGGTCTTTGGGACTCAGGTCCGATGTATTGAAAAACGAACGGATAGTCAGGAGGAAAAGGAGATGGACCTGTCGCAGGAGGCTCAGGTACGTCTTCAATTTGAAAATCTTCTTCCTGAGGAAATAAAACTCGCGAGGTGAGCGGAACGCTCCTCTCGGAACCGACACCAGAATCAGCTATGAAACCTTCAGACCTTTGTGGAGGATCTCTCTCCACTGTGTCTGATGCCACAGGGTGGTAACCACCTGCTAAATCACTCCTATGCCTTCTCGAAGAAGGCTTTGGACTCTCGGGAGATAACCCTCGAATTCTCCTCGATCGACAAGGTGCTTGATCAGCCACTTTTATAAATTTTAAATTAAACTCAAAAAAGTGAAAAGTTGGGCAAGCTAGGAGCAAAGAGCACTCACTAAAATAAAAATCCTTGAGATGCAATCAAGAAAATAGCCTCCAATTATTTCCGCTCCGGGTGATGGGGACCGGACACCAAAATACAGGAAAGCGAAATATAGGACCTCCCGAAAGCATTCTGGGATGATTAGGGCCCAGAACAACTAGCGAAGGTATCAGAAATAGTTACGTCGACCTCCTAACGATAGCCTTTGTCGGCTCAAGCACCCAAGCTTCGCAAGGGCACCCCCCAGAAGTACTGCTGAAAGTGATGCGACATCTGCCTCAGGTACCACGGGTATTCCCCCCCGCAGTCACCTGTGTGGAACCTAGGAGTGGCAACTATGGGCACCAATCCGTGTCAGAAGCCGGGCAAAATGGTCTTGAGGTCAGATTCAGCTAATCAGATAGGGGGTATCCCTCTTCTCAGCCTTCACTTCCCCTCGTGCTTGACTCTCTGGAGGAGAGCTTTCCCGATCCACCTAACGGAGTTGGATTTCGCTCAATTAATCAACTTCTATGTTTGTTTGAGCGGCCTTGGAGAGTTAACTCTCCACTCACCTAATCCAAGGCCCTACAACCTAGCTAGTTGGTGTATGACACTTAGAAAACTTGCTAGTTGATTTTAAATTAAATCGCTTATTTTAATGGGCTATTATGTTAAGTCACAAGGATATGGAGATGAAACTTATGATGTTTTTGACGCAGAAAGAAATTAATAAAAACTTAATTACATGCAGATGCAGTTATTGTCTTTCGATGAAAAGAAATCTCTACACGGGTTCTACGAGATTAAAAATTGTATTTTTCCTTTTCAAATAGCAAACTCACACTCACAAAAACTATGAAATTGACTAAATGTTTAAATGCACCTAATGCAAATCACTACAAGCATGCAAATCCTAAGATGCAAATCTCCTAAAGCAGAGTGAAATTTCCCAAAAAGTCCTTCAGTTTTAACTTGTCTTGGTTGTCCAGAAAGCTAGTTCCCGAAATCAAGAACTCTTAATATGAAGACACCAAAGATTCCTAAAAACAAGAAGAAGAAATGAATGACAACTCCCTTCCAATTATAAAGCCAAAAACTGAAAGCAAGAAACCTCACAAAAGCTTCAAAAGATATGGCAAAACGAAAATGAAAATGCAACAACAAAAGAAAATAACAAGAGAAAATGTTTTTTAAGCCTTTGAAATGCAAAAACAAAAAGCAAAACAAATGTTTTTTGAGCTTTTTAGTTTTATAGAGAAAGAGCTCGAAAAGACCAAGCAAAACTATCAAAATCCAAACCAAACAAGACTGAAATTCAAGCACAAACTTCAACAATGCTCCAAACCTTATAAAGCTAACTAGTAGCAAGATTAATGAGAGCAAAAGAAGACAAGAAAACTCAGCCACTCAGCCTAGAAGAATAGTATAAACTTGCCGCAAGCAAAAACTTCGAAGAAGCAAGAAAAACTCTTCAAAAGTTGCAACAAGACCTAGCCTACTGAACTCAAGAAAACCAATCAAGAAACGAGCAAAAATCGTAGTGCCAAGAAAAACACAAAGACAGGAAAGATTAAATGAGCAGGAGCTCACTGCTCTGATAAAGCAGAATAGCCAAGAATGCTCAGAAAGCTATCTTGGTACTCAAACCAGAAGTGCCAGCACCAGAAACAACACTTTGCCAAAAAGACTAGTTTTCAATCAAACGAAAGAGAGAAAAGGCAAAAGACCACCTTCTTCACAATCCAGAGAGTGCAAGGACACTGTAGGGACAGGTCTCCACAGCCAGAAAGGACCAAAAAGTCAAGAAATCCAAAAATTCAAAATCTGCCTAGGTATACGCTACTTCACAGTTTAGCAACAAGCGTGCATACGCGACTGTGCTAAAGGAAACTCGCGTATACGCGACTCCCTTTAGACAAAATTGCGTGTATACGCGAATGTGTGCAGAAAAAAGCGCGTATACAAAGGTAAATAATGAAAAAACAAAAAGGATCAAGCCTGGATAAGTAACCAGGACTTCAGACTGACTGAGAAAAAGTAAACTGGACTGCAAATGAAAGTTAAAACTGTCGGCAACCTATCAAACAGCTGAAACCACCCAACAGGGGAGTCACAAGAATGTGATCCCCAGCGGAGTCGCCAGTTCTGTTTCGAGGAAAATCACCCTAGAGGTTCGTTGGGTTACAACCTCCACAGAGCAGGGGCATGCTACTTAAGAAGGACTCACACAACCATACATGTTCATGAAAAACTAAATAGAGTAGATCAAGGAAGTTACCCATAGGTCCTACGGTTGAAGCAGATCCCACGGGGTCCAAACCCCCAGCAACCGTCCTTCCTTCTTAACCTGAAAGACAAGAAGAAACAAGCACGAAGAACTGGTTGTATAGCATATATCTACTCTAAATGTTAGTGAAATCCATATAAAACATCAGATAAACCATAATGAATGCTTAAATAACAATTTTCTCATATATGTAAGCAGACACTAACACGTATATTTTGGGAACAAGATGGTACTTCTGTATTATAAATAGCATGTACAAAAGTAACGAGTGGAGAGATCACCTGAATCCTTCCACGATCTTCGAGCAGACTGTCGTCCGGATCCGTCCCGCCCTTGCCTCACTAAGACTCCTTCCAAACTGGTGCATACGAGATGACATATAGGGAGATGAGCATCTCAAGGAAACAAGGGTTTCCTGTAATGAACTGGGAAAGTGCAGGAGGCACGGGGAATCAAACTTGGATAGGGAATACCAATAGAGTATAATATCAATAATTCTCTCTCTCCCTTAGGCCATACACATGAGGGGATTTTATACTCCCTCCAAGTAGTTTCAACAGTTGGAAACAGTTGGCCACGTGCTGGGGTGGTTGAACTACCTGAGTAACCATCAACCCAGCCCAAAAATAGGGAATTTTTATATATTTTTTCATAATTTTAATGGCATACGCGGAAAAGTGCAGCTGGACTCGCGTATACACGTGGAAAAGTACGGGCATAGTCGCGTATGGGGATTTTTACACTGTTTTTAAGTGAATTTGTCCAATTCTGTAGGAATGGGTGCCCAAAACCATCAAAGCAATCATGAATCATATGAAGGTGAGAAATGATGCTATAACAATGGTGGTCAAATTTTTCTGCAGAAATAGTAGACTGAAATCATAAATATGCTGCTGTTGGAATTTTCCCACGTGTGGATAGAAGAGCCACCAAGGTCATCGAACCAATTAAAAGAGGAGAGTGAAATGTGTGAGGATGAGATGAGTGAAAATTTCCTCCAACGTTGAACAATATATATCCTTTAGTGAGGGTGTGTGACACAACTGCTAGGGAACATAACCTTAAGGCCGACTTGCACATATCTTGAATAAATTCAAAATAAATGTTAACTCATTGGATCAAGATGATCTTTAGATCAATCTTGCACCTCTCTGAAAGAGGAACCCAATAAAAATATTGGTATCTTCATCTGAGAATCACAACATGAATTTTGGACCTAGTTGTCCAAAATTAATAGGGGGCACCTGTATTTGAAACCTATCCATGTAGGGCGCATATTCAAAATTAGGTTGTTGTACAAAAGGAACCTGGAAGCAGTAACTTTGAAGTTCCTGTATCTAAATGCCTCTTTGTTCTTCACATTGTTTGTAGAGGCTAGCCATCTCAGTTTGGCTACTGCCAGTGCTTCTTCTTGAATGTCTTGGAAGTATGCCCGCCCATGCTGCACAGTATCTCTGTGGATGGGCCCCAACATGGATATCACTCCTTTTTTCTACATGAATTTCCTATGCTGGTGAATGGGTATAGGGGTTTAGTGAGTTCCCCCCTAACCCATAGGTCTAGGCCATGCTCTCTCTTTTGAAAGGTGTTGGAGGCTTTAACCCACTAATTCTGGTTCTTGGAAATACATTGGAAGGCCTGGAACTAAACGTCCCCTATGAAGGGGCTCAGATTACTTTCCCTATCCTCCTCTAGAAATAAATTGTGTAAATATAATTAATAGAGAAGATGTTGGAGCTGCTCATCCTATTCATTACAACACTGGCCAAATTCCTCAACAATTTTGAAAGTGGTGGGCTTCCCTGCCCTGACATCCTTGAGTTTCAACAATAAATACTATTCTACTAAGAATAGAGCATAGTTGGTGGCTAGTGCTTTGCAAGTTAATAAATTAGAGTAAAGAGAGAAAACCATAATGGTTTGATTCTTAGCTTGTTCCACCTGATCATATGAATTCTTTACTTTTGTCCTTTCTTCCCTGAGTTGGGAAAAATTTTCATCCTCAGTTGCAGAAAGGTCTTTAAATTTCTTCAATAGAACGTGATGTTCCCATAAGGGAACTACTTCCTTTATGCACTGGGCCAATTCATGTCGTACTTGAATTACTTTGTTATGCAATTTCTGATTGTCAGCCTTTTCTATTAGGGGAGTGTTGGCAGGTGTCATCTCTGTTTGAGTTTCCTTATCTTCTATAAGTTCCAGATTATTCTGCAAAAAAGCTTTAAGAGTGTCCACTAGGTGAGTCTATACAGAAATTTCAGTAGTTTCTACCAATTTGGTAACAAAATCTGTTTGTGTTTCCATGGTAGCCAATTCCTTCTCAACCTTTTGAAAGTCTTGCTCATTTTCCTTAACTTCGTTTCAGCTGATTTCTCTTCTAGCAAGGTTTTGGCAGGGGAAGGAGGAGCAGTGGCTTCAGTTTCAAGAATAGTGGTGCGATTTCCAAGGTTATCAATGATGATATTTTATTCCTGTATTTAGAAGTTTATTTCTGTATTAACGTCTCGACCAGGTGAGATAATTTTCCCTTGAGGTGTCAGGGGAACTATCCCCATGCTTGTGTTTTATTCTAATGGAACGATATCTCCCGACTTATTTCCAGATTCGGACATCCCTTCTGTCCAGTCTTCCCTACTCACTCATTCACTGTCGGGGGGAGATAGAACCCTTAAATCTTGTAGTTCATCAAGGTGGGGTAATATTTGAGTGTGGCCAGAGATAATTGTAGTGGTAGATTGAACCAACAGGTCCCTCTACCTGTCAACTTGTTCATATGGGCTTCTAATTTCACAAGGTGCCCTCATTTTCTCCAGAACTTGAGCCATTTCTTCTTCATAGTCTTGTAAGGGCATATTTTGAGGGCTTGAAGGTGGTGTATGGTATGGTCCCACCTCATTTGGTAATTTAGAGGAGTATTTCCATAATTGAAACCTTTTGGACTGTCTTCATTTCCCTGGTTCCGAGGTTGAAACATGGGCCTGTTTTCCTCTTGCTCTCCTGCGTATGCTTATTCTAGGAAGTTCAATTCCTATTATGAAAGGGTTTTCCTCAGGGGCATGTAGGGTAGGATTAACAAAGCTATCCCAAGGTGTCTGTTATTTTCCTAACTCATGAATAATTATTAATTTGATCAAGCCATGGTGGCTGATGATTTCTTGGGGGTTTTTGGTTTTTCTAATTCGAACAACATGATTGTGTAATACATAATTCAAGAAATAAGGTAGATTAATTGGAATTTTTCATTTGAGCAAAGCTAATTGTTTAAGTTGGCGAGGTTTTACCATGTTCTCATGTCCATCACATGTGATGTACCTTTGTATGAACACTGCCAATTCTTGCCAAGGTTATCATAAGGATGCAGGGTTGATCCCATTCCTCTTTCGCTCTAGCAGTTCGCCCGGGTCTTGGTATACCGATATTTCTTCTTGTAGGAGAACATGTTTGTCGGTCCATCTTTCTCCTTTTTTTGGTAGACTGGAGACTTTAGCGATGATATCCTCTGCGACTGGTATAATCCTCCTCTAAGTCTGGTATGTCCCTAGCATAGGTTTTCCAGGAATTCAACTGTTATTTTTGTGTCAAACCCCTGCAGTCTGTGTAGATATGGAAACCACCCAACTTGTTGGAGAATGGTGCTAGATGCTTCTAAGATTTGGAAGGTTGTGGGTTCATTTCAGAGAGAATTACCTCCCATGGCTGATGTGTTATCTGAACTAATTTCTCCTTCTCTCTGCATTTCATCCAGCCCTGTTGGTTAAAACAAACACTACATGCGAGAGAAAAAATTGCAACCTTATATCGTAAATGCATGTAACCTAATATTGTAAATGAAATTCTCTTTTAGTCCCATCAGTGTATCTAAAGGAAGTTATGCAGGGAATTCACATGCTTATTCATTATGGATATTCACACCCCTGTTGCACTAAAAATTTTCACCTTGACATTCTGCTGACTGTATGAGCTCATTAACACTCATACATGCCTCCTCTGCAAGTCTTACAACCTTTTTTCCTCATTCCAAGCCCTAAAATCAAGAGAAAACCCAATAACATCTCTGAAAATCAGGGTACGCAAGTAACATAAAGCCTGCCTATGTTCCTGGCTTGGGAACATAGGTAATACACTGCTTACCTGCATTCCAGAATGCAGTTTTCCCTTGTAATGCATGCATACCCCCTCGAAAGTAAAAAAAGCGAGAAATTAAAGTGAAAAAGTTGAATTTTGGTCAATTCTAGAAGGTTCTAGATGAGATTTTTTGGGGATGAGTACGCTTTAGTAAGGTTCATGCATCCCTCACCTTAAGGAACTAATCCTTTGATGTTAGGAGCCTATCACATTGAAGGGGGATTCTATCCCTTCAAAGGTGGAACCCTAACCTCCTCATCTACTCTATAAAAAGAGGCATTAGGTAGCCTCAAAGGGAGTTCAAGCTTTATGTGTGATTGAGTTGAAGTGCTGTTGAGATTTAGACTTCTTTTTGTTGAGCTTTTGAGAGGAAATATCACATACCTCTATGTGCTCCTGGAGGAACAATGCAAAACTTATCAAAGTAGAGGAGACTCCTACTTCGGACCCCAGGAAGGTCTATTAAACATCAAGGCTAAGGTTGTAAGGTTCTTATGTTATTTTAAGATTAACACAATCAAGTTTTGTTTTTCTCAATAAATTGTCGTTCGATTGTTTATTTTAATAAGTTTTCGTTTGATAATTTATTTCATAGATTCCTTTATCACTATTATATGTATGTTTTATAATTATTTGTTATACAGGTGCTATTTAATATTTTATTTTTTGTGATTTCAGGTCGACAAAAGACGAAATTTTTTTGCGACAAAAGACGACACTTTGTTGCGACGAAAGATGACACCTTATTGTGACGAAAGAACTCTTGTTGCGACGAAAGGATTATTGTTGCGAGGAAAGAACTCTTGTTGCGACGAAGGATTATTGTTGTGAAGGAAGCACTACGACCGCAAATAAGAATTTGGATCTAAGGTAGGATTGACACATTCATAGCATTTATTTGTAAAATGAATATATTTAGAGAAAGACAAACTTAGTTGTTTGTTTGTTGCTATATTTTCTTCTGACACTAGGGAGATTGATCTTGTCCTCAAGATCGATTTATCCGGCCAACAAATTGGTGACTCCGCTGGGGAAAGATTCTTGTTTTGATTTTCCTTTCTTTTGATTTGAGACAATGCTTTTTTCTGATTTTTGATTGATTTGTACAGGCTTGGGTAACTTATATTTACTTTTCTTTCAAAGTTTTAAGAACTTTTTTGTTTTTCTTGAAGTTTTCTGGGTACCGCACTTTGTCTTCATACACAGTGCGGGCATCTCCACACTTTCCTTGAGTAACCAGTGTGGGACTGCACCTATTTTCTCTGGAGCCTGCAGACCCTGTCAATTTTTTGAAAAAGTTAAGATTTCTCCTTCTAGTTTGAGTTTATATTTAATTTAGGATTCTTAGCATCTACCCAGATCTGTATTTTTCTGTCAAAAAGCCTTGTTTATGAGTTTCTTTCAGCAAATTTTTCATCTCATCAATCTTCGTTAAGTTAATTGGGTGTTTTGAGTCTCTTTTTTGAGAAATTCTTAATTTGATTTCCTTTGGTCATTACTTGGAGGTTTGTCTCAGTATTTTCACAAATTTGCATCTTTTTGCTTTTGTTTTTGCAAAAAAAATCCCCCCTCATTCTTAATTGCCTTTGAGTGTTTTTTGATCTTTGGAACTCTCACCCAATTTTTTTGACTTGCACTTGATTGGTTCTTAGATTACATTAGAATCATCTCGTGTTTGAGAATTCTCTTGCATAGATCACATTTTCATAATTAGAATTCTCATTTTCAAATATGAATGAAAAATGTGCATAGATTACATTTGCATACTTTTCAAGTGAATTGTGCATGGATTACAATTGCATAGTTTACATTCTCAAAAATCAATCGTAGATTTAGATCATTTTTCTTTGATTTGAATTTAGATGTTTTTATGCTTGTTTTAAAAACAAAAAAATATAAATATTGTTTTGGGATTGATTTGCATTAGTTTTTCTTGATGAAATTAGTGCATTAGGGATTTTGCTAGATTTTCTCTTATTTATCAATCTTTGCATTGTTGGAAGTGAATGGAAACTCTCTCCTTACTTTATTTAGGATTCATCGAATTGAAAAGATTACATTATCATATTCGATTGCATGCAGTTTTAGGTCGGGTCATAACACCATTGGTTTCATATCCATTTACCCTTTTGATTAATAACAGCCTAAATAACACAACACTTAATAAAATTCATCTAGTAATTTTTAAATTTTTAGGGCTCTTTCCACCAATCTAGCTTAGTATTAGTGCTTTGGAATAGGTTGTAGTTAACTTTCCAAAGAAACTAAAACAAACAAGTTCATAAAGCTTGCGGTAGGAAATAAATCCAATTGTAATTGGTACATTCTAGGAAGCTTCTCTTAAAGGAGTTAATCACGAGATCATGTCCGAACCTTTGAGACAATCAATTCTATTTCATTGGGAAAGATAGAAGATTTGCGCATATTAAAAAAGGTAAACCTCAGATTAACCATTGTCGAGTAGCCTGGGGTCACTTGTCGGTAAACCTCGGATTGACCATGTCGAGGAGCCTTCAAGGGGATTGAGCTTTGTTACTCTGCCCTTGCGCGTGGAATCGGATCGTAGACTGTTCCCCCAGTTGTATTTATTACTGTTGGTAACCTTAGTGTCCATAAGCTTAAGATTATTTCCTAAGGTGACGGTGAAGGAAAGATATCACTGTACCTAGAGCAGACGTCGACTAGACTCACTTGGACTCTCTGGGGGGTTATCTCCACTCGAAATGGTTTTGTGAAGAAACTTGTGCCTGTATGTTTCATTAAACAGGTTGTCGGGGTAACTGTTCCAACCGCCATTTCTGCATTAAAATTCTACGATGTTGGATTTCATCACCAACTAGTGTTTTTAGAGCAGGAATCTACTGTTTGTGTGTGGTTTGACTCCTAGATTTGATAGCGCATGTTAATTTGTTTGTTTTTATTTTTAGAGACCATAGGTGTGAATTGTGAATTTTAATTGTTAGGTGTAAATTTTGAATTGTTAATTTTAGTTTTAAATTGTTAATAAAATTCACTGAAGTTGAATATAATGGCAACTCTTCCAGAATTTACCAACCAAGGAACCCCTCTTAATGAGAATCCTAGTACTTTTCCTTGCTTTGGAAATGTTGGTCCTCCTTATATGGCTACTTTTTCATTACCTGGATTTACAATGGGTTTACCGATATGGTTATTTTCAACTTCATTGGCTCCAAATACTCCAATTGTTCCACCTCAACCGGATGCTTCACCTCAACAGAGTTCACCATATCAACATCACCAAACTTCTGTTGACCCTTTACCTTCTTCGCCTAATATTTCTTCCTCCATTTCTTCCTCTTCGCTTGGTAAAAACCTTGATGCTAGTAACTAGGTGGCTAAGAAGAAGAAGAAAGGGAAGAAGAAGAAGAAGAAGAAGCAGGATAAGAAAGAAGTCAACCAACCAACCATGGCTGTAAGTGTTAGTTGTGTTGAGGAAACCTCCAACATGCATCGTAAACCTAAATACCCTTGTAGGCTTTGTAAGGGTGACCACTTCCTTATCAATTGTCCCAGTATTCCAAAGGTCTTGGAAGTATGGTCAGAAAAATCTCATCCACTTTCCATTGATCCATCAACCAGTGATAGTCAGGTTCCTGGGAAAAAGGGTAAAGTTAGGTTTCCTTGTAATTTATGCAAAGGGAGTCATCAAACTCACATTTTCCCTCACATGGATGAAGCCTCAAAATTGTTGGAAAACCTTACTGTTAAACAACAAGAATTTCCAACTGGTTACCGTAAAATTTCTCCAACCTACCATCAACTGACGGAGTGATTGATCTAATTTCAAGTACAGTTGATCCCACTCTTCCATTGGAGAGTGAAACTCATATCACTCAGGTTTATGACCCATTAGTTGATCAAGTGGTCGATTAGATTTCACATTCGGTCAATCCCATTCTCCCTGTAGAGAGTGAACTTTATACCGCTCAGGTTCTTCTTGTTACATCAGATTCTTCTACGCTAGGGGGCATTTCACCTATTTCTACATAACCCCCTCCAAGTACTGAGGTCTTTTCCTTTGATTGGAATAGACTGACAGAACATCGTCTTCCTTGCTCCATCCCTTTCCAAATCATTGTGAAGTTTTGTGGTAGGGACATACACCACACACAGGTAGATGAAGGTGCTTCTATTAATATTTTATCCTCAATTGCTTGGAAAGCTTTGGGTTCCCCTCAGCTTGTGCCTATTACGCAGAATCTGAAAGCTTTTAACAGAACCATTAGTGAACCTTTAGGTATCCTTCCTAAGTTTTCTATTACTTTGGAAGGTAAAACTGTCTGTATTGATCTTATGGTAGTTCGAGGCCCCTTGGATTTCAATTTACTCCCTCGGCGGGACTATGTCTATGCAATGAAAGCTGTAGTTTCGAAACTCTTTCGTGTGATGTCTTTCCCTCACAATGGGAATATTGTGACTATTAACCAGATTTCGTTCCCTAGTCTTGATTCGACTACCAATAATCCGATATCCTTGAATTTTCCTCATACGAAAGTGGTATTTACCCCGCCACTGGTTAATTATGTGGCAACTAGTCCCATGTTTTCAGTTACCAATATAAGCGATCCTCTCACTGTTTGCTCATCTTCCTTTGACTTAGATTCAGTAATTGACATGGAGAACTCTATGGGATTATTTGAACGAGATTTTCTTATCCCTTTTGAGTCCCTTGACATGTGTTCCTTCTAGAGAACTATTCTTCCTTATGATAAAGACCTCTTGGAAGCCATGATCAAGTTTCCGAGGATAGTTCCTTTTACTGTGTCAACCTCGTTAAAAAATGAATCATTTTCCAAGGATAGTTCCTTTTACTGTGTCAACCTCGTTAAAAAATGAATCAGTGAGTCCGAGGATAGTTCCTTTTACTGTGTCAACCTCGTTAAAAAATGAATCAGTGTGTCTGAGGATAGTTCCTTTTACTGTGTCAACCTCGTTAAAAAAATGAATCAATGAGTCCGAGGATAGTTCCTTTTACTGTGTCAACCTTGTTAAAAAATGAATCAGTGAGCGTGAGGATAGTTCCTTTTACTGTGTCAACCTCATTAAAAAATGATTCAGTTAGTCGAGAGCATAGTTCATTTTCTTGTGTTAAGCTCGTTTAAAAAATGAAACAAGCTTCCATGAGGAAAGTTCTCTTCCTGTGTCAACCTCAGTAAAAAATGAATCAGTAGGTCAATTGTAGAGAGTAGATTAATAGATTATAAATAAGTAGTTTCTGAGGATGGTTCCTGTTATTGAGTCAACCTCGTTAAAAAATGAATCAGGTATGAGGACAGTTCTTTTCCTGTGTCAACCTCATTAAAAAATGAATCAATAGGTAGATTGTAGAGAGTAGATTAATAGATTAGAAATAAGTAGTTTCTGAGGAAAGTTCCTTTTAACGTGTCAACCTCATTAAAAATGAATCAGTAAATCAAGAGGAAAGTTCCTTTTACTACATCAACCTCATTAAAAACTGAATCAGTGAGCCATGAGGACAATTCTTTTCCTGTGTCAACCTCATTATAAAATGAATCAGTAGGTTATATAGGTAGATTGTAGAGAGTAGATTTGAGGATAGTTCTTTTCCTGTGTCAACCTCATTAAAAAATGAAACATGTAGGTGAGTAAAGTTCCTTTTACTATGTCAACCTCATTAAAAAATGAAACACGTTGCCATGAGCATAGTTATTTTCCTGTGTCAATCTCATTAAAAAATGAAACAAATCCTCCCCTAATTGAGTCGAGTCTTTGACTAGATCTTGTAAATGTTAAGTCATATATTTAGGTTAGTTATTTTATTTTTTTGCATAATTTTCTTACAATTTTAGGTCGAGTCTTTCATATGATCTCGTAAATGAACCTTCATTCCATCCAGCTATTAATTACCAGAAGTGTACTTAGTTGAATGAAATTAAGCTGGGGGGGCATGCGCTCTAGTAGTTACGCTTAGGGGGGCATCAAGCATAGTTTTCTCTCTGTTTCAAGCTTGTGTAAAAATGAAACCACTCTGAAGCATAGTTTTTCTCTGTTTCAAGCTTTTGTAAAAATGAAACCTATATTGAGTCAATTTTGGTTATTTTCAAGACTCGTTCAAACTCATGAAAGTCTCGAGATTATTTTTCTATCTTTCATTCTCGTAAAACACATGAAAATGCCAAGTTATTTCCGTCTTTTCCTTCTCGTAAATTAAATTGAAAGTTGGCCACAGAAGTATATTTTTATCCCTTTTTCGAATCGTTAAAACTTACGAAAAAGTGAAAACCATGAGTACATTTTTATCCCTTTTTCGAACTCGTTCAAACTTACGAAAAAGCGAAACCCTAGAGTTCTCTTTTAAGCTCTTTTCACACTCTCTGAGAATGAAAATATTTCTGAGTACTTGACTATTCGAACTCATTAAAGTAAATGAATGATCGTCCCTTCAGTATAATTTTACCCCTTTTACATACTGAAATGGAATATTTATGAAAAAGGTATACGTTGACTAATTATGGTCAATAGAGTTCTCTCTCGCATTATTTTATCTATTTTCGAGCTCGAGAGACTAAATTTACGAAAAGTTACACCCCTGGATTTTTCTTAAATTTTTTCTTCTGACTCCCTAAAATTGTAAAACACCGAGTTTCTCCTATACTAGACTCGTTAAAATTTAACAGTAAAGGACCTGTTCAATTTTTAAACAGGAATGAACCACTCCTTCTTAGGGTTCGAATATTAAACTAATTTGGACTCATCTGAAGGATGAGATTATAAATAAGAAACTGTTATCCTCCTCAATCTTGTCAAAAATAAAGAGGTACTTGCCAGAAATGGTGGGGGAAAAGAGAGAAAAATGAACCTATTTGTTGTATTTTGATTTTTCGAAAAACCGTTGACCACTCTTGAACACGACACTTTTTGTTCACCTAGGTTGGGAAATCATTTTCCTAACAGTTAATCAAACCATTTTGAAAGTCTTCAGCCGATTTCTGGGTATTAGCTTTGTGTCAATTTTCACCAAACCATCTACATTGGCATTATGTGTTCAAGAGGATAGTTCAAATAAACCATTCATCTGCAAAATATCTGTCATCCATTTTGACCATCCCTGAGACAGTCCTTGCCAATATGTTTCTTCAAAACTTGATCTATGATTTCGTGTTGTGGGCTTGCCTACGATGGATCACTTTCTATCGATGACAGCTCAGTATCTAGGAAGTTGATCTAGAAACCGTCAGTACCTTGAAATCTGCATGCCTCAATGGTAGGTTTCTCGCCTTCGATGACAGGTTGCATCATTGAACTTCGATCGAATGATTCCATGACATGTTCGAATTCAGCTCATTCATTCACATTTGATGGATTGTATTGAGTACTTTGAGAGCCATTAACATTACTAGTGGTTACTCTCACACTTGTTAACAGTTTACATTATTGACAGGTAATCAAGTGGTTTCTACCATGTTCGACTTCAACACATTTATTCACATGGATAGAATCGTACTGGTTCGAGAAACAGAAATCAAGACCCTGGATCTAGTTTCTACCATCTAGGTTGCAAGGAATTTTGTTATTCATTTATACAGTGGACTATTCATAAAGAGATGGCTGCATCCATACTATGTCTATGCATGTCTATACTGTTGATGTATTGAAAATCATTCCTGTATCAGAACAATTTAAATCAGTTTTCTAGTTATTTTTGATCTGAGTATGGGAATGCCTACCTCAGCGATGATATGATTACATATATATATTTTTCATTGAGTGTTTTTACAGGTTCTGACTGAGGTGTCCATAGGATGATCCTTGAAATGATAAAGTACTTCACTCTTCATATATGACAGACTTCATTTTCATCTATTCCAGACTTTGCACTTTAGGGGGCAATCTATTGCACTAAAAACTATCAGCTTGACATTTTTCTAATTGTATGATCTCATTAACACTCATACATGCCTCCTCTACAAGTCTTACAACCTTTGTTCCTCATTCCAAGCCCTAAAATTAAGAGAAAACCCAATAAAATCTCTGAAACTCAGGGTACGCAGGTAACATGAATCCTGCCTACGTTCTTGGCTTGGGTACGTAGGTAATACACTGCTTACCTACGTTCCAAAATGAATTTTTCCCTTGTAATGCTTGCGTAGCCCCTCCAAAATCAAAAAAGCGAGAAACTAAAGTGAAAAAGTTGAATTTTGGTCAATTCTAGAAGGTTCTAGATGAGAATTTTTGGGGATGAGTACGCTTTAGTAAGGTTCATGTATCCATAACCTTAAGGAACTAATCCCTTGATGTGAGGAGCCTATCTCTTTGAAGGAGGATTTTATCCCTTCAAAGGTGGAACCCTAACCTCCTCATCTGCTCTATAAAAAGAGGCATTGGGTAGCCTCAAAGGGAGTTCAAGCTATATGTGTGATTGAGTTGAAGTGATGTTGAGATTTAGACTTCTTTCTGCTGAGCTTTTAAGAGGAAAGATCACATACCTCTATGTGCTCCTGGAGGAAGAGTGCAAGACTTATCAAAGTAGAGGAGACTCCTACTTCGGACCCCGGGAAGGCCTGTTCAACATCAAGGCTAAGGTTGTAAGGTTCTTCTGTTATTTTAAGATTAACACAATCAAGTTTGTTTTTCTCAATAAATTGTCATTCGATTTTTTATTTCAATAAGCTGTCGTTTGATGATTTATTTCATAGATTCCTTGATCACTATGATAGATATGTTTTATAATTATTTGTTATACAGGTGCTATTTAATATTTGCTTGTTTTTTATCGCAGGTCGACAAAAGACGACACTTTGTTGCGACAAAAGATGACACTTTGTTGCGACGAAAGATGACACTTTCTTGCGATGAAAGAACTCTTGTTGCGACGGAAGGATTATTGTTGCGACGAAAGAACTCTTGTTGCGAAGAAGGATTATTGATGTGACGAAAGCACTATGACTGTAAAGCATTTGGATCTAAGGTAGGATTGACACCTTCATAGCATTTATTTGTAAAACGAATATATTTAGAGAAAGACAAAATTAGTTGTTCGTTTGTTGCTAGATTGTCTTCTGACACTAGGGAGATCGATCTTGTCCGCAAGATTGATTTATCCAGCCAACAACCCCCTCTCTCGGGAGAATGGAGTCTACGTCCTTAAGTACAAGAGAGATTGCAGCAATCATGAATGCATATGAGGGAAAGGTCAAAAATCAGTAATCACAGTTGTATGAGATAAGGGCATCCATGGCCTTGGAGCTCAAGAATATAGGAGAGATTGCAACAATCATGAATGCATGTGATGCATATTTTAGAATTAGTAATTATCAGGTGGAAATGAACGAAGAAGGGGAGAAAAGTGGTATAGCAATTATTATGATAGGATGTCCTTATCTTGATGGTGTAGCATGATGGAAGCATGACAGTGATGGATTATGATTGGTGTCATCATCCCTAATTAAAATATGAAAATATAATTCATTAATATTTAATTATGTGGGTAGATAATGCTAACTTTTATTCGAGTATTAAATTTATCTTGGAAATGGATTAAATAGGAAATAAGGGATATAAAAGTAAATGGATATTGTTAAAAATATAATCCCATACCACAAGTAGAGACACTGCTGCTAGCAGGTGTTCATAGCCTCAACAAGGTTGTTATTTTAACCCTGAAATGAGCCAGAATCCTCTATGTAAAAGTAGATATTTTTCCAATTTTACTGAGAGATAATTGTGCTGGTGTGGTGGCCAGATAGTCAAGGTGCCACTCCCATACCACAAGCATTTTGATCTGTTGATAAGTTCACTACCCTGGTGTGTTCGCCATTTTGGGCATGTCACTCGTTAAACCCTTATGATCATGGTAGGTTGGCTCGTGATGGGACTTCTTATTATCTCTTAAAATTTTTCATATAATATTTCTTTTTGAAAATTAGGCATTTTGCTTGTTTTATGAAGAGACCACTATGTTGGTGCAGTGGCCAGATGGTCAAAATTCCACTCATAGGAATTTTAATAGAGTGATCAGGCCGGGTCGTGATGAGACCTCTTATCCTTCAAGCAGTTTGAGCTATCAAGAACATCATTACTCTGGTGTTTTGGCCATTATGGGCATGTCACATGTTAAATACTTATGATCATAGTAGGTTGGATCATGATGAGACCCCCTATTCTCTCTTAAAAATTTTCATATAAACATAATATTGTATTATTCTTTATACATGAAGGGAGGCTCATTAAATCCTCAAGAGTTAGGGATGGTGTGAGAAGTAAAAGGAGTGCAATTACAATTAATACTCCTTATTCCTATATCCTTATGTCAAAGGGAGATACTACTCGTGAGTGTAGAAAGATATACCATCATAACACTATAAATGAATTGTGCGATAGTATGTTTGAACATGAGATGTCTAGCCCTTTATTGCATAGATAAACCATGTTAGCTTCTCGAGTAGAGATTTCCATAAAAGTTTCAAAGGATCATCATATTAGTAGTATCACTGCTTTTCTCCTTTTCAGGTATCAATTCTCATTCAAAAATTACTTTTATGACTTGGGTGTGTAATAAGGAGTGGATATTAAAAAAGTGATCATCAAAAAGAAAGAAAAAAAACATGCTTATAAAAGGAAAAAATCAGTTTTTTCATTCGATTGAACAACAAATATTCAATTGGATTGAACAGGAGTTGTTCAAAGGATTGAAAAAAAAAAATAAACACAAAAACACATGGCTATTCAATCCGATTGAACAACAGCTGTTAAATTGGATGGAAAAACATTCATTCAAAGGTTTGAACAACAAAAATAAACATGCAAAGACATGGTTGTTTAATCTGAATGAACAATAACTATTCAATTGGATTGAGCATCAACCATTCAAAGGTTCGAAAAACAAAAATAGACAAACACATGGCCATTCAATCCAATTGAACAAGAGTTGTTCAATTGAATTGAAAAACAACCATTCAAAAGTTTTCAACGAAAAATATTAACATGTAAACACACAGTTGTTCAATCTGATTGAACAATGGTTGTTCAATTGGATTGAACAGTAGTCGTTCAAAGGTTTGAACAACAAAAATAAACACACAAAGTAAAGGATAAATGAAAAGAATACAGTTGTGAATATGAATAATGTACAACAAATGATAAAAACTATAAATTGCAAGGGACATATATACAATATTTACAAGTGGAAGTAACAAGTTTTCATGAACTTAAAGCTGTGGGGCCATCACCCACTGTAGCTAAAATTTGTAGGGCGGGATCGTCGCACACTTTTTGGTAGAAAGAATCCTTTTTAAGTGGTTTTTGATATAGGCACACTCGGTGTTCTTTGATGGTAGTCAAGGTGAGGGTACCATTGTTTTGTACTTCCTGAATTTTTTATGGACCGAGCCACCTTGTTTGTAACTTACCCAGGAAGTCTTAGAATCTGGAGTCGTAGAGAAGTGACCAATATCCTTTTGGGAATGCCTTCTTTTTTATGAGGTTGTCATGCCACTTATCTCGTTGTTGTTGACTAATTTCAGTGCACTATGGAACACGTAGCCATGTTTCATCGAATTAATTTATTTGTTGGAGTCTTATAATCTGGGCCTTCGTCAAATCGAACCTGACCTCTTGTACTATCCTCATAGTATTTATTTCAAATTTGAGAGGAAAAATTGGTTCTCTTCCAAATACCACATGGTACGGAGAATATCCAGTGGTGTTTCGTCATATTGTGCGATAAGCCCACAACGCCTCTAATAATCTAGTAGCCCAATCCTGGTGATGTGTTGAGACTGTCTTAGTGAGAATTACCTCAAGGATTGTATTGGTGCTTTCAACCTTCCCGTTTGCATGTGGGTGGTAAGATGATGCAAATTTGTGGATGATATGGTGATTCTTGAGAGTTCCCGTAATTTTATTTCCCATTAAGTGTGCCCCTCCATCAGTTATCACTTCCCGAGGTAAGAAATATCGCACAAATAGATCAAAAAGAAAATTGATCGCATATTCTTCTGTAGCTCTTGATAAAGCCACAATTTATACCCACTTTGTCACATAATATGTGGCAACCAGTATGTAAATATTCTGGTTTGATAGTAGGTTGAATGGTCCAACAAAGTCCAGTGCCCACCGTTTGAAAGATTCCACTACCAATTGTGGTTGTAATGGAATTTCATCATCTTGGCCCAAGCAGCCCATTATTTGGCAACTATCACAGGCTTCGACATATTTATTCACATATTTAAAAATTGTAGGCCAATAATAACCCATTTGTAATACTTTGTGCCCCGTCCTATGATCTGTAAAATGGCCACCACATGGTTCATCATTACAGGCCTGTAAGATGTCATAAATCTCATCTTCTCAGATGCATCTATGTATATGCATATAAGCTCCTATATGAAAAAGATATCCACCGATCCAGGAGAATATAGTAGTGATTTGAGCAATCAGCTTCCGTTCCTTTGATTTCAAGTGTCTTGGAAGCTTCCTTACTGCCAATTAGTTTGCTACATCTATGTACCATGGTGTTTTTAATGCTACAGTGAACAAATGTTTATCGGGGAACTGATCATCCACCACTAGTGTGTCATCTGACTTTGGAACTCTAAACAGGAAATTTGCAACTACATTCTCCTTCCCTGGATGGTCTTTGAGAGTTATGTCAAACTCCTGTAAAAGAAAAAACCAACGAGCCACTCTCCCATTTGTAGTAGGTTTATTGGCTATATATATAATTGCAGAGTGATCAGTATACATGAATAATTGATAGCGAGTTATATAATGTCTAAATTTATTGATAGCATAAATGACATCCACGAACTCCTTTTCAGTCATTGTTTAGTTTAATTTGGCAGGAGTGATATTCTTGCTGATATAATAAATATCATAGGGATTTTTATCTTCTTCTTGACCGAGAACTGCCCCTATCACTGTGTCGGATGCATCTGAGGAAATGTGAAATGAAAACTCCCAGTTAGGGCCACGTAATATTGGTGCTATTGAGACTAGTTTCTTTAAATCTGAAAAAGCAGTGTCACATTTATCAGACCAATGGAATTCAACATTTCCAGTTAATTCATACAAGGGCACAACAATTTGTGAGAAATTATTTATAAACCTGCGATAGTACCCTGCATATCCAAGGAAACTACATACCTCTGTCTACATACAAGGTGTGGCTAATAAAAGGATTACCTCTATCTTTGGCGGATCTACCTGTATTCCAGCTGCCGAGATGTAGTGTCCTGGCATTACTCCTTCGATCATCATCATGTGAAATTTTTCATTTCTCAAACACAATCTGGTAGCAATAAATCGTTCAAATACTTTTTCTAATGTTTACAGTGCTTGATCAAAATCATCTCCATATGGGGTGAAGTCATCCATATAAATTTAGAGTCCTTCATTTATTAAATCAAAAAAAATGTTGAGTATGGCTCTTTGAAATGTTTCTGGGGCATTGCATAATCCAAATGGTAATACCCTGTAGGCAGATATACCCCATGGGTAGGTAATTTTTTTTTTATCCTGGTCTTCGGGGGCTATCTGGATTTGATTGTAACTGTTGAACACATCAAGGAAGGAAAAGAATTACTTTCCTGCCAATGTGTTAAGGACATGGTGAATAAAAGGGAGAGGGAAGTGGTATTTCTATGTTTCTTTATTTAGTTCTCTATAATCCACACAGATTCTCCACTTCCCATTCTTCTTAGGAGTGACTACTAGAGGAGAGACCCATTTTCTGGCTGAGATAGAATAAATGAAGTTTACGTCAAGAAAATTTTGCAAATAATCTTTTACAATGTTTTTTAGATGTAGCTCTATCCTCCATGGAGGATGTTGAATAGGTCGATCCTCCTTGTCAGTATAAATGTGATGTGTGCATAACTGAGAATCTATACCCTTCATGTCCGGGTAGTCCCAAGAAAATGCTCCTTGATATTTCTGTAAAACCTTAATGAGGTTTTTCTTCTGGTTACTATCTAGAATACCATTGATATTTAAAACCTTTCCTGGATCAATTTCGATTGGTCTGTTGTTGTGAACAACAGTCGTGGGTATGTGTTGATTATCAATGTCTTCCAAGGCGTCTTCTTGTGCTTCATCATCAAGAAATTATTTTAACATTTGGCATTTTATTTTTTCAGACGTAGATGTTTGATTCATGAAGTTATTGATTACATCATCTTCAATTTTATCTTTGAATTCAAGAGACTTAACTATTATCAATGGTGAAGCTTTGTTTTGTTCCAATTATGTATGTGGATGCTTGTGAATATTTACAGTGGGTAGACTTGGTTTGGTAGGTGGTTAAATGAGAATATTTTTTATGGCATCACCTCTAGCAATGGTCGTGCTATGTGTCTGGAAGCTTATGCAAGCATCGATGTTGCTAACCAAGGTCGACCCAGTATCAAGGGGTCTCCATCCATCCTAATTTTTGGGTTAATAACTAAAAATTCAGCTGGATACTCCCATGAGTACACAAAAATGAGGATGTCTTGTAATGTTCCTTCCAGTTTGATAACGGATCTGCCAGAAAGCTCCAGCAAGGTAGACGTGGGTTATAACTCTGTTATGCCTAAATTATCATAGGTTTATGTAGTTAATATGTTGATGGTTTCCCCTAAGTCAACCAATGTGTTTGAAAAGGAGTGGCCAGTTATTTGTATAGATACTATGGGGTTTCCTAGATTCTCATATTTTACAAGAGTTTCTTTACCCAATAGTAAGTCTGGCAATTCCCCTACCACATGGAAAGTAGGTACATGATTTATTTTCCTCACCTGTTTCTTTCTGCACAACTCTTTAATTGTCTTGGCATAGATAGGAATGTCTTGTATAGCCTGTAGAAGAGGAATTTTAATGCAAAGATTTTTTAATTCCCCCAGGAGATCAAAATGTGAAGAGATTATAGGTTTATCCAATGCTAATATTTCAGAGAATGGAAGGGGGAAATAATAAGTTTTTCAGGATTCCTTTGGCCAATTGTGTCCCTCCCCTAATTTACTGCTATTTTAGCCATAGTTGTTTGTCTAGGTGTTTTCAGAATTTCAGATTCAAGTTGTGGCAGGGTCGTATCTTCTCTTGGTGAAATAACATGTCCTCATCTTAGCCTAAGTTCATTTCATTGCTTCTGTTCAATTCTGGGGTTTGGGTTTTTGACAATCTAAATTAGTTGAACCAACCTATTTTTGGGATTAGGATTGGGTTGAGCCAGTAGTTGAGGACGCATGACAGGCTGAGGATTGTGTTGGACTCGATATGGATCTAGTAATGTAGGTTGATTTCAAACCCCTATCCCCATCAGTAGATTGGTGATTCCCAGAGGTCACTGCTGGTTTTGAAACCAATTTGTGGTCTGTTAAGGGGAAGCAAGCCACGAGGTCTGATAGGGATTGTTTTGCTAGTAAGGGAGAGAAAAAGGAAAAATTGGCCAATTATTACCTGAAGAGGATTGTGTTGGAAAAGGAGGTAAAGGTGATTGGATATGACAATCTGTTGCAGGGTTATATTGGTTAAATTGCAGAGAACAAAAGAATTGAGGCAGGTCTTGTGGCATACCTAGTCATGCTTGCCACTGCTGATGTTGGTTCACTAGATAGATTGAATCTGTTTCTTCTTCTGCTTCTTTGAAAACTTCTTTCAACCACGAAAGTGAAGGGAAATGGTCAGTGGCATGGTCCTTGGTACAAATAGTGCATGTCTATACTATTTCCAATGGAAATTCCTGTTGGTTTTTCTTCTTTCGACAGCATGGAAAAAAGACAACCAAGTCTTTTATTTATATAGCTTGCTTCTGTTTGGCTTGTAGGACATATGATTTCGTTGTCAGGGTGCCCGATATATTAGTTTTAAAATATTCTAAAATATTACCAAATTCTGCTCAGGTCACATTTCCACCAGACTGTTTAGAATTTCTTGTAGCTGAGTCTCGCCCGGTTGGCATACTTTGCATACTACCCCAAGAACACATGATACATAGTGAAACAATGTCATGATATTCTTCTTGATAGATTTCCCCCTTTCCCATTATATTAAGTGTTTCGACCCATTCTTATTTCATTCCCTTAATCATCGTCACTTTGAAGATATCTTTAGATGGTGTAGTATATGGAGACATTTGCAAGTTATATTGAAATCTTTCAACGTATTATTCTAATGTGTCATTTTCCTTTGTAGACATATTGAAGATTTCATATTTTAATTCTCAAGTCTGACGATAGTCTTGATATTTATTAAGAAAAGAGTTTTTCATCTCATCCCAGTTATTAATGGTTCCTCCACTGAGCCCCATAAACCAACGTAATGTTGTTCCCTTCAAAGTAGAGGGGAATAACTTTAGTTTTTGAGGGTCAGTGTTGTAGTCATATCCTCTACACAAGACATCAAATTCAAATAAGAAAGCATATGGATATTCCAAGGTCAACCGATGGAAGGTAGGGATGTTTTATAATGGAATGGCTTTCATAGGGGAATTTATAGCTGGATCAACAATGAGATACTCCAATGTTGATATTTGCCTCTGGTTTTGGTTGTTCACCATTTGATCAAAGATATGCCAATAGTATTCGGGGATTTTTTCTTATGGAGGAATAATATCAGTGGAATTAGGGAGTGGATGCGGAGGAATCCTTACATCACTTCCCTATTTTGGGATGTTGGGTGCCTTTGCCTCAACCACTCTCTCAGGGGATCAAGGCTTTAGAGTTTTTACTTGTACTACACTATTGGTTTCTCCCTCTCCTTTGTGAAAATTGCAAGAACCTCCCTCTCTCGAAGGGTTAGGACTTATGTGATCAGTAGTCTAAAGGCTTTGTTCAGACCCTTCTGTTTCACTATGAATCTCAACGTCGACTGCAAATGGTGAGGTTTCTACCTGCTGGAGTGTAGTAGGACTCTAAGTAGGAATGGTTCTAGGTCCTACATATGCTTGGGATTCAGCCTTCTTAACAATTTCATCTATATATGTTGTTGTTCCAAGGATCACTAGTCCTTTGGGTTTTGTGGATTTAAGTGGGGGATTCTGAATTGTTTCTATCTTTTTCTTTCTAGTCATAAAACAAGAGCATCTATCCTACTAACCCCTACACAATTGATGAAAAGCATGTTGGAGAGAAAGCATTTTTCTTGCTGGTATGGAGGTTCTTACCTCTTGTTTTCAATACCCAATTATTTCACAGCAAAAGGAAAAATAAATAAATGGAATCACTCTTAAACACTCTCCCCAGCAAGGACACCAAAATTTTGGGTCATAAAGGTGATTGTTTAAAGGTAACCTCAATGATTTTCATTTAATTATCAACACAGGGTAAGCCTTGTTATTTCAAGAGTGTAAGCACAGTATATGCAAGTGACATCAGAGGAAAACTACTCTATATTATCATAAGGAAGACTGTCTAATTCTCGAAGTTCAATCAAATTAACTTCGAAGTGAATTATAGAATTATTTTGACTATTCAAGGGAGCTAACTTTGTTCTAAGCCTATGTAGAAGTAACTACTCAGGGATGGAAAGAATAAACTACAATTGAACAATGTCCTTTGATGAATTGAAAAATAACCATAATGAATTGAACAACAATTCTAATTAATTAAACAACAACCAATTATTAGGAATTTGGCTTCTGTGATCCATAAAATGTGTGTAAGAATTTTCGGTGAAAATAACATATAAGAATTTTTTGTCGACGCGTTTCGAACTAGCTAGTGTGGTTCATCATCAGGACAAGATGAGAAATATGATCAGGAAACCAGTTTAAGTAGATCAGGAAAACTCCAACTAGCCACTGGAAAAACGGCTAGTTTGACTAGAATAGGAAAAAAAAAAAAAATTAATTCTATTATATTTTAAATTTAATTATATTTTTATTATACATTATATATAAATAAAAATAAAATAAAATAAAAATATAAAATCAAATCGAATAAATAAATAAATAATAATAATAATAATAATAATAATACTTAATTAATCAATTAATTCAACCAATTATTCTAATTTTGCAATGGAATTCTATTTTAATCAACCAATGAAAACTTTCTGAATTAAACAACAACCAATGGTCATAATGATAAAGAAAGATCCAATCTTAAATACATGCAGAATTGAATGGTAGTCATGCTAAAACTAATAAAACAAGTATAAAAGCATTGAAAAATTATGAAAGCATTAATTTTGGGAAAGAAGGCATGAATGGTAAACTAGTCTCATGATAGAGGAAGCTGTAGCATCTTACGCTCACAATTAACCAATCTAAAAAATATCTTATGAAATGCACTAGATAATTCAAAACACAAATTCTATAAATAAACGTATACCACATAAGTAACAGAGAAGCTCCTAGGGTTGGGCCTAAAGCCACCATAATTCTACTGCTAAGGAATACTCAGAGATTGTCTATTCCAAAAACGTCAAGTTATTTAGTAATCCATAGATTAATATTGATACAACTTGAAGATTTTTCCCTAATACATCTATTACAGAGAAGAGATACATATCTATCTTGTTCATCTTCGGCCTTTTAAAGGTGAATTCAAAAGTAGTAACATATCCTTTCCATATGGGACCATGTTGCTTCATGGCTATCGTTTCAGTTCTCTAAACATGGATGTGCCTCTCCATATTCAACCTATCCGTAGGAGCCATTATGATTCTATTTTCCTCCCTTCTCAGTTGTCTTTTTGTCATCTGCAGTTCAGCTACTTTGCTTCCCTATCAATAAATATATGACAAGTTAGTTCTTACATTATTAAACACTCCTTTTATCATTAATTCACTCTACCTTCGCTTTATGTTATTTTCATTTAATTATTGCTAAGATGAGGGGAAAATACTTAAAAGTACATAAAAAATCGTGGTAAATATGGGGTGAAACGTACCTTCTTCTTGGCCCAACACCATCTTCCTTGCAGGAAGCAGTGTAAGAGCCCACATGGGTAGATGCAATGGTGGAGGAGTGTGACTCTATTGTCAAAAACAGTGCTTGGGAAATTTTTCTAAGGTTGGTTGATAAATCAATGGTAGGTTCGAGATGGATCTACAAGGTAAAGCAAGTTGCTAATGGGAGTTTGGAGAAATATAAAGATAGATTTGTGGCCTGAGGCTTCTCACAGAACGAGGGGATAGATTATGAAGATACCTTTGCACCTGTTGCAGGGTATTTTTCCATAAGGACCATCCTTACTCTCTTAGCGCAGATGGGCTGGCGCATCCATCAGATGGATGTAAAAACTATGTTTCTCAATGGGATCATTGAGGAAGAGGTGTACATAGAGAAGCTTGAAGGTTTTGATATCTTCAACAGTGAGTCACATGTGTGCCAACTAATTAGAGCTATGTATGGGCTGAAGCAAGCACCCCATGCTTGGTACACTCAGAGAGACAACTATTTCATCAAACTAGGCTTCACCAAAAGTGAAGAAGATGCAAAATTATACCAAATTGTGGTGGAGGGTAAGATTTTAATCATTTTCATTTATTTCAATCATTTAATATTGACCGGTGATGAGGAGCTAATGCACTCATGCAAAGAGGATTTTTCAAGGGAGTTTGAAATGAAGGATATGGGCCCCCTCCATTATTTCCTTGGATTGGAAATATGGTGGCGAGATGGTGAAATTTTTGTGTCTCAAGGCAAGTATGTAAGGGAGATACTGGGTAAGTTTCTCATGGATGACTACAAACACATGTATACTCCTCTTCTAGGAAGAAAGATGAAAGGGGATGCTACTTCTTGAGAGCTAATGGATGCTAATGTCCATCGACAGTTAGCGGGTTCGCTAATGTATCTAGTGAACATGAGACTAAAAATTTTCTATGCGGTTAACCCGCTGATTCAAGCTATGGTTAAGCCTACCAAGCTATTTTGGAAGGTAGGTAAGCATGTTCTGAGATACCTGAGGGGCGCATCAGAGTATGTTTTATGGTATAGACAGTGTTAGGTCCCTATATTACTATTACAATCCCTTATTATTGTTAGTGTAACCCCCTTATTGTTATTATTGTACCCTTATAACCCCCATATTGTTATTATTGTGCCCTTAAATTATTATTGTTAGCTCGGCTAGGATTACATTGTGGCCCATGGACTTCTATATATAGAAAGGAGGTTTTGTAATTTGAATCATCCAAGAATTGTTCATTCATGTAATGTATTGGAGGTTTCCCCTAAGTGGCTTATTTCTAAGGCGTTGATATCTCTTTTCTTTCTCTTTTGGAGCTAGTTTCATAAATATTTATATCAAGCTTTCGTATTCTAGGGTTTCGCTATCTAAACAAATATCGTGGCATTTTCGTTTATAACATTTCTACGAAAGTTCTGGAATCTGGAAATTTTTAGAGTGCGAAGTCAAATCTCGAGGAACATCTTTCAGTAAAATTTCAAAGCTGTAATATTTTCTTGAGATATATGATTAATGCTTAGGGTCATTTGCAAACTCCTGAATTTAACCTAAACATGTCATCCTGGAATTTTTGCTATAATTTTTTTTCTACGTATGTCTAATAAATGAGAGTGTGAAGTTTCAAGTTTATATGAACATCTTCAAAAATTTTGCATTCATAAAATTTAGGGATAAGGATCTGTGGAAGTTAGGGCTTTTTGAGGCTTCTGAATTTCATCTGAAAGAGGTGATCATGGGAGAATATTCATATATCTCTCTCTGAGCATCAGATTAGAATGGTGTAAAAAGTGGTAGTAAGTACATAGGCTATAGTTTTTGGTCTATCAATTTCATAGCCAAAGGATGAAACAATGACACGTGGCAAGTCGTCCAATTTCAGTCTACTGAACTAGTCCAAAATTGGGTCATTGTGAGAGATTGGACATAAAGTTTCCTTGAAGAATCCAAATCAGATCAAACCGATGGCATTTGAAAGAATATTTAGAGGGATACTATAGGGCTTAATTTTAGATATTGAGGATATGCAATTATAGAGATAATTTAATTTCAATATCAAGCTCCTCAAAAGCAAGTAAAAGGTGTGTATTTTGTTTTTCCGAATTGCATAAGTCTTGTTTGAAGAATCAAGTTGAATTGATCGAATGGAATATTGTCAGATAGATATCAGTATTGGATTCTAAAATGGCCCCTAAAAGGAATTCAACACCCACTAATCCTTTAGAAAGCTCTACTATCACTCATGAAGATGAAGAATGGCAACATGACATATCAACATTACAAGAGCAAGTGAAACAAATTTCGCTCTCGCAAAGAGCAACAAAAAATGACATGGAAGTTTTGAAGAAAGGCATGGAAACTAAGATGGATGGTTTGAAGAGCTGTGGAATCCAAGATGATGGTTTGGAAGAATGGCAAGAATCTAAGATAGATGGCATGGAAGCCGGCATGGAATCTAAGATGGATGGCATGGAAACTAAGATGGATGACATGGAAGCTAAGATCGATGAAAAAATGAAAGACAACATGGAAAACATGAAGAAGGATCTAAAAGTAGACATCGAAGGTTTGGAAAATTTGATACAAGAAATGTTTCCTAATGGTGAAAAGATAGTGGAGGAAACTCATGATGAGAAAAAAATAAATGTTAATCGTGATTTCATAAACTCTACTATTGGAGGGAAAAACCACCATATTCCAAAAATGGATATGAGGAAGTTTGATGGAAAGGATCCTGTAACGTGGATACTACAGATGGAGCAATATTTTGATCTCCATAATGTGAAAAACACACAAAAGGTACGCATTGCAACTTTACATTTAGAACAAAATACATTTGTATGGTATCGATGGCTTTGTCCCCGTAAAAAAATTGTCACTTGGTCAATTTTTACGGAGGAAATGATAGCACATTATGAGGATACAAAGAGCAACACCTTCTTTAGCCAATTGATAAATCTCAAACAAAAGGGCTTAGTGGGGGAGCACACTGAGGACTTCCAAAACTTGAATATAAGGGTAACTGATATTTCAGAGGAACACAGGATTGATCTCTTCATAGGCACTTTAAAGGATAACGTCCAACATGAAGTTTGCGTTTTGGAACTTGATTCATTGGAGAAGGCATTCAGGTTGGCAAGAAAATTTGAATGTAAAATTATGGCGACAAGGAAGCCTACCACTCACATCTATAAAGATGGAAGTGTTCCTAATCCTAGACTTCCACAACCTACAAGGTTGACACCACAAAAATTGGAAGAAAAAGAGCAAAAAGGCTTTGCTACAGTTGTGATAGAAAATGCAGTAAAGGTCATAAGTGTGCTGAGAAGAAATTATTTTACATAGATTGTGAAGAGGAAGAAGAAATTGAAAAAGAAGAGGATATACACCACTTAACCAAGCCATAAAGAGGAAGAAAGAGTCCGGACTATCGTACAATGTATTGGCAGGACTACCACTCCTCAAACTCTCAAGATAGAAGGACATATCACAAGAAAAGGTATTAAAGGCTATTCAGCAAGACTCCATAATTTTATTCATCAGAAGGCAGCCGTGAGTTGAATTGTTTCCTATACCCAAAGAGCAAAACGTCAAGTGATGGTTATAATGGAGCGAACTATAAATTTCTCCGAAAATGCTACAATATCAAGCTAACCATGGGGGAATATGTATTGAATAGTCCAATGCTTTCCATTCTATAGATATGCTAATAAGTAACTAGAGTAGAACGGTTAAAATCATCGGGGATGATAGCTTTTAATTTTTCTTGAAATTTTCTTCAATAGGAAAGGAAGTTGAATTATGGGGTATCGAAGGGAAGCCAGGAAAGATAATAAGCTCTAATGTCATGAAAAAAGCTTCTGAAGAAAGAACAACGAGGCATCATTGCACAATTATGCTCACTAGAAGTTCCAACATCAAAATCATCTATTTCTCTTGATCTCCAAAATGTCTTGGACAATCATTCCAATGTGTTTGAAACTTTGAAGGGAATCCCACCTATTCGTGATCATGATCATGCTATTTATTTGATTCCAGAAAGTGTTCTCCAAACATCATACCTTACATATATCCTTATGTCCAAAAGAGTGAAATTGAACGTATGATTATAGAAATTCTAGAGGCTGGTATAATTCAACCTAGTCAAAGTTCTTTCTCTACTCTAGCAGTATTGGTGCACAAGAAGGATGGATCATGGTGCATGTGTTCTGGATTATAGAGCTCAATAAGCTCACTATTAAAGATAAATTTCCCATTCTTGTGATTGATGAATTATTGGATGAATTACATGGATAAATTTATTTTACCAAGTTGGATATTTTTTCAGGATATCATCAAATTAGAATGAAGACTGAAGATATTCCGAAAACAACATTTCGAACGCATGAGGGTCATTATAAATTTTTGGTCATGCCTTTTGGCCTTAAAAATGCACCTTCTACATTTCAAGGGTTGATGAATTCCATTTTCAAACTCTTCCTTAGAAAATTTATGCTAGTATTTTTTGATGATATACTAATCTACAATGAAGTCTTAAGATCAGACAGTAATTGTTAAAAAGGAGAAACAATTATATGAAAAAACATCCAAATGTTTCTTTGGAGTACAAGAGGTGGAATATTTGGGTCATATTGTATCTCACAAGGGTGTTAAGGTAGACCCTAACAAAAATAAATCCATTAAGGAATGGAAGGTCCCCACAACCATAAAGTAGTTGCGAGGATTTCTCGGGTTAACAAGGTATTATCAAAAGTTTGTTAAGAATTATGGGAGAATAGCAACACCTCTAACAACATTATTGAAGAATGATGAATTTTCATGGACTCTTGAAGCAACTAATGCCTTTGAATAGATTAAAGAGGCAATGTGCCTATCACCAGTATTAGCTACGCCAGACTTCACAAAAAACTTTATTGTGGAATGTGATGCCTTAGGAAATGGAATTGGTGATGTTTTAATGCAAGAAGGAAGACCCATTGCTTTCGAAAGTCATCCAATCAAAGGAAAGTATTTACAAAAACCTATTTATGAGAAGGAAATGTTAGCAATACTGCATGCACTAAAGAAATGGTGAACTTACCTAATGGGAAGACACTTCAAGGTAAAAACTGATCATGATAGTCTTAAATGCTTTTTGGAACAAAGACTATCTTTAGAAGAGCAGCAAAAATGGGTCACAAAGATGTTGGGTTATGACTTTGAAATCATCTATAAAAAAGGGAAGCTAAATGTTGTTGCAGATGCACTCTCAAGAAAGGATGAAGAGGTGGAAGCATTGCTTTGTGCCATTTCTATTATCCAACCAGATTGGATAACTGAAGCAAGAGATGAATGGAAGAAGTACGAAGACGTGTGGATGCTCATTCAAAATTTCCAGCAAGATCCTAGTACATTTGATACATTTAGTTGGAAAAATGATTCCTTATGTACAAAGATCACTTATACCTTTGTAAGAATTCCCAACTAAAACAAAAGATTCTTTTGGAGTTGCACACTTCTCCTTTAGGAGGGCACCCAGGATTTTTAAAAACTTACCACAGAAAAATAAATATTTACATGGGGATGGTCTAATCTAATAGTCAAAATTTGTGGCGGGAATGTTTGGTTTTCCTACAGTAATAAAGCAGACACTCATGACCCCGAGTCTTCTACAACCTTATCCATTCCAAATAACGTTGGCAGGAGATTTCCATGGATTTTATCTTTTACCTTAGTCCGAAGGAAATAGTGTCATCATGGTGGTAGTTGATAGACATGCCAAGTATGTACACTTTTGTGCATTATCTCATCCATTATAAACCAGTACAGTTGCGACTTCATTTATGGAAATAATTCAAAAGCCACATGGAAACCCAAGGGTTATTTTGAGTGATAGAGATCTCATTTTTACTAGAAATTTTTGGACGGAGTTATTTTCTTGTCTGGGTACTCAATTAGCTCATAGCTCATCTTATCATCCTCAATATGATGGTCAAACTGAGATAGTAAACAAATGTTTGGAAGGATATATTCGTTGTTTTGAATCTAATAAACAAACACAATGGGTCAAGTGGTTACCTCTCCCTGAATTGTGGTATAACACTTCCTTCCATACTGTAAAAAAATTGACCCCATTTATGGCACTTTGTGGATATCATCCACCATCCATCACATCATCTTTAAGAGAAAATTCGAAGGTTCAAGCAGTGGAAGATCACATCGAGCATCAACAAGAAGTTCTCCAACTCTTAAAGGACAACCTGAATTTGGCACAAAATTGAATGAAACAATAGGCAGATCAACATCGCAGTGAGAGAAGTTTTGATGTAGGAGACTAGGCATTCTTACGACTACAACCATACAAACAAATTTCCCTCAAGCAAGCTAATAAGGATAATAAATTATCGCCAAAGTACTATGGTCGTTACAAGGTGTTGCAAAATATTGGTACTATGGCATACAAATTGGATCTTCCTACTTCTTCACGAGTGCATCCAATTTTCCAAGTTTCATGCTTAAAGAAGGTTATAGGTGAAAATCTTCTAGTTCAAACAATATTGCCAGAACTTGATGAGGAAGGAAAAATCATATTGGAACCTGAAGAGGTCACAGAAATAAGAACTCGACAGCTACGGAATTGATCAATTTCAGAGTATCTCATCAAGTGGAAGAACTTACCCACTGAAGATTCTACATGGGAGGCTGAGAATTTTATAGAGAAGCACCCAGAGCTACTCAAGCTATGAGGACAACACTTTTTTGAAGGAGAGGGGCATGTTAGGTCCTTATATTACTAGTATAGTCCCTTATTGTTGTTAGTGTAACCCCCTTATTATTATTATTGTGCCCTTGTAACCCCCATATTATTATTATTGTGCCCTTAAATTATTATTGTTAGGTCGGCTAGGATTACATTGTGGCCCCACTAGGATTAAATTGTGGTCCATGGACTCCTATATATAGAAAGGATTTTTTGTAATTTGAATCGTCCAAGAATTTTTCATTCATGTAATGTATTGGAGGTTTCCCCCTCAAAGTGGCTTATTTATAAGGCGTTGATATCTCTTTTCTTCTCTTTTTGGAGCTAGTTTCACAATAGACAGATAGATGGAGTGAATTTGCATGGCTTCATAGATGCAAATTGGGTGGGTAGTCTATCAGATAGAAACAACACATCAAGGGGGATATTTAGTATTGGGTCTACAACTATTTCTTGGTATAGAAACAAGCAGAGATTTTTGGCACTCAGTTCAATGGAAGCAGAATACATGGCAGTGAGTCAAGCTTCATGTGAGGCTATATGGATGAGAAAGATCTTGGTTTGTTTTTTTGGTTCTCATATGGATATGATAGTGATTCATTTTTATAATCATTGCTACATTAAACTCTCAATTAATCCTTTGTTTCATGATAGATCTAATCATATAGATATCTAGTACCATCATCTCATAGATTGTGTGTAGAGGAGAATCATGTTGCTTCAGCACATTGCCACGGAAGATTATGATGCATATATTCTGATGAAGGTGCTCACTAGGAGAAAATTTGAATACCATAGAGACATGATCGAGGTGAAGGATAACACCTTTCTTATTGAGAGGGATCATTGAGATTCAACAAGAAGATCCTAGAGAAAATCAAGCACCTATGCTAGGATGGAGCCTCAGGCTTTTTTTAGGTGTATCTCTACTAACAAATGTATGTCAAAATTATATTTATAGAATGCACGTTTATTTATAGATGCATGTCTACTATTATTATTCCTTAATATTAGTTGGACAATAAACTATATTCTATTCTCAATGAGCACTTGGAAATAGGTAATTGAAGTGGAAAATAAATTAACTAAAGGAATTTCGAGTTAGGTGGTTGGTTTGTGGGACATGTAAGTTGACTTAGTTTTTACTAAGTGATTCGAAGTTGTAATAGAGTTGGAAGTGAAGTTGTGCAAGTTGTAAAGTAGTTTAACTCAGTTAAGTGAGTTAATATGAGTTGTGCTAGTTGTAGGTGAAGATATACTAGTGGGAGATCAAGTGAGTTAATTATTAATTAATTCACAATCAGTGGTCTCACATGAAACTAAATATTTACTATTATTAACTCCATGCATGTCAAATTTAGTGGAGACCTAGTTGAGTTCTAGGTGAAAGGGAAGTAAACCATCAGTTGCGACATTATCCGGTTGCACACATGAAACCACACACACATTGGATGTGCCCATGACTATTACATAGTCAAGATAGGAAATATTGCATTCATTCAGTGATTTCTATCATCAGGGATTGCGTAGTGGAGGTAAGATGTCTGGAGACAATAAATTGGCTAAGGAATTTGCCAATTTATGTACTGAGAGCTCTTGGATTAGAGCTTTGTATTTACTTTTTTCATGATCCATGATATAATATACAATAGAAGATAGTGGGGTTTTTAGCTATAAGCTTTCCCTCTGAAATTATGTGAGTTGTGTGTGATTGATCTTTCTTCATGATATTGTAATTGGCGATTTTGTTTTTTGATTACGCAAATATTTGTGGAAGCAATTCTTTATTTGACACTAGCGCATTCTTAGATGAGGAGAATCCAAGACATACATGTATTTTGTATAATTTATACATAAATTATGCAGTATTAATGGTATAAAAAATAGGCAGGACCAAAGGGTTGAATATCTAAGTTGTTGGAATGGATCTTCAGAGTTTTTTGATGATGTGGAAGGTATGCTTGATTTGTTTCTGTTGTTTTCACTTCCTTAAGGTCACCCAGGAGTTTGAATCCCATTATAGTAGCCTCTCGTCACATATTTACCCTAGTTGGCCAGTTACTTGGGTATATGTGGGATGATGGTGTTATAGTGTAGTATTAAAGGAGTTTTCACTCTATTTGGGTCATATTTGATACCAAAGAGTTGTATCAAAGCATGTTTCATTCTCTTTGCATAGTTTCTAGTTTCCTTTGTCCCTGTGTGATATCAGATACCACGGAGTGGTATAAGAGTGTGGTTGCACTTTCCTCGGGTGGTGTTTTCTTTTTGTTCTCTATGCGTGATATCGGATACCACAGAGTGGTATCAGATCATGCTTAACCCTTGGACTAGATGGGTGGTGTGTGTTTTTCATGCATTCATATCAATTTTATATGTGTTACTTATGCTTTTGGCATATGTTCTTGTTGCATATGCATAACCTTGTTCATATTTGCAGTTGTGTCACCATATGAAAGTTGATGGTCTTGTTGAATGGATGTGGTCATCATGACTGTATGTCAGTTATGCATTTTTTATGCATGTAGGTGTCTATATGTTTACATGAATGCATTATCATGGTTATAGTTATGCATGTATAATATGCCAAAATATATCATGAGGTCATTGTATGAATTTTAGGTCATTATGATGCTATTGGTGTGCTATGATTCTAATGTGTTGATTGAGATACATAAGGAGATGCAGATCATCAAAGTGAATTCATTGGCACTAGAATTTGGGGTAAGATCATATTGTGATACATGTATTGTATATTTGACATGTAGGTATGTTAGTTAATGGATTTTTATATGCATTTTTGTCATTTTATTTTTGTTCTGGGGACATGCATGGTAGATGTCAATGAATGAGTGTGTTCATATCCATGTGTGTCGAAAATTCATGAATTATCGTAACATGTTTTTCTATGCATTGTTGTTTTTGTTTTACGTTAGTTAACTTGATGATTATGTTATATGTTGTTGATTTCTATGTTATATATTAATTTTATGTTTTTATATGTTACTTAACTTGATGATTAAGGTTATTGTATTAAGATATTGATGTTATATGTATCATGTTAACCTATATTGAACTATGAAATTGGTTATGGTTAATATATTCAAGTCTGAGTCGACATATTTGTGATATTGTGTGGTACTAATTTAGAGTAACTTTGTAGATGTGATTGTTATGCATGAATGAAAATTGTTTATGAACTTGTGAGGTGAACATGTTAGATAGCTATTGTTATTGACATCATGACCTTATTTATGACTGAGCTGATATGCTGTGAATTTATATCATTCTAATTATATTGGTTGTGAAAAAAAGATAGTCTACCATGAGATACATTAAGGTATTAGTTTTCTTATGTTGTTTATTTGGTATTTGAATGCTTGATTATGTGGTATCTTTGGTGTTTTAGTGTTTGGTGTCTATTATGTCATCTATTTGTTGTTTAAATGTTTGATTAATTGCATGATATGAACATGATTTTATTATATTGCATGAAGTAATGATATTGTTTTAATATAGTTGTAATAACACACTATGTGCTGAGATAGGTGATGTGAAATTGAGTATAAGTAGCTGATAGTTGTAGTATTATGATTTTTTCTATTATTTTATTATGAAATGGTCGTTAGTCTTGGTAGAGATATGTTTTAGCTAATATATATGTTGTCTTGATTTTCAGAACATCTCACTGACATGTGTAAATAGTTGCAGGACAATATGCTTGGTATTAGCATGACAAAGTAATATTTTATTTTATTATATAAGTAACAGTTAGTTGATATGATAGCACATAATAAAGACTCAATTGGAGTATGGTAAATTGTAAGTGAAAGGAATTGGGTAAGAATTATTTTGGATATGATTGGAAACCCTAATTCCAAACGTATAAGACCTTTGCATACATGAAGTCTTTTTAACCCTAATCTAGTCTCGAATTATGTGGATATGTGATATATTTATGAACATGTAGTTGAAAGGTATAATAATTTG
The DNA here is from genome assembly GCA_034641835.2 of Pinus albicaulis. Lineage (NCBI taxonomy): Eukaryota > Viridiplantae > Streptophyta > Pinopsida > Pinales > Pinaceae > Pinus > Pinus albicaulis. Next base: position 2,086,568,508 of record CM076575.1, on the reverse strand, counting down.
TTTCTATTTATGGATATACTTGTCAAGGGATTGGAGTCCCTTGAGAGGTGATATATGTATTTTTTCATATAAAAGACAATGTGCCTAGCATAACAAGGTAAGATAACTGGTATATTTTTATATTTTTCTATGCACTGAAAGTTATGTGTTTATGGTCGTATCATGTAGGGGATTGCATGACAAAAGAGACTCCCATGAAATATTAGAGAAGCCTCAGGTGAGATTTCAATTGGAAGTATTGGGAAACCATTGGGATTGATTCATGGTGTTTGGTGTTCGTCTTGTGCTTTCGATATTTTATGTTTTTTTGCGCTTTATTTGTATTTTTTTTACGTATAATGCAAGGCCTTGCCACTTTATTTGTACTATCGTATTGTTATTAGTTTTCATGGTTTTATTCTTGTTGTTATTTTTCTTTTCTTTTATGTTTTGAGAGTCGTGAGAATTGGTTGGGAAAGAAGAAAGCTAATGGAGATTGGGGAGAGTTGTGTGGTAATCAATAGATAATGTAAGGCCCAAATGAGGCTTGGTGCATGTTTAAAGGAAAATGGAAGGTAAGAACATGACATTCGGTTGGATTTTTTGGGTCCATTAATGTAAATCGACAGTGGAAAAACAATTGAGAGAAAGGTAACACGAAAGGTAATTTGAATGGATCTGAGGTGTTAGATGCCTTGGCTATGTTAGGAACTATTTTTTTCAATGTTGTGCATGTTGTGCACGAATAAAGGAAGTTCTCTTAAGCTATACCTTATGGTATCTAGCAAATATGTTGTGATCATGATTATGCTAATGTTTATTTATCTATACATGCATGTAGGTATGTATGTATGTTGTGTTTGACAGGGTCATCATGGATCATGATTGTTTAATGTTATTGTTTATATGCATATATGTGTGTATGTATGTCTTTGTCTGACATGATCATGATTATTTCATGCTAATGATTATATATGTATGTCTCTATGTATCTATTTCACTGTATGATAGGGTTTTCAAGGACAATTCTTGTGGAGGAATCATTGCTTATGCAGGTGAATGGAACATAGATGTTCTTGGTCTTATGAGGAATCAAGTGGGAAGAGTAACCCTGTTAAAACTATGAGGTCAGTATCATGTGGACATGAATTGATATTATATGCTTGTACTATAGCTATGTTTATGTTATGGACATGTAATGTTGAGGGGTACATCAACGAAGTGAAAGTAGTGGGATTTGTGACATGCTATGATAAACATGGATAGTGTGAAGACACTAGAAGCAAGGTTGATTTATGGAGTAAGTGTGTGGTATATGGGTGTACAATACTATTGTTGTGCATATGTTGTAGATTTTGTATATTCAATGATTGTACCTATGGTGATGTGTATATGTAACATATGTAATATTGTTTACATACAATGTTGTATGCTTGTTGTATATATGGTGTTTTTTATATATTGCATATGCATTGCTAGGTATAGATGGTGCTATGTACATGTTGGGTATGTGGTGATTTTTACATACTATATTGTGTGTATGTTGGATATGTGGTGTTGTGTGCATATGGTGTAGTGAATATGTTGGATATGTATTGTTTTGTATGTATGGTGCTATATTGTACACGTTGTATATGCAGTTCTATGTAAATATGGCGTTGTGAGGGTGTTGTACATATGGTGCTATGTACATATGTTTTTGTGTGCATGATTGTACATGCAGCCTTGTGTTCATGTTGTACATATGGTGGTGTGTGAAGGTAGTGTTGTGTACATGTCATGCATGTGGCACTGTGTACATGTCGTGTCATGTACATGTCTTGCATGTGGTGTTGTGTACATGTGGTGTTATGTACCCATTATACAGGTGATTTGGTGTACATTTGGGATTGTGTACACAATGTATAGTTGGTGTCGTTGACATGTGATGTTGTCAACACGTTGCACAGATAATGTTGTGTACAGGTGGTACTATGTACAAGTTGTGCATATGGTAATGATATGAATGTGGTATTGTGTGCTTATCATAAATCTTGTGTTGTGAATATGTGATACTATGTATGTGCATTGTGTAGTCGTGGTATTGTGACATGTGTACTCATTGTGTTGTACACTGTGTATGTATATCTATTGAGTTTTACACTGGCTGTAGATATATGTGTCGTCATGAATATCAACTGTAGGTGTATGTATTGTGTGGTGTTGTAAGTCACGTGTGGGTGTATGTGTACATGGTTAAAGAGAAGAAAATACATTGGGTGTTTGTTGGGTATAGAAACAGATTCGGTGTGTATGGAGAGGACAAATCATAATTGTAGAAGATAAGGATCAATTAAAGGATAAGTATTAGTATTTTATTTTATTTTTATTATGCATGTGATTTATGATTCTGACTCATGATGATTATGTGTGATCTATGATTTTAGTTTATTGATGGTTACATGTTGTTTATGATTTATGATTTATGATGGTATATTTTGAGCTAACCATATGTGATATGTTTATACATGATGATTTTATCAAAGAACTATTTTGACCAGTTGTGACGGGAAATAAACAGGATTGCAAGTGTACCTTATTGACGAGCTACCAATGAAGTATGATATGAAGTTATTTCAATTTATTTTTAACCTAATGGAAGTTATGTGCTTGGTATAGAAAGCACGAAAATGGTTGGTTGGGTGGTTGAAATGAATTGCAAGCATTAACAACAACAACAATAGGAATTTGAACAAGTAGTAGTATGTGGGTAAATAACTTCACGAGCAGGGCCATTGTGGGACACTCGTACCCAATAGTGTCCATTCATTTGCATGAACATGCTATAACCTATATGATGGTTTTAAGGTAGAGATATGCCTTGGGTTTTGGACCTTTCGATTCGATGAATCCTTGCCAAGGGATAGACAACCAGGATGGGAGTGTTCCTTGGGAAAATGAGTTGGTAAATTTTCAGTAAAAGGAAAAGTGGTACAGGATTGGAATGCTCGACATTAGATACAACTTTGATTTTGATAGTGGATTATGGACATCCTAGGAAGGAGGTGAATCCTGATGGTGGAATTGTGAGGTTCTGGATTCCCTTACTGCAAATATGGGCATTGTATCCTTCGATTTTCTCATTGAGAAAATATGTATATGTGTGTGTGTATATTATTGTAATTATTGTATCATGCTAGATTTATAAAGCTCCATAGAGAGTATGGTCATTTATTCTTTGAAGAAAATGTGGTTATTATTGTAAATATCGTAATGATTTTTGTTATAAAGATTCATTAAATGTTATGTTTGTCATGTTTCAGTAGTGGTCATTGTAAATACTACATCGAGCTCTATTATAAAGCTCCATAAGAAGTATGTTTTGTTTTTAGCAGTTACTTGGTTTGTAGGTGTCATGAACATCAAGGATGGTGTTCCCCTATGGGGGAGGGTTTTGTAACATCCCTAGTTAAACATTCATTTAAAAAATAGAATACCAAGGTCATGGGAAACGTATTCCAAGTTGAATGGTGGGGAAAAACTCCTAGGAGGTGTTCATTTCGGTTTATTATGGCTAAGGAAATTGCAAAACCAATGGTTGAGGCTTTGGAAGGGCATGATGCATTTAATGTCATTTTATTTATGAAAATAAAATAAATTAAGATAAAATGGAGGAAAAGTATCACAGGTTGCATGTGAGGAGGAAAATAATGTAAAACGAAGAAAATAGAGTCCTCATTGATAAAAATTATTCTTAGGATAAGTTGGTAATATTTTTCTCAGGCTCTCTCGTTATTCTCTCTCTCTCTCTCTCTCTCTCTCTCTCTCTCATACTCTTGGATATTTAGAGTTTTCCTAAATAACTATTGGATAGTATGGAATTCTTGGAGATTTGGAGAAAGAAGGAAAAGGAAGAGTAGGAAAGCATAAGAGGACATAGGGATCATCAGCTACAACATGTTTTCATTGCAGGTATTGAATTTCTTGTATGTTTTCCTCATTATTTTTTTCATTCATCATGTATGCATCTGGTTTCTTGGTCATTGTCTGTAATTTGCATGGAGGATTTCCTGGATTCATAATTTATTTTTCTAGCCTTGCAATTTCATGGATAACTATGGTGTTGCAAGTTCATTTTCATTATTTATTTTCTTGTTGGTTCTCATGTCCCTTTAGCTTAGGGTTGAGTTACTAGTCTTCAAAGCACTAGTTGGAATAAATTCTCTACAACCCTGGAAAAATTGGGTGGAGACCAATCTGGTCATGGTTGTGCTGTCCAACCTTGAGGTGGAATCATTGGTTGAGGGTAGAGGTGGTTTGGCCTCTGGAATCCCTGTTTTGGTTTTGATGGATTTAGTTTATGAGATCCATCATTGATACCTGGAATATGGCCAAGGGGAGAATCTGTTGGGGTTCCCATGTTTTGGCAAGGTTGGCAATACCAAAAGATGAGACACCATCAAACCAATTTCAGACCTCAGGATCTAGCCCTCTTGGGTCCAGAGAGGGATCTCTCTATGATTGTCAAAGGTATATGAATTTGAAGCTCAAATCTTAGATATTAGGCTAGTTAAAAGGCTCGGGGTTTGTTTGTTTGATTGTTTGTTTGGTTGTTGGGAATCAGGAAAGAAGATTTCAGGATAAGACAAGGCTGAGCAAAGAGGATTTTAGACAAAGGAGAGATAATTCCAGGGAACATTCGAGACCATTGGGCAATAGAGTCAAGAAAGGATTTTCTTGCTAATAAATATGCAGGCTTTTAGTTGGGCTAGTCATCTAAAGAATTGGATCTTAAAGATGATAGTGTGGTATGATAGGCAAGAGGGAAATTGAGAGCAAGGAAACATTAAAGATTTTAGGACACAAAGTTGAAAACCTGAGATCAGAGAGAGACTTTGAACTCTCAATGCTCCGGCCTCCAGCTTAAGGGAACTTAGAAAGGCTTAATTAACTGAAAAGGATCCTAGTGAGATAGAGATAGAGTTCTAGACCTCCCATTGTTCCCAATTCATTCAATTAAATCCTAACAAGAACATCTAAGAACAAATTCCTTTAATTCATACATCAGCTAGCAGGCGATGTCATCCACTACACTGGTTAAATTAACTGAAATCAACTCTTAGACAACACATTTAGTAGAAAACATTAAAGGCAAGGAGAGCAGAAACATAGGGTACCTAACAAGGGTAAATCCTATTTCAGATTTTTGATGCGAGCCAGTAGAAATGAAATGAAATGAAATAAAACACAGAGACAGAAAAAAATCACCGCAGCTTTAGATCAGGATCCAAAGAAATGTGCTTGTCGTATTAAAAAACAACACTAGTCAGGTACAAAATTACCAATGGATGGAATATTTAGTCTGAAAACATCTTCCTCAGTCTATCTTACAACTTTACACAGAGACTATGACTCAAAATAAACGGCTTGTAATTCTCTAATAACAAATAAAAAACCTTACAATGATTTTCTTCCTGATTTTTATAGCTGAAAGGTGAGCAAATGAGGTAGGTGAAACACTAAATGAAGCATTAAAACTCAGAAAAGAAAGAGGGTCGAAGCCCATTTAGTTTTAAATCCTGTGCATTTATCCCTGGTACTCCTTTGGATGAAATGGTGTTCTTCGTTAGGCTTCCACTTACCCCAGGTATGCCCCTGATGTACTTTGGCTGCAGTACTTTGTATTGCCCTGGTGAATAAAAAAAAAGGTAAATAAATGATAGTGAAGTCTTCCATGCTGCATAGAAAATGCTCTGGTAGCTTAGGACTGTGGTCAAGGCTGAAATTTCTTCAGGAGCACGGTAAATAAAGGAAACAATATGGGCGCTTTGTCCTTTCACAGGTAGGAACGTTCTGTGATGTAGCTACCCTGATAGTATTTTTTCTGTGCAGTGGGCCTTCCATGTGATCCATGATCTCTTTGATCTAGTACTCTGCCTTCAAATAATTGGATTAAGGCTCAAAATATTCAATAACAGGCCTTAAACACTCTATTTTCCCATTGATAGTCTTTGTCGCTTCCACGTTTTCCTCTGACTGCGAAATCTGAGCTTTAATGGCTCTGGGGAGGATTTTACAGAGTTCAACTCTATTATTTAATGCAAGCTCTGTCATAACGTCTTCTCAGGACCCTTATTCATGATTTTGGCTCTTGAAAATGGTCCTTTCCTATTTCTCTGTAACTGTACAGAGATTGTGAATTATGGCAGTTTTCTACTGCTTGTACCCTGCAAAACACGCAACTCTGTTATGAAATCCATGCACAGGGTAGGATGGCTATGGTGGGCGGGTAGAATGCTAGCGTGGTGGTGGTATAAACGGTTTTTTGTATGAAACAATGGTGAAAAATGCAGTGATATGATGTGGACTGTGACTAATAGGTTTTCAGTGGGGAAATGCTCATGGGTCGTTTCGATCATGGTCTAGTGGCGAAGATCGACGGTGGAGATTAAACAGTGGGATGGTTTATGAAGTTGGGTGGAATGCATTAAAATGAATGAAAATGATCATATTTGGTGGGACTCGGCATGCACGGAGGGCGATTCATTCAGGACCGTCGGATCTTGGGAGGAGATTGACGGCTACGATCCAATCAGAGGGGAGAAATGGGAGGGTCGGTTGTCTGATTGAACGATGGTGCGATTCTTTTATGGCCGTTGGATCTCAAACTAATGGATGGTCTATATTGGATCTGGGACATCGTAATCAAAAAGGGCGGAAGGTGGTAGCAATTGAAAAATGCGATTGTGATTGAAGCGGGGAAGCGCGGGCCGTCGAATCAACAGGAGAATCAATGGCTAGGATGGGATCGACGGATCGCGATCGGCGAATGCAGTCAGGTGGCGCATTTAGAACTTGCGATTGCGATAGGAGTGATTGAGAGCTAGCCATCAGATCTGGGTCTGGATCGACATCGGAGATTGAATCGGCGGGGAATAGAAAGGAGTGACGGAGGGGAGCGGGATAAATCTGGACCGTCAAATCTGGGGGGGTGTGGATGGCTCAGATCGAATCGGGACATCGCAATCGGAAGGAACGAAGGGGTGTCACGCAGAGGTTGCGATTGCGATTGGGGTGGGAGTTCGATCAGTGCTGGACTGTCTGATCAAAATGATAGATCAACAGTGGAGATCGCAGCGGAGGCCTTATGGACCAAAACTCGATCGCATCGGAGTTTTTTAGTTAACACAGAGATGCGCCTGCCCGCAAGTTGCGATTGCGATTAGTGTTTTGATCCTTTGCATCTGGTTTTGGCATGGGGTCACGTGGGGAAGTGGTTTGCGGGCTGGCGGGAAAGGGGCTAGGCCCTGATATAAGTTGAAAAGTTGGTTTTTTGCCCCTTTTTAGTGCATTTCAAGGCTGGGAAAGGGTAACGATAGAGGGAAACAAGGGGAATTAGACCAAACAAGGGGTGAATGTAGGATTTAAAGGGGATTTTGGGGGGATTTAGAGGAAAAAAGGGGAACTTTGACAAAGGGGAAAAAGAGTAAAATGGGACATTATGCAGAGGTACAAGGGGAAAATAAAGGCCTTTTGGAGCACCATTATCATCATCAGTGAGGCTTATTGACTCAAGAACATTAGAGGGAAATAGTCAAAAGGTAGGGAATATGAAGAGGATTCAAAGATGATGTGTTTTCAAGAGAAATGCATTCCTTGAAGGCTCATAAAACAAATTAGCCCCTTGCTTGCTTGTCGAGGAATTTATAGGGGGCTAATAGTGGCTCCACATGGGGATGGCTTCTTCTTGAAGGAGTCAAGAATTCAGAAATGATATTTAGAGTAGGCCAGATGCCTGCTGCTTGAGCCACCTTTCTTCTTTGTTTTTCATCTGCTGCAATTTTGAAGACATCAATTAGCCGAAACATCACCCAAACAATCTACCTACCCATCCTACAATCCTAGCATTTTTTCTTCTTCTAGGGTGCATTTGGACTAGCAGACCCTTTACATCATTTATTTTATAAACAGAGAATAAACCTATTCTAAATCTACCCTTATCACTCCATGAGACCAGATTAGACTATTGGTCTCATTTGTTTCTCTACCTAGTCTAATATCTGCTGGGATTAGACTGTCCAACAGATTTCTTCTCTACATTCTACAACAGAAATTTAAAAACAGTCAAACTAGGATTAGACATTCTATTTTTCTATGGATCCAAGGCATAAAGACAGTTGCACATGGATAGAAACTTGCAGAGAACTGAAAACAAAACTTTGAGGGCTTGAAATCTAAAATTTGAAGCATCCTTCTTCTCTTTGTGACTCAAGTTTTGAGCTTGTTAGAGTCACTTTCTCTTCTTCAGCTCTGATTTGGGCTTGTTAGAGCTGATTCTTCTTTCTTTTTTCCTGGTCCAGGTTTTGGGCATGTTTGAACCAGCTATCTTTACTTCCTTTGGCTCAGGTTTTGATCATGTTAGAGCCAATATTTGCACTTTAGAGGTTCATTTTTTGAGCATGTTTGAACCTCTCATTTTCTCTGTTTTTTGGAACATTTTCTCTTTTCCTTGAAAACAAAACACTACAATGGTATGTACAATGGAAATGGAAACTGGAAATTGGAAATCAGCAGAAGTAGTGTTTGAGCATCCTGCCATTGACAGGACCCCCAAACAGCTCATTACCATCTAACTTTTGTATAAAAAGGCATTTGAACCCACAGTGGCCTGGATGATGTATGGACCTTGCCACAAACTATCAAACTTGACGTGCTTTCCTTTGTCTTCCCTCCTTGAGTCCCACTTCAGAACTTTATCTCCAATTTTGAAATCAGAAGCCTTAGTTCTTTTTTCAAATAACTTCTTTATATTTTCCTGAACCTTTAGGGCTCTGTTATAGACATCTTCCCTTGTTTGCTAGAGATGAATGGTTTGATTTATCCTCCTTACCATGCTATCTTCTTCTGTCTGAATTTCTTGGACAAGTTTGATCACTGGCACTCCAAGGCTGGTAGGGAAAACTGCTTCTGTTCCATAGAGAAGCTGATATGGTGACATGCCAATGGATTTCTTTGTTGTAAGCCTGTCAGCCCACAGGGCATGCACTAACTTGTTATGTCATGACTTTTTGTTCTCTTCCAACAAATTTTTGATGATGGTCACAAGGCTCTTGTTTGATGATTCAGCTAAGCCATTACCTTGTGGGTAATAGGCAGTTGAATGACCAAGTGCTATTTGATACCTGTGACAAAAATCAACCATTTTCTTAGATCCAAAAGTGGCAGCATTATCAGTGATTATTTGCCTTGGGAAACCAAACCGAGAGAGGATATGACCCTCTAGGAACCTAATGATGACTAAATCTATGGCACTCCTAGTAGGTATGGCCTCTATCCACTTAGTAAAGTAGTCTATGGCTGTTAAGATCCATTTGTGTTGTGCAGAAGAAGCAGGGTGAATTTCCCCTATGAAATCTAGGCCCCATTGCATAAAGGGACCTTCAACAGTGATGGGTTGTAGAGGTAAGGGGAGGAGCTTTCTTTTGCCTTCAAAAATCTAGCATTTGTGGCAGGAAATTACCATCTTATGGATATCATTGAAGAGTGTAGGCCAATAGTAGCCAGCTCTGAGTATTTTGTTTGCAGTGGCTTTCCAGCTCAGGTGGCCTCCACACTCTCCTGCATGGAATTCTTGTTTAATCCTTTCTGCTTCAGACTTAGGCAAACATTTAAGTAATAGGTCATTTTTACTTTTCCAGTATAAGCCTTCATTCATTATACAATAGCTTCTCGCTTTTAGCTTTAAGAATCTGGCCTTGGTCTTTGATATTTTAGGGGGGGCATTGAGGTTTGAGAGCATGTAAAGGATATCAGAGTACCAAGGAGAGTTTTGAAATTTCTCCTCAACGGTGAGATCAAGCAATCCTTCCTGCTCATCCAAGGCATTTATCATGTTCATGTCAAGGGCTTGTAGATTTGATTCAGCCATTGGTCGAGCTAAGCCCTGACCTTTGATCAGTTTGGTGGGTCTTATCTCAAGGTCATATTCTAAGATCACAACAATCCGTTTGCCCCTCTTCCCATCTGGGTCTTGGGACAAGATATCTTTGACCACTATACTAGGCACATAGGCTATGGTGTGGGAATGAAATATGTACACCCTAAAGTCTTTCAAGGCCTTGACTAAGGCATAGGCCTGTCTTTCCAGTATGTTGTATTTCAAGGGTGCATCTTTGAGAGTTTTGCTGAAAAAAGAAATGGGCTGCTCCATTCCCTCTGGGTTTTTCTGCAGCAGAACTGTAGCTGCAGTATGCTCGGATGCAAATGAGAAAATCAAAAAATCCTTTGAGAAATCAGGGCTGATTAGGACAAGAGTCTGGGTGATTCGGATTTTATGCAGGAACGCAACAGAATACAGAAATAGCCATGAACATAGAGATGCAGCGGAAATAATGCTTCATTTCATTAATATCAAATAACAGAAATATGCTTACAGGCATAATGGAAATAAAATAGCTAGGGTGCTGGTAGCGAATCTCTGAGAAGAGATGTGATGGCTATAGACCTCTGAACCGTGTTACAATGAGGCTCGAGGGCCTATTTATTGTTGAGAAACAATGTAGAATCAACGTCCAAAAACCTAACCGTAGGAGATGAGGCGCCAAAACTGTGGGCGCCCGTTTGGGTAAATTGGTGGTTCAACTTCCTGGGGGCATAACTTTGGCACCCGATCTCCGTTTGACGTGCTCAATAGCTCGTTAGAAAGATCTATCCGAGGAATTCAATTTTTGAATGAGCAAAATCGGTCCATGGACCCATGTGGGACAGATGTTGCTCTCTGTTTTCCCAAAAAAATGTCGTTTAGGGCCTCAAAATGGCTCCGGAAGTTCAGGACCCGAAAAACTGCTAAAAATAGTAAGTTTTGTTGCAACTTGAAAATTGAAAGAACTGAAGATGGGGGTTCAAATGGAATAGGTGGGTGGCCACCAATATCCACCCGGATCATTAAGCCCCCAAAACGGCTCCGAGAGTGGAGGACCCGAAAACCTGCTAAAAATAGTAAGTTGTGCTGAATGTGAAAAGCTGCAAGAATTGATGGTTCTGGTCCAAATGGAATAGGTGGGTGGCCACCGATATCCACCTGGATCATTCCTCCCTCCTTAGGAAGAAATGGTCCCCATTGCGTTGAGATCCTCCATGAGATGAGGCAAATTTTGTTGAACTGAGTATTAGATGTGTTGAAGATGTCATGGACCTGCGGGTGGACATGCTGGATGCGTTTAGTATATTTGGTTTCTTTATCAGCCTCATACAGTACATGTTTGGATTCTGTATGTGTAGTTGCAGGATGTATGGCAACATCAGGTGGTGGTGCATTGGGAGTCAGCTCAATGGAGTGCTTGTCCTGACAGTGTAGAGGAACCTCTATGAGTGAGGAGAAATTGTCATCGTATTCCTCCATGACTTTGTCCATCTGCTGCAGCCGTGAAAGGGACCCCTGTTTCGAGGATGTGGCCACAATATTCTTCTTTCCCCGTGAGTGAGTCGTAAGGAAAATGAATTTCCCCGGAACCGGGAAACAATCTTACTGCGTTGTTTGCGCAGTCAAAGAGATGGCAGGAGGCGGTACTACTCCGTATCCTCGTACAAGTTATTTCCCAAAGTAATAATCATCACTTACAGTGCCCGTACTCATACACAAACTTCATGTCGCCTCCATAAGCATGGTTGGTCCAATAATACATCATCTACATCAAGAGGAGCAACATCACACAATACGTCATCTATGAATGGCTTGATACTGTACGGAAGGAAACACTATTGGTGGATGCAAAGATCTCTCCCTGGGTGGACCCACCCGATGGTATACGGCTGTGGGTGTCACATGGTTGGTAGGTCAAGCCGCTTCATGATCTCTACCGAAATGAGGTTCTTTTGTCTTCCGCTATCGATAATAAATTGCAACGGAGAACCCTTCACCCACATATGCGACCGGAAGAGGCGCTCCTCCTCTCGATGGATCCTCCGGACCCTCCTTCTCCTGATCTTGGTGGTGGCAACAATGACACTCGGATTCCGCATCAATGATCTGCTTCCCTTTGTCATTGCCTTTGTCTGGTTCTAACTCAGGATCAGAAAATGCATCTGATTCGGGTGCCTTTAGTTCAGCCACCAAAGACGGTTTGGCCCAACACTCGTTTGTGCTGTGAGTGGGGCTGTTGTGAAATTCACACCACTTCCCTGTGTCCTTCTTTGGATTTGTGGTGTTGTTCTGAGTTGCATTTCTTTGGCCTTGCCCCTTGTTCTTCGATTCGGGGGCACCTTTCAAATTCGCAGATCCAAAGTCTCGCTTCTTCTGCTTAAATTTCTGCTCGATCTTGGCGGCATAGCGATATGCCGTGCCAAGCGATGTAATGTCGAGGAACTCCATTTCCTCATGAATGTGTTTGTGCAGACAGCCGCGGTACTTGAGCACCAAATGTCTCTCTGAATCTTTAATACCCAACTTTGTGCGTAGGGTATGGAACAGATTCGTCAGTTCGTGCACATCTTGATCCTTTTGTTGCCGTAGCGTGGTCCATTGGATGTATTTGTCCTCATAGCTCCCCACAGGGTAATATTGTTCCTTGATGCCGTCTCGGAACGAATTCCAAGTGGGTGTGGTCGAGAATAGAGAGGGTTCCCCTTCGCCCTCTTGCTCACGGTAGGTTTCCCACCAGTCTTTGACATGGGGGGCGGCTTTGAGGAGTGCAAAAATAATCTTTTCTCGGTCAGAGAAGTCATGGACCGAGAAATACCCTTCCAACAAATTTAACCATCCGTCTACAGCGTCTGCATCTATTTTTCCTTCAAATATAGGAATGTCAAAGTTTACCTGTACCTTGAAGGGAGTGGCGCCTCCAGAGTGGCTGTTGGATGCAGATGCGCCATATGTGGGCAGTCGTTGAAGGATTTGAGCAAAGTTATCCATCATCGCGTTCCTTTGTTTCTCGAGGGCCTCCTCGAGCAGCATTTTGATAGGATCTCCTGCTCCCTCGTCTTTCTTTTCTTCCGCCATGGGAGGTCGTCGGGGTTTGCGAGGCTGATCTTGCAAGGGTTCAACCAGATCGAGCCCTAACTCCTTATACCCTGACCGCGTTGGGGACATGCAAAGAAAAACAAAGAAAGAGCAAACCCGCTCTGATACCACTGATCCGGATTTTATGCAGGAACGCAACAGAATACAGAAATAACCATGAACATAGAGATGCAGCGGAAATAATGCTTCATTTCATTAATATCAAATAACATAAATATGCTTACAGGCATAATGGAAATAAAATAGCTAGGGTGCTAGTAGCGAATCTCTGAGAAGAGATGTGATGGCTACAGACCTCTGAACTGTGTTACAATGAGGCTCGAGGGCCTATTTATTGTTGAGAAACAATGTAGAATCTGAAACGTCCAAAAACCTAACCGTAGGAGATGAGGCGCCAAAATTGTGGGCGCCCGTTTGGGTAAATTGGTGGTTCAACTTCCCGGGGGCATAACTTTGGCACCCGATCTCCGTTTGACGCGCTCAATAGCTCGTTAGAAATATCTATCCGAGGAATTCAATTTTTGAATGAGCAACATCAGTCCATGGACCCATGTTGCTCTCCGTTTTCCCAAAAAATGTCGTTTAGGGCCTCAAAACGGCTCCGGAAGTTCAGGACCCGAAAAACTGCTAAAAATAGTAAGTTTTGTTGCAACTTGAAAATTGAAAGAACTGAAGATGGGGGTTCCAATGGAATAGGTGGGTGGCCACCAATATCCACCTGGATCATTAAGCCCCCAAAACGGCTCCGAGAGTGGAGGACCCGAAAACCTGCTAAAAATAGTAAGTTGTGTTGAATGTGAAAATCTGCAAGAATTGATGGTGTTGGTCCAAATGGAATAGGTGGGTGGCCACCGATATCCACCTGGATCACTGGGTGAGTGCAATTTTTACTGATTCGAAATATTTTTTGGCTTCTACAATCCATTTAACTCCCGCACCTTTCTTTAACATGTTCATCATATTCCTAAGGTGTTCAGCTAGATTGGGAATAAACCTTCTGAGGAAGTTGATTTTCCCAATGAAGGACTGTAACTCTCTGATGTTTCTTGGGTGTGTGATTTGTAGTATTCCCTCAACTCTTTGTGGGTCTATCCTAATCCCTTCTCAGATATGACGTGGCTAAGAATCTTACCTTCTTGCAGCCCAAATACAGTCTTTTTAGGATTCAATGACAGACTGAACCTTCTACATTTTTCAAAGACCTTTCTCAAATGTTTTAGGTGTTCTTCCTCAGTATTGGAATAAACTATTATGTCATCTAGATAGATGACAATGAAGTGCCCTATCTCATCAGAAAAAGCTATATCCATTTCTCTTTGGAAGGTTGCACCAGCGTTCATCAGTCTAAAGGGAATTTTAACATACATAAAGGTGCCCCATGGAGTGGTAAAGGTTGTATTGAGTTGATCTTCTGGGATTACTAAGACTTGGTTGTAACCTGAAAAAACATATAGCAGGGAAATCCTTTTTGAGCCTACTACCCTTTGAAGAATATGTTCCATTTTTGGCAAAGGGTAATTGTCTTTGAGTGAGGCTCTATTAAGATTCCTGAAATCTATGCATAATCTGATATCACCTGTTTTCTTTCTCACAGCTACAAGTTTTGAGACCTAATTAGAAAACCTCACAGGAACTATTATGCCTACCTCATACATCTTTTTAATTTCTTTTTCAACTGCAGGTAATTGCTTTGGGTTTATTCTGTGAAGTTTCTGTCTAAAGGGCTTCTAATTTTCTTTCAAAGGTATTTTGTGCTATATAATGTTCATGTCATAGGCCTTTAAGTCCTCATAGCTCCAAGAAAACACGTCAATGAATTCCTTGAAGAAGTCAATGTATTTCTTTTTCATGTTTTCCGGCAAGGACTTAGACAATTTAATCATTTTGGGTTTATCTTTAGTGCATATGTTGCATTCTTCGAAGTCATAATCTGCGTGCTCTAAAGTGGGATTTTTTGCTACATCGTCAAAGTCAAAAAGGTCTTCTAAAGGCGTCATATCTCAAGGTATGTTATTATCTTTGGTCTGCAACACCTCTAATTCTTCCCTATCTGTGTTTTTATATTTTTCATTTGGATTTCCAATTTGTTCGTTCAAAGAATTTGTTTCTATGTTACAAGGTGGTTCTTCCTTGTCTGAGGGCTTTTCACTTAGGCAACCATCTACATATTTTGAGTTTGAATCAAAAAACTCAAACTTGTTCCTTCCCATCAAGAAATCTTCAATTTGTTTATCGCCCTCAAAGACCTGTCAGTATTTTTTGTTATCTAGCACTGCAGGTCTGAATTTGGTCTGTATTACGATTTGCTGGTTGCTTGGAGTCTTAGGGTATGAACTAGCTAAGAAAGATGATCCGTTTGCAATGAAATTTTGACTCCTAGGAACAAACACTAATTTGTATTCAACAAATTTTTTCAATATATCCACGGCATCGTTCCTATATGCTCTCAACCTAGGGTGATTGGTTGGGTATTCATCGTTTACTTGTTTTATAACCAACTCAGAGTCTCCCTGCAAGGCTATCCTACGGGCTCCTATTTTCATCAACAGATTCAAGCCTAGGATAAGAGCCTCATACTCTGCAATATTATTTGTACATTTGAAATGCAGGTTTCAGGCATGGCTCTCTGCGTAGTCACTTTATGTGTTATGTAGCCGCACCCCTGCTCCAACAGTTCTCTTGGTGCATGACCCATCGAAATTCATTTCCCATAAAGGATAATTATCGAGTTTACCATTTTTTCATTCTTGATGTGGTGTATGAGTTTGCGGAGAGTGACTAATCAATTGACTGCATTCTATTTCTGGTTTACTCTAAGTTGTCATTTTAGTGCATTGTCTAAGGTTTTCTTCTTCGTGTTCCACTAATTCGAGAGTAGCCATTATGTTAAGGTCCGTAGTCTCAACCCCTCTGTTTGTATATATGTTTTCTGATTCTGTCTCTCCCAAATATTCATCGTTGCAGAAGATAAAGGAGTCCAAGTCTGTGTTTACAGAGTAAAGAGGATAATTTTCAGGCTTTTCAGGGCTACTAACCAGGAATTTCATTTGTGCCTCCTGTACAGCCTTCTAAGTTGGCTAAAAACAAGAATTGTGGCATAAGCCCCATCCATCTGCATTGTTCCTTGCAGTTTAGCTCCCCATGATCTTGACAACAACATACCATACTTAGGTGGCACATCTACCACCACAACATCCATGACCATACATTTTGCTGGAATCTGGGTAAGGCTTACACACAGGTCTTTGATTAGGCCCAGAAATTTTACTCTCCTAGAGTCAAATGAATATAAGTCTTTGTAGGGTCAGGTTATCTCTAGTCCTAACCTTTCCATGACTACCTTAGGCATCAAGTTGTGTGATGCCCCAGAATCATGCATTTCATTATGAAGGATCTTGTCATGGATATTAAGACTGATATAAAAAGGTGGCACTACCCCTTCCTGAAACTTTCCTTCTATCTTTGGACCAAACAGAAGGGTCGGTTGATCATCATTCAAATTAACAGTGTCACTACTTTCACCTATGTTCAAAGCTTTCAAAATTTGGCTTTTATATACATCCTGAGTGGCTAGCTCAGAGAGTGGGACAGAGATTTTAATTTTTGCAATCTCACTCTCCAAATTGAAAGTGGACTGACTCTTTGGAATGTTCAACTCTGTTTTGTTAACCACTACCTTAGTGGCTGAATCAGTGTGCTAATTCTCGCTATGTACAGTGTTTGTGACAGTTTTATCAGGAGCACTAACTGCAATGCTGGTGCTACTAGTTGGTTGGTTTTGTTTATCCGTGTTTTGGTTGTCTTTTTCTTTGTTTTTTCCAGAAATATCAGTTCTGATTTGTTACTTTCAGTAGTCACTTTAGAAGTTTTCTCAGGCCTTTTCTTGATGGTAACCTCAGAAGCTTTTGGTTTGGCAGTTTCTAGGCTCTTTTTGCTTCTAAGTTCATATTGTTCTCTGACCTGCATCATGGAATTTTCAAATCCTATCCTGTAATCTTTAGATTCTAACCATTCCTCATCCCAATATGAGGGTGAGGGCTGATCTTATTTTTTGGAACAGTTGTGGATAGAGTTTTCCACTTCAAACATGTTTATTGTGTTTCCCTCAGACTCTTCTATGATTCCCTCATCTTCATCAAGAAATTTCTCTTGGAATGGGGGAATAACTTGCTGATCTCATTCTCTTTGTCTGTTGGGAGTGGTATTGTTTCTTCTAAATTTTTGGTTCTGGTTATGGTTTTGATTTCTGTTTTCGTTACTAACTGTGACAACCATTTTTTCCATCATTTTTTGTAGCTTTTCCATGTTTTTAGATATGCGGTCATAATTGAGGTTAGATGTGGAAGCTACATTGTCATCTCTATATGTTACCCTTTTCTCAGCTCTCAATCTTGCTTTCTTCTCCATCAGATTTGCCTCTACACTCACTGCTCCCTTTTGCATGTCTTCCAATGTGTTGTAATCCCTCTCCCTAAGCTGGTAGGCCATGTCAGCATCCAAGCCTTCAGGTTATTTCACTAGAACCATACCTAGGGGAGGTTTCATGTGTGGTGGAAGAGCATTATAAACGATGTTAAACCTTGTAGAGTAATCCTGGACACTCTCTCCTACGTTTCTTTTCAGGTTCTTGTATTATGCTAGGATTTGGAGAGGGTTGGCCTTAACTTTCCATTTTTTTATGAAATTTTGATATAAAGCAGGAAGCTCTTGGATACTATTAGGAGGTAGGCTTTTGAACCATTTTTTCACATCACCTCCTAAGCTCTAGGCAAATATTCTCATTTTGACTGTATCATCATCTATCTCCATGTAGTCAAAAGAATCTTCCATCCTATCTACATGGTGCTGAGCTGTGATGGACTCTTTTGCAGTAAAATGTGGGATCTTTGATTGATAATCATTAGGTAAGGGCACTAGAGGCTGAGGTAAAACCAGAGGTGCGTACTAGGCTGCCTGTTTTGATGAGGTAAGGGATTGGCTTGAGAAGCTGGTATATGGATGACAGGGATATTAGGACCAACAGAAGCCTGTTGGGCAAATTTAGGGTGGTAGAGCCCCAAGTGGTGAATGAAGTGAATATTAGGAGGTGTAGATGGAAGGGTTCCTTCGTCCTTAATGTGTTTATCACTATGAGATGGTGAACCGGGAAGATCAAGGTCTGGCTGGTCTAGAGCATTGAATGACCTAGTCCTAGGTGAGCTGTTTTGGAAGTCTAGGTCTAAAGGTGAGGCTAATAGAGTTGTGAAGTATTCCGATGAAGAGTTAGCTCTATGGATGTGACTAGAAATAGTTGGTCTTATAGGTGCAGGAGATATCTTGAGGATGATCTCAAGGTTGTCAACTATTTCAGGTGGGTTTGGATTGGGATAAGCTCTTGTGTGAATGGTTCTTGAAGCCAGAATGTTGTTTTCCAACAACGCAACTTAACCCTACTTGTTACTTATTTTTTGGTTGATGTTGTTATGGAGGCTGGTCTTCTAGTGGATTCTTATGTGAACCAAGATAATCAGCAGGCCTACTGATCACCAGTGGAGTCTTTGATCTTTAAGGAGCTATGGAGTCACCAGGTGGAAGGTTTAGGATGCTTCCGGGGGGTACACTGTCCACCACAGTGCCTATGAGATGTACCTTTTCAAGGATATCTTCAAACATAGCAAACTCTAACCAGAGACTGACTGGGAGGGCATTTACCATATGTGCCACCTCCGAAGAGGATGAGATCCGGAGGCTACTTGGCCCTTTCCAGACTCTGTCTAAGAGTGTGGGAGAAACACAACAAATGGTATAGAGGTTGGTCTGTGAATAGGAGTGTTTAACTACCAACCTAACCAGAGTTTCTAGATTTTCTGAGGCTCTTGTAATGTAGTAAGATGGAAAATACTCAGAAATTCCCCAGCGGAGTCGCCATTATGTTGGGGTTCCCATGTTTTGGCAAGGTTGGCAATACCAAAAGATGAGACAACATCAAACCACTTTCAGACCTCAGGATCTATCCCTCCTAGGTCCAGAGAGGGACCTCTCTATGATTGTCAAAGGTATATGTCTTTGAAGCTCAAAGCTTAGATATTAGGCTAGTTGTAAGGCTCGAGGTTTGTTTGTTTGATTGTTATTTTGGTTGTTGCGAATCAGGAAAGAAGATTTCAGTATAAGACAAGGCTAAGCAAAGAGGATTTTAGGCGAAGGAGAGATAATTCCAGGGAACATTCAAGACCATTGGGCAATGGAGTCAGGAAAGGATCTGCTTGCTAATCAATATGCAGACTTTTAGTTGGGCTAGTCATCTAAAGAATTGGATCTTAAAGATGATAGTGTGGTATGATAGGCAAGAGGGAAATTGAGAGCAAGGAAAAATTAAATATTTTAGGACACAAAGTTGAAAACCTGAGATCAGAGAGAGACTTTGAACTCTCAATGCTTTGGCCTGCAGCTTAAGGGAACTTAGAAAGGCTTAATTAACTAAAAAGGATCCTATTGAGATAGAGACAAAGTTCTATACCTCCCAGTGTTCCCAATTCATTCAATTAAATCCTAACAAGAACATATAATAACAGATTCCTTTAATTCATACATCAGCTAGCAGGCAATGTCATCCACTACACTAGTTAAATTAACTGAAATCAACTCTTAGACAACACATTTAGTAGAAAACATTAAAGTCAAGGAGAGCAGAAAAATAGGGTACCTAACAAGGGTAAATCCTATACTAGATTTCTGATGCGAGCCAGTAGAAATGAAATGAAATGAAATAAAACACAGAGACAGAAAAACATCACCACAACTTTAGATCAGGATCCAAAGAAATGTGCTTGTCATATTAAAAAATAACACCATTCAGGTACAAAATTACCAATGGCTAGAATATTCAGCCTGAAAACATCTTCCTCAGTCTATCTTACAACTTTACACAGAGACTATGACTCAAAATAAATGGCTTGTAATTCTCTGATAACCGATCAACAACCTTACAATGAGTTTCTTCCTGATTTTTATAGCTAGAAGGTGAGTAGAGGAGGTAGGTGAAACACTAAATGAAGCATTAAAACTAAGAAAAGAAAGAGGACTGAAGCCCATTCAGTTTTAAATCTCGTGCATTTATCCCTGGTACTCCTTTGGATGAAATGGTGGTCTTCGTCAGGCTTCCACTTACTCCAAGTATGCCCCAGATGTACTTTGGCTGCAGTACTTTGTAGTGCCCTTGTGAATAAACAAAAAGGTAAATAAATGACAGTGAAGTCTGCCATGCTGCATAGCAAATGCTGTGGTAGCTTAGGACTATGGTCAAGGCTGAAATTTCTTCAGGAGCACGGTAAATAAAGGAAACAATATGGGCGTTTTGTCCTTTCACAGGTAGTAACGTTCTGCTGATGTAGCTACCCTGATAGTATTTTTTTGTGTGTTGGGCCTTCCGTGTGATCCATGATGTATTTGATCTGGTACTCTGCCTTCAAATCATTGGATTGAGGCTCAAAATCTTCAATAACAGGCCTTAAACACTCTATTTTCCCACTGATACTCTTTTCCACTTCCACGTTTTCCTTTGACTGCGAAATCTGAGCTTTAATGGCTCTGGGGAGGATTTTACAGAGTTCAAATCTATTCTTTAATGCAAGCTCTGTCATAACGTCTTCTCAGGACCCTTCTTCATGATTTCGGCTCTTGAAAATGGTCCTTTCCTATTTCTCTGTAACTGCACAAAGATTGTGAATTATGGCGGTTTTCCGCTGCTTGTACCCTGCAAAACACGCAACTCTGTTATGAAATCCATGCACAGGGGAGGATGGCTATAGTGGGAGGGTAGAATGATAGCGCAGCGACAGTAGAAATGGTGTTTTGGATGAAACAATGGTGAACAATTCAGTGATATGATGTGGACTGCGACTAATATGTTTTCGATGGGGAAATGCTCGTGGGCCGTTTCGATCATGTTTTGGTGGCGAAGATTGACGGTGGAGATTAAATAGTGGGATGGTTTATGAAGTTGGGTGGAATGCATTAAAATGAATTAAAATGATCGTATGTGGTGGGACCCGGCATGGGTGGAGGGCGATTCATTTAGGACCGTCAGATCTCGGGAGGAGATCGACGGCTACGATCCAATCGGAGGGGAGAAATGGGAGGGTCGGTTGTCCGATTGAATGATGGTGCGATTGGTTTATGGCCATTGGATCTAGGACTAACGGATGGTCAATATTGGATCGGGGAGATTGCAATCTCAAAGGGCGGAAGGTGGTAGCAATTGAAAAATGCAATTTGAAGCGGGGAAGCGCGGGTCGTCGGATCAACAGGAGAATCAACGACTAGGATGGGATCGGCGGATCGCGATCGACGAATGCAGTCGGGTGGCACATTTAAAACTTGCGATTGAGATGGGAGCGATTGAGTGCCAGCCATTGGATCTGGGTTTGGATCGACGGCGGAGATTGAATCGGTGGGGAACAGAAAGGAGCAACGGAGGGGAGCGGGATAAATCTGGACCGTCAGATATAGGGGGGTGTGGATGGTTCAGATCGAATCGGGATGTCTCAATCAGAAGGAACGAAGGGGTGTCATGGTAGAGGTTGCGATTGCGATCAGGGCGGGAGTGCGATCAGCACCGGACCGTCTGATCAAAACGATAGATCAATGGTGGAGATCGCGACAGAGGCCTTATGGACCAAAACTTGATCGCATCAGAGTTTTTTAGTTAACACAAAGATGCGCCTACCCGCAAGTTGCGATTGTGATTAGTGCTTTGAGCCTTTGCGCCTGGTTTTGGCACAGGGTCACATGGGGAAGTGGTTTGCGGGCTGGCGGGAAAGGGGCTAGGCCCTGATATAAGTTGAAAAGTGGGTTTTTTGGCCCTTTTTAGTGCATTTCAAGGCCGAGAAAGGGTAAGGATAGAGGGAAAAAAGGGGAGTTAGAACAAACAAGGGGTGAATGTAGGATTTAAAAGGGATTTTGGGGGGATTTAGAGGAAAAAATGGGAACTTTGACAAAGGGGAAAAAGGGTAAAATGGGACATTCTGCAGAGGTACAAGGGGCAAATAAAGGCCTTTTAGAGCACCATTTTCGTCATCAGTGAGGCTTATTGACTCAAGAACAATAGAGGGAAATAGTCAAAGGGCAGGGAATATGAAGAGGCTTCAAGGATGATGTGTTTTCAAGAGAAATGCATTCCTTGAAGGCTCATAAAACATATTAGCCCCTTGCTTGCTTGTCAAGGAATTTATAGGGGGCTAACATAATCGATGACGAGAGATTTGGCTCAACCATATCTATATTCGGGTGGAACGTGGAAGTCCCATAGTTGGTTGCATTTTTCTTATGAAAATATGAGCTCATTTCCTCTTGTATTGATGTGTAAATATACTTGTTATTATGTGGCTTATATGGTTGTTATGTGCTCATCATTTATGTTGTTCATATGTTGGTTATGAATGTGTTTTATGATTTGATTATATATGTATATCATCATGCTTCGATTTGAAAATGAATGAACAATGTATCTAAACCCAATTATATGGTAACACAATTTATGTGATGAGGAAATAATGCTTCTTAGAGATTCTGAGATAAGTATGATACCCTAATGCTGAGATTTTTTATTTAAACCTATATATTATATATTTTTCACATATTTAACGAAATTCCTGTCATGTCTAGTAGGGTTACCATTAAGTCCCTTTTTAAGTGTTTTATATTGCATCATTATTCTGATGTCATATTTCATTTTTGAAAGGTCATGGTGTTCTAGGAAATGACCTAGGCTCTGGTCCTAAAAAAATTCTCAAATATTGGGGACAATGTCACACGTCTAAGGAAAACGGTCATTGAACACATGCATGTCCATGCTATAGGAGCATCTAGAGACTCCCCGACGCACCCTTACCCATATCAAGGTAGCATCTAGGGGATCAATGGTCTCAAAAACTAGTCGCACCAAGGGGTTGGATACCTAAGTGGTTGGAATGGCTCCTGGTAGTTTTTTTGCTGATGTGGAAGTTTCGTTTGATGTGTTTCTATCTATTCCACTTCCTTAAGGTCACCTAGGAGGCCGAATCCCATTATAGTATCCTCTCTTTGCTTATTTTCCCTAGTTGGTCGGTTACATGGGTAGATGTGGGATGGCAGTGTTACAAAATTATTGAAGTTTAGCACTGAAGATAGAGGTAGTGTGTGCTGATAGAATATTGATAAGGATATTTAGGTCTAGGAGTTGTATTGGTGACTCGAGTGAGAAAAGGGAAATTAATCATTAAGGGAATTTTGAGGTCTAAAATGGGCCTCCCAAGAAAAATGTACAACCAAAATAAACTTTATAAGAACCAATAGTATTCTAGATGATGATGTCAAAAATGGGGGATGATTAACCATTTTTGGCGTAAAAAGGTACAAGGAATAAAAAATAATAAAATAATAAAACTACTTTTTCAACTGGTATTTTCAACTTATCTCCCTAAGATTTTACTCAAATTTCGAGCGGGAGTACTCTTTGGATGAAAAATTTAATTTCTCATCCAAGGAGTACCCATGTTGCATACTTTCGATGGACCCTCCTACATGAAAAATGAGAAATACGTGAAAACACGTGATTGAAATCACTTTTTGATATATTTATAATTTTTCATGTAGTAGGGTCCATCAAAAGTATGCAACATGGGTACTTCTTGGATGATGAATTAAATTTTGCATCCAAAGAGTATTTCCAATTGAAATTGAGTAAACACTTAGGGACATAAGTTGAAAATACGAGTTGAAAAAATAGTTTTCTTATTTTATTATTATTTATTCTTATTTTCCCTCTAAAATTTGATGATGTAATCTAATATTAATTTATCTTTTCCATTATTGTTTTATAATTTCCTTATGAGGCCCATTTTAGACCTCAAAATTCCCCTAATGTTAATAGAAAGTGAATTAAGGTGTTAGATATCTTAGTTTGAAAATCCCATTAAAAAGTACATTATACTGGTACATGCAAGTTTGGGCCTACAAACATCCAAGCTTGGTTCCTCAAGCAAGCTATAGCTTTCAGATCTAATTTGGTTGGATGATCCTTTGTGTTAATGGTATCAAATATGGATTTAAATATAGTTGGAGATCACATTTTACATCATAATGCAAATAAAGTTTTGTTATTTTTTTTCTGTTGAAAGGGTTTCAAAATTAAATATATATGTACATATATGATATGATTTTGTTTTTGTTGTGTATGTATTTCATATTTATTAATTATGGTTTAGAAATATGAAAAAAATTATAATTACTCGTTTACCCCCTCTCCCCTCAGTAATTCATGATTCCAAAAAATTAGTATTAGAGAAGCCTCCTTCAAGAACAATTTAACCATTGGAAGTTGGATCAACATGAAATAAAGAAAAATAAGGAAAATCAAGATATTTAATCATGTCAAATACCATTATTTGATGGAGTATATTTCATATTCTATAGATTCATAATGGAAGCATACATCATCTCAATTGGATTGGATGTATGCTCCACAATAGTATCTACATACACAATTCTAATAACTCGACTTAGGGATTTTGATGAAAGAATACCTTACAAAAATAATGAAAAGGCCATGAATGTGATCATTGTTAGTCCTAAAAAATATGAATTATAAAATCCAATGCACTTAAATATAACCAAAAAATCTTGGGACAGGTTCAAGAACTATTATGAGGAAAATCATAAGATGAAGCAGGAAAAACTTCAAACTTTTTGAGTGAAATTTGAAAGTCTGAAAATTAATGTTAGTTGATATATTATTGAATAATTATTTATATTTCATGAAGTAACCAATATGATCATATTCCTTGATAAAGAAATTTAATTAGGAGAAGTCATTTAGAAAGTCTTAGGATCTCTCACAATGAGATTTAATGTTAAGATCTCAACCAAAGAAGAGGTGGCAGAAGTAAAGACTTAGAATGGAGCATCTACATGGAACCCTAATTGCATTTGATTTGAAAATTTGTAGTGAGAATTTCGAGCTAGGGGAAGCATCATTTAGAGAATTTAATAGATTTATAAAGCACAAAAGAAAAAAATATTTATCTATCTATGGCTTACATGAAGAGATGGCCCAGTTTCTAAGGAAATTAAAAAGGTGTTTGGGAAAATACTAATGTAAGATACCATTTAAGTGTTTTCAATATAGTAGAGTAGGAATATTTTATTTTAAACATCCATATATATTCAAGAAGAAATAAAAGGTGAGAGAATAGAATATTTGAGACAAAGCTAAAATATATCAGAAAAATAAGACTCAAAAGAAAAAGAGATTCTACCATAAGGAGGACAGTGAGTAATGTGAGTCCAAAAGTGAAGAATTATGTAAGGGAGAACAAGAGTAGTGAAAAATAATATAATTTGAGTTTGAGACTTACTTGGAAGACAAATCATATTATGATAAAGGACTTACTAGTGGAACTCAATAAAGAAATAGTTAGTGCACTAGACGAGTTGAGTAAGATTAAAAAGAAGAAAAAAATACTAAAAGAGCAACTATTGAGAGATGAAAAATGTATATATAACTCCTATTATACAGTAAATTCACCCCATCCTAAACCCTCTAAGGTAATATTAATTAAATAATCGTAAATTACCTTTAAAGATGATCTAATTTAGGCAGACATTATCGGGTTTGTATATGTGTCCATTTGATATACTCTCTTTTTAAATCAATGGTGGGAAGTGATTCATAGGTTCATATTATACTTGAGTTTTAATATTCCCTTAAATGCTCTATGAACGTAATTTATATTCAGTTCTCTGTCTCCTTAGAAATTCGATGTGAAATCAATGCCTCGATCCAATCTATTGCATTAGAATCTATGAGGAAGTTAAGGGTGGGATTTATGTCTGATGGATCAGTGTCGTTAAAACCAAGTCGAACCGAACCGAATCTATGAGGAAGTTAAGGGTGGGATTCACATTGGAGATAACATGTCTCGCGGACCTAATTCTAGACATATGATTTGTCAATCATCTACGATTTTTGGTTTCATACATACTCAAGTTTTAATCATACGCTATGCTCGATGGGCAGGACCCATATTCTTGGTCTTCGTGTCTAGAAATTATTGTGAAAAAGGTGTTACGAAACATTAATTAACCTCGTAACTCATCGGTGAATTATCATAACATTGTATACATGAAGATGATGGGGAGGGCCAAGCAATTGCTAATAATTCACATCTAAAAACTAAAATTGGAAAACATGACATTATTCAATTCAAAAATAATTATGGCCCTAGAGGACTAATTCCCTTAGATAAAAATTTTGACTAGAATGATGTTATTGCCAACCTGGAATTAAAGCCTCCTCATATCAAGGTAGTGCCAGTGAATTGCTTTTGGAGGAAAGGACAAGATGGTTAATTTATGTTCATTATTGCCCCTTCAAGTAAAAGAACAATATGTAAAACCTCTTTCCAAATACATTGATGTTTTCTCTTGGTCTTATGATGACCTCAAATCATAGGAATAGAGTATTATAGAACATCATATTCCCCTAAAGGAAGGTGTTAAGCCTTTCAGGAAAAAACTA
Source organism: Pinus albicaulis (assembly GCA_034641835.2). Taxonomy (NCBI): domain Eukaryota; kingdom Viridiplantae; phylum Streptophyta; class Pinopsida; order Pinales; family Pinaceae; genus Pinus; species Pinus albicaulis. Next base: position 2,086,541,998 of record CM076575.1, on the reverse strand, counting down.
TGACATATCATTCCTCTCCTCCTCCCTCCTATTAAAAATGAAATTAAAATAACTTCTGGAGACAAATATAATTATTCCCTTGTGGTATTCCAATTAGGTAACCAATTTTGTCCTGATTAGGAAAAAGAATGGTGAAATTAGGTTATGCATAGATTTCAGAAATGTTAATCAAGCCTCATTAAACGACAATTATCCTTTGCCCAATATGGATGTTATCCTTTAGCAAGTCATAGGATCAACACAAATTTCCATAATGTATGGATTCTCTCGGTATAACCATATTGTTTTCCATAAGGATGATATGCATAAAACCACTTTTACCACCCGCTCGAGAAGATTCATGTACTAGAAAATTCCTTTCGGATTAATGGATGGCGACGCCACTTTCCAAAAAATGATGGATATGGAATTTGTTGATGAAAAATATCAATTTATAGTCATCTACCTAGATTATATGACATATTTTTCCCAAAGCAATGACCAACAAATAAAGGATTTAAAGATATTTTCTTAGAAATGTTGAAGGTAATGTTTATCTTTAAATCCAAAAAAATCCTTCTTCCCCATGACTAAGGGTAATTTTTTGGGGCATATTGTATCCCATCATGGAGTTAGGATTGATACCGATAGGGTACATGTGATCTATAAAATCTCACTTCCTCGCACTACGAACAAAATTAAATCCTTTTTGGGTAAGATTAATTTCTTGCGAATTTTTATCCCTAATTTTGTGGAAATTGTTAAAAACATAATAGTATGCTTACAAAGGGGAATGATATAAAATGGAATGAAGAATAAAAATATTCTTTTGAAGGAATTAGAATTGCTATTATGGAAGTGTCAATCCTTATTAGCCTTGATTTAAAAATGACTATCATTTTTCCCTTCGCCTCCGAACATACCATTGTTGTCATTCTGTTATAGAAGAATCAATAGGGGTATGAGAAATCTGTTTCCGTTTTCATCATAGTTGTTGAACATGCAGAACTTAAATAAAAAATAATTGAGAAACAAACTTACGCTTTGGTATAAATCCTTAAGGAGTTCATATAATATATCTTTCTAGCCAAGTCCATTGTTTACCTTCCAGACCCTGTAATAAAGGACATTCTTTTGTAGCATGATACTGAAGGGAGAAGATGAAAATGGATATAGAAGGTCTAGTAATATGAATTAGAGCTGAAACCTATTAAAATGGAGAAGATCCGAGGATTGGACACATTATTGAATGAAGGAAACTTAGATTTGTTAGGCATTAATCAATACTCTCTTGTGGCCCCAACTGAAATAGCTGAAGATGAGTAGGATAAGTAGTCATTCTTATTGCTACCTCTCTCTGTCTTTGTTGGAATAGGGTCTCCTATGAGCTGCGAAACTGGTCCAATTTTGAATACTTTTGATTAGATTTAGTCTAGCGTAGGGGTTTTGGGGTGGGTTAAAGCCCCGAAAGCATTGTAATAGGTAAAAGGGTAAACCAGGGGTCTGAAAACCATGGGGTGCGGGCCATAGGAAAGTATAGGCTAGATTATTATATATAGAGGAACATTTTGTATTGTAAAGCGATAGAAAATGAAAAATGAAGAGCTATTGATGCGAATTGTGGTTTAAGTTGTCTGTTTGGGTTTTTGGGGAACATAATCCTGCTGGCTGTTTGCGCAAAGATCCAGAGTCCAGCTGCATGCAGACCCTGCTACTGTGTGCACAGGCTGGGAAGGGATTGTAAGAAGGAATTGATGAATTAATAGATAAAAGTTGATAGAGAATTGAATCTATGAGTACTCTTTGTGTGAATAATTGGTAATTACTGGATTGTGCGCTTTCTGTATTTAAGCTGCGAAAGACTTGTGTAGTTGTGTTTTCTGTATTTGGATCTGCTATGTTCTGTTTATGCGATGCTATGCTACTATCATAAAAGTATATAATTATATATCTAGCACCTGTGGATGTGAATAGAAACCTACTTGGCCCTGTGCAAAAAAAGGTGATCTGGGTATCACAGGGCCGAACGCAGCTATACTTTCCTTACCTATCCTTTCTCAGGGTGTGGAAACCTGGCTCCAGCACCCAACCATACTACTTCGGGTGAGACTTTGACCTACACAAGTAGTTCACTACCGAAAGGGCCAGTAGTATAGGGGTTTTTTGGAAAACCTTGAACTTAGAACTTGGGTCAGGACCCCTTGAGCCAACAAATGGTTCCGTTGCTGGGACCTGGAGCATTTTGAGAAAGGGACTGGGTAATGAAAAGAGAGTATTGGAAGCCTGAAAGGAAGGAAATTGAGGATTGCTATGAAAAGCAGATCCACGAGTTCACGGTAAAGGAAAATTGCAGCGAGAAGTTAATGGAGGAAAGGTGGAAAAATAGATACATTCTTACCGAAAGCTACGAAATATTCTTTGTGACATTTTTGATCGACCTTCAGGAGTGGCTGGCCAGACTCATAGAGTTCCAGAAGTGCTGGAAGGATGAGCGGGTCACCCAGTGGACCCGGGAACTAGTCCAGCAGCTAGAGAGGATGGATAATACTATCACACGCACAGTAGATCACTGGGTGGATAGTGTGCTAGGAGGATTTGTGACCGAATTTTCCATTGATCAGTTTGTCTCATACAATAAGGCCAAACGACGATTCTTTAAAGGGTTCCGGGAAAATTTTCTGAGGACATTACCATTGTTGATTAAGATATTACTGTGTGAAAAGAGCATTTTGTGTAGTCATACTGACTGAATAACCTCGGATCTAGACGAAAGTGTGACATGCAGTGATAAATACTATTGAACCAAACTCGATGGGGGGAGATCCACCTACAACCTATTGCAAGAACCGACTGCGCAAGATCCCCCGGTTACACTGCTACCCAAGCAGCACAAAGGTAAGAACTCACCCTTACCACCACCCCCGTTGGATACCGATATGGCTGTGCACTTGAGACTACCTACTTTCAAGGGGGTAGGGGATGAGGATATGGACTGATTTTGGTTTTTTGCAGACTCCTTCTGGACTACGCAAAATGTGGCAAATGATACGGTGAAGAGGGCGCAACTGTCCCTGGCGTTCGAGGACAGAGCACTAGACTGGTATATGAGGTACATTGCCCAGAACGGGAGTGCATCTATCCAAGATATCAAAGACGCTCTGAAGAAAAATTTTTGAAAGCCAAAATCTTACTCTCATTTGGTAGCATAAGTGAAGGATTTCAAATGAGGTGCATCTAAATCAATGTGGGAGGCTGATCAGTGATTGAAAAGGGAAATCAGGGAGGGAGGATTCGAGTATGATGATAGACAACATACAGAATGGTTCATCACTATGTTTTTACCTCATGAGTCACCAAACCTTTGAATCGTAGGAAAAATCTGTGGAAGTCGCCATGAAACTAGAAGCTGCACCCAAAGAAGATACTTCGGTAGGGGTACAACAAATTCAAGAGCAGCTTGGAGCTATGCATATGGAAATTTAGAACATACGAAAAGAGCGAGGAAAGGATGCCCTCGTAGATCTATGGTGCATACGATGTCGGGTATCTGGCCATACGAAGGATCAGTACCCCCTATTTGTAGATTACATGCAGGTGGGAGGACCTAGTCCAGGATGCCGGGGAACAAGTGGGGAACCCATCCTGTCACGACCAGGCTTGAGTGGACATGCATTGTGGTGCGATGACTGTTGTGTAGCAGGACTGCATGATATGAACCATTTCCCTCGGTTAGGTGTGTATGTCCCAAAACTGAAGCAATAATGGTGCAGATTCTGCCGGTCGGTGGGACATGATGAACATAACTGTCTCACTTATGACCTAATGATATATCATGGAAACTTGTATAGGTTGCAATCAGACCCTGCATCGCCAAGAACTTCCATGAACATTGGAGGCTCCCTAGCCAGAGGCAGAGGAGGTTGAGGAGGAAGCGTTGGACGAGGACGTGGGAAGCTAATCTGTTATAATTGCGGAGAGGTAGGACACTTCGCTAGAGAATGCCCAAATCCGACCAGGTCATCGTGCAAGTATTGTAGGCAGCTGGACCATGTGGTTGAGGATTACCCAATCCTAATAGCCAAAATGCAGGACAAAAAACCCACCCCTATGCAGAACGTGCAAAGAGTTAAAACTGAGCTAAGGAATGTAGACCCGAGTGTGAAAGTCATGACACGTAGAGGGATGGTCACAAAAGGAACCAAGGAAGCACCTGCCAAGGATCCTATGACCACTCAGGGAGGATCGAACTTCAGCAAGGGAGAAGAAACGATAGCAGCTACTGCATAGATGCCGACACACCTCAAGATAGAGGAAGGGGTTGAGCCCTTTCTGCAGGCATGTCTGAAGCTGCTACGTAACCCACAGGTTGTAGAGAACCTTCAAGAATTAATGCATAGTTACATAGCTCAGCCTGATTCGACTCCCAGGACCAAGGATGTACACAATATATACAACTATAAAAAAAACGTACCTGAAGAGAAATGTGGTTGACTGCGCAGATTGGCGACTATGAGATGGATCCAGTTATTCTCGATCTTAGATCAGATGCAAACATATTACCAAAGAAAACATGGCAATGAATGGGATAGCCTAGATTGGAGTGGTCCACCATCCAGTTGTGCATGGCGAATCAACAGAAGATCATCCATCTGGGGAGGTTGCCGAAGGTCATGGTAGATATCGCAGGAGTAAAATTCCTAGCTCACTTTGAGGTCATAGAAATTGTGGAGGATGCAGATCCTTACCCTGCACTCGTAGGACTAGACTGGGCTATAGATATGGGGGGTGTCATCAATCTCAAGAAGTGCAGCATGGTGTTTGAAAATAACGGTACGTGTAATAGTTTCGCTGGATCCCGCAGAAGGTGCACGGTATACAGAGCCAGAACGCGATGAGGAAGCAATAGATCACATTTACAAATTGACTATGCAGGATGAAGACTGGATTAACCCTACGGAGGAAGGGGTACTCTACTGGGAAAAATATAGTGAATACTTTTCCAACTTTGATGAGGAGCTAGAGAATTGGCAAGGCCAGTTGCATGAGGTTTCAGTGCTATGATGTCTTCGGGTCACAAGAAACCTTCGCTGCATCTCCACCGAGGTAAGAGACCTACCCTACCTTGAGGACACAATTGAAATTGAGGAATTTTTATGTTCATTTTAAGCTAAAGTTCCCTGGGAACGTAGGCTAGAGGCACTTCTGTTAGCCTTGCGTAGAGTGCCTGCGCGTTGGTGGGATACACATGGGCCAGTATTCCACACGTGGGAGGAGTGTCGGAGTGGGATGATCCTGCGTTTAGGAACCCCAGCTGACAGATAGACCCCGAGAATAGAGGGCCCATGCATATACTTGCTGACATGGGAAACAAAAGGGTGGGATAGGACCCCACACGAACAATATTACTAGGTTACCCATAACCTACACTTATGTTCGACTACGGAGTTGCACCAACCCACATGCAATTGGGGGAATTTGTGAACCTTTCAGGTAACAGAAGGCACAAGAATGCTTAATGCAGCCCTGCCACACATAGACACCCTGACCGCAGGAAAATCACACTTGTCAAAGGGTTTGGTGGCCAAATTAATGGAACGGTACCTGAACCATGTTACAAAACACCTAGTGTCGGCTTTAATTCAGGGTACGCGAATAGCACGCAGGCATCCTCCAGCATTTGAAGATCCATGGGAGAGCCCTCAGGTACGAGTAAAAACCATCAAACCACTGCACTTTGATACGAAGGGAGCCTTACCATTACACAAGATGGGCGGCTGGTCATCAATGCAGCAATTTATGGTAAGTTTGTTCCGGACGATCGATGGTAAGTTTCATGTAAGGGTTACTCTGCCATTCGATAGTGCTAGACGGTATAAGGATAATGGGATCACTTCGTGACAGGCCCCATATTGCCTCTACACCCTGTGTCTGCTATTCTCCTGCTAGATTACTAGGATCGTTGACGTTTTCTAGGAAGCCTGTCCATTTATTTCTATGGCGGACCCTAACCCGTCGAACGTTGTGGCTCCTCCAAATCCAGCACCTACAGACATCATGTTGAGAGGTTCTGGGAATGCTGAAGTGGATCATATTATTGGTTGTTGGCTCCATACAGAGGGAATTTACTTTGCACCCCGCGCAAAGAGGCCCTACAACTTCGCAACAAGAATTCCTGACCTTCGCAACCCGGGACCAATTGCAGGGCCCATCCAGATGGCCTCGGATGATATGCAATCACCACGAGTAGCCACCAACACTGTCGTAGTCAAGTCACAGTTATTCATGTGCAAGGGAGGACCGAAGCGATATAGGGATATGCTGCGACCTATCCACAGTCCCATATTCTCGACCAGCGGAAGCTGTATTTATTCACTCCCCAACACTGTCATAGTTAACAACCACACCTCAATAGCTACGGACCTCCAAATAGATTTGGCACAACTATCCCAAGAGGAATTACGAAGTTTATACACCGCTGTGTTGCAAGAGATCCGTAGCCGTGCCCAGACTACATAGCGGCAATGCGAAATAAACCCGGAAGTTTGACCACGACGAGTTGCATTGATCATGGACGCAACAGATATGATTAAGGAACAACTTACTCAGGGCATTCAATTGGCTGAGGTAGATATGTAGTTCTAGATAGCGGTCTGGTTCCACCCCATGCTTCAGCATGTCCAGGAAGAATTACAACACACATAGGCTGCTTTTGATCAGGTCAAAGCTACCCTGCCCTCTCGCATCTCTACACAGCACCTAGCCTTTATGGACACAATTGCGAACCTCCATCGCACCAAGCATGTTTTCAAGAAACGGTTGAAACCCTGGGGCGATACTACCCTTCAGATCTACCAGGATGCTCATACTGTCATCTCACACCTCCACCAGATATTAAAGCAGGTTACCATGGCTCTGAACAACCCTGCCTCCCTACAGCTTGTTAGTATCGCGCAACGGGACGCTACCCAAAGTTAGGAAGTGCTCCCTCTGCTCATCACCGCTCTCGATACCTTGCGCGCGTAGATCAAGGCCGCACCACCACAGTGACTTGGGATGAGTCACAAGATTGTGTTGGGGGATTGTTCGAACAAGGTCTCCTACGAGCTGCGAAACTCGTCCAATTTTGAATACTTTTGATTAGAATTAGTCTAGCGCAGGGGTTTTGGGGTGGGTAAAAGCCCCGAAAGCATTGTAATGGGTAAAAAGATAAACCAGGGGTCTGAAAACCATGGGGTGCAGACCATAGGAAAGTATAGGCTAGATTATTATAAATAGAGGAACATTTTGTATTGTAAAGCAGTAGAAAATGAAGAGCTATTGATGCAAATTGTGGTTTAAGTTGTCTGTTTGGGTTTTTGGGGAACATAATCCTACTGGATATGTGCACAGAGATCCAGAGTCCAGCTGTGTGCGGACCCTGCTACTATGTGCGCAGTCTGGGAAGGGATTGTAAGAAGGAATTGATGAATTAATAGATAAAGGTTGATAGAGAATTGAATCTGTGAGTACTCTTTGTGTGAATCATTGGTAATTAATGCATTGTGTGCTTTCTATATTTAAGCTGCAAAAGAATTGTGTAGTTGTGTTTTCTATATTTGGATCTGCTTTGTTCTGTTTATGTGATGTTGTGCTACTATCATAAAATTATATAATTATATATCTAATGCCTGTGGATGCGAATAGAAACCTACTTGGCCCTATGTAGAACAAGGTGATCTGGGTATCACAAGGCCAAAAGTAGCTCTGCCTGCCTTACCTATCCTTTCTCAGGGTGCGGAAACCTGGTTCCAACACCTACCCATACTACTTCAGGCAAGACTTCGACCTGCACAAGTAGGTCACTGCTGAAAGGGCCAGTAGTATAGGGGTTTGTTGGAAGACCTTGAACTCTGAACTTGGGTTAAGACCCCTCGAGCCAACAGTATTTACTACTATTCACCCAAATTTTATGGTATAGAGACATCATAATCTATCTTCAGACCCTGTAGTTGTCAATTTCCATGTTTAAATCCGCTCAACGTTCCTTAAGATTGAAATTGGTTAATTATTGTTTCATGAATAGTAAGTGGTATTGGAAATACCCAGGGGGTATACTCATAAAATATATATTACTCTCTCAATTATATTGTTTGATTACCCAATACCATATTGGATATCGTGACTACCATTTTCCATGGCAAGCCACCGCCCATAGGATTCTTAAAAGTGGATTATATTGGCCAACTATTTCCCGTGATGTAAATAAGAAATAGAGGTCATATCACCAGTGCCACATTATTGTAGGAAAACAAAATATTGGATGCTTACCTTTCAAACCCATCATAGCTAAATCTCCTTTTCAACAATGGGGTTTATATTTTATTGGGGCAACCCACCCTCCTTCCAGCGGCCAACACCACTAGATAATTATGACCACCAGTTATTTTATCAAATGGGTTGAGGTCATCCCTTTGAGGAAGATTAATGATAAGGCAGTAATGTATTTCTTAACAGATAATATATATTTTCTTGTTTAGGGTGACCTCAAAAAATTATACTTGATAATGCCAAACCATTCTGCTTAGCGAAATTTCATAATTCCTGTGAGAATTATGAAGTTAGACTTGGTCATTCGACAACGTACTACCCTAAGGGAAATGGGCTTGTTGATTCAAATAATAAAACATTATTATAATTTTAAAGAAATATTTACACTCTAAGAAGCTTAATTGGCACATGGCATTGAAATATGTCATATGGGTGGATAGAATAGGCACTAAAAACTATATTGGCACTTCCACCTTTCAATTATTTAATGGGTCGATAGATGATTTATTTAAAACCTATCTAGGTATGAAGGTGATGATAAATTTGCAAGAATTAAACTAAGAGCCTAATGACCTTCAAAATCAAATTAACGATATGATCAAATTTCGACAAGAAAGAAAACAGGCATAAGAAAGGATTAAAAAACATCAAACATAATATAAACATATATTTGATAAACATGCCAAAGAAAACTTTTATTTCCTGTGATTGGAGCTTGAAATGGGATAAAGAGAATGAGGATCTTGGTAAACACAAAAAATTTGACAAATTATGGTTGGGGTAGTTTTCTATCGATTGGGTAAAATGGGAAAACTCATTTTCCCTTAAAAGTTTTGAGGGAGAGGAATTTGGTCATGTCGTAAATGGCTAACTTCTGAAACAATATCTTACCTACTAAGTAGTTTTGATTAAAAAATAATATATATGTGTGTGTGTGTGTGTGTGCGTGTGTGATAATAATAATAATAATAATAATAATAATATAATAAACATTATAAATGTATATGTGTGTATATAAATAAAAAATGAAAAAAATAAATAATTAAGTTTATATAGTACTATACATAAGGTAATTACATTTATATGAAGAAAAATCAATCATATATGATATCTATACAATGGCCCTGTGGACCTTCAATCATGTATACTTCCTAAGGGATATAACTTTCGGTCTTGTGCCTTAACAATTAAAAATTATATTCAACTTCATATGAACACTATCATAATCTCTCGAGATCATATATAAAATTACATATCTTGAAAATATTATGAGATTCGTTGTGTTGTTGAAACTTTTAACCTTGTAGTTGTGCAATACATTTTCTTCCTATTTTACGGATAGTTCCACCACCAAACTACCTTTGACAATCTATAACTTACCTTTCTTAGAGTGGGGTATGTTGATAACCTTTGTCATGGCTATAGATGCTTGCAAGGTCATTGGTACTAATTATTCAGTGCATAATATACCCACTTCCTACGTTGTGACTTTTTATGGGTATGCTAGTGACTTCGTCGGGTTTATGGACACTCACGAAAAGCAGAGACACACTAGTGGAAATGGGATTACCCAGAGTAGTGTATTCCCACCGTGCTTACAAGGAAATCAAAATTTAAAAGTTGGAGCTCTCAAGAAAGCACAAGTACAAGGATAAATAAGTCAGGGGGGGACGTAATTATGAAGCAGTGAATGACTCCATCGGGGCTATGAACACTCATTGATAGCAAAGCGACGTCCAGTGACAATTACCATGGAGGGGTGTTCAAAATTTTTATCACTTATATGTTTTCAACCGATAAATCCATTATCGCAACAAGATAGTCATCTTAGGAACAAGAACATGTCAGTCACATAAGTTAGGAAATATCTCTAGTCGATGCTCATTCTGCCTCAATTATTAAATTAACTAACTATGTCTTAGTTTTTAGTTGTTCAGTCTGTGCGAGTTTTTCGATGGATGAATTGCATAGTTATTATATTAAAACATTATTATATTAAATGAAAAATGAATATAATAGAAATAACAATTGGAAAATACAAACAAAATATTGTATTCAAGTTACAAGCGAAAATACTAGAGAAATTCGTTTACTTTAACCATGTAAAAATCCCCATTTTCATCAATAAATAATTAAAACATCGAATTATTTCGATAACAAGAGCTATCTTAGAAAAAAATCATTCTCATTTTATATTTAACGAGTTAGTTTATATAATATGTTGAGATTTTGCAATACATAATATATTAAACCAAGAAAAATTGAATCATATGGCTCTACAATGTTTTTAATTTATACAAAATAAGTATCGTAACGTAGTTTCTTAAGAGCTTATTGACCTCTCATAAAGAAAATTATCCATCTGTAACCTAGATGACACATTTTTTGAAGTTATCAAAATCTATGGGAGGTGTATTTCTAGCAACCTCCACTGCGTTGTAATACCCCTATCTACAGATTTTATAATTAGTGAATAAACCTAAGGTTCAGGTGGACCTAGGGAAAATGATGTATGGACATATTATTTTTGAAATTAATAAATAAGTTTGGAATTAATATTAATGTGTAAAGGAAGATTATTTGAGACCAAGAATTCTTATCCATGAGGATGGACTAGAATCTCAAGACTTTTCCAAAAATATCCAGAAATCCTTGGAGAAAAATTAAATAAATAAATTTCATTAGATGGGAGAAAAGATCTAATAAAATCCTCACTAAGTAGAAAGTTATTGAGACAGGGTAAAAATAAAACTGGGTTACAGAAAAACTACTTTTAAAAGAAGCTTTTGTGCACAAAAAAAAAAGAAAATCCTAGGCTAAGGGAAACAACATCCCAAAATAGTGGGACATCATTATGGAAACAAGCTGAGGGAAAGGAAGCTTAAATAAGCCATTACTAGTGTTACAAAGGGGTTGTCTACACTAGGGAATAATTGGTCTTTTATCGAGGGAGAGATGTGTAATAAGCTCGTGGTTGCGAGGAAAACAACCTTTATATAGTTGTATGTAATTCTTGTTATTTTATCTTCCTACTGAAAGTTCTAATTTAGGTCTATTTCTATGCGTTTATAATAAATCTGAAATTGTAATAATATGTTAAATAGAAGTATAAATAAGAAATATAGGTTTGGGTTACATGTTGTTAGAATTAAGTTATTATAAATTGTTATACAAAGTTAATCAAAGGATTTTCTGTGTATTGTACAGTGTTCAATTCAGTATCTAATTTTCCATATGTATTTGATAGAGTCTCAACTATAAGTTAATATAGTAAAGTCTCAATTTATATAACATAGGCTCAGGAAATTCCATTGGATAAGCAAGAAAAATATATAAACCCGATAATTTATTTCTAACTATAAGTAGGGAAGTAATTGAAAAATAACACTATATGTGTAATGAATAACGAGTATTAACTCCTGTCAAAAAAATTTAGGCAAACATAGGTATTCTGATTTAAATAATAGTGATAGTACATCAAGTCATATGTTAACAAATTTGACAAGGCTGATAAAAAATTTAGATAGAAATGTAAAACAGAGATTTTACATATATTATGTCAATTATAACAATTATTAAACATGTACTCATTCAATGCTAAAGGCATACATAACCCAACACAATATAGATGAGAATAAATTTGTATTATTAAAATTTCCTATAGATAACTATCAAATATAAAACTTCTATACGGAGGGGAGGATGTAAGTGTTCATGATACTAAAATTTCAGAATTGTAGAGTGAAATTATAATTACATTAGGGTCACTTCCCTATTAAAATATTAAACAACTAATACAAGACATGTAAAATTGAGACAATGTTGTAGCATCTTCATTAATCTAGTGAGTGACTTGTGAATTATAAATATTGTCTGTGAGATGAGCCGAGAGCAGACAGAGGTGAATAATACATTATGTAGAGGACATAATATTAAACTTGAAACAAACCAACGAAATTGAAATTAATATCACACTGATATTATAAGAAAATAAAAAGAAGGAAATAGATACTAAGAAAAAGAGTATATGAGGTAAGAGGATAGTACCTAGGAATAATATTTAACACTTGTTCTCCATCTTACACCTAGTGTAAGAAAAGACTATAACATTTATAGGAAAATATTAATAAAGAAGTCTGAATAAATTACATTTCGAACCTAAAGAAGGGAGAAGATAGATTTGTTGAAGTGTTGGCAAATCCTCGAAGAAGGATAGCAATCTCGATTATGATATCCCATGATATTTTCATAAAAATTAAAGATAGATTTTGATAATAGAGTATCAAAATTTATATGTAATTACCTTTTGAATGGAGTGAAGATATTTCATAGTATTAGAATGGTATGGTACGCATATCTACCTCACCAAATACTAAATAATAAATAAGATAGGTAGAATACTTACATGCATATTATGCGTATAAATACTTACGTTGAAGGAATAATAATAATGAGAAAGTTTAAATCTGAATATTGTAAGTTCATTAATTTTTCCGTAGTCATACATTAATAGTAATCTAAACAAATTTAGGATCTAGAACTAGAGAAACCCAAAATTCTAACTACGGTGACATATTCAAAGATTCTGACATAAATGCAATGAACGAATGCTACAACAAGAGAATAGAGTAGGAATTGTATTAATGAAATTTAAATAATGAAGGCTATAATGGAAGTAGATAAAGAGAAAAACTAGAAAAAGTAAATAAATCCAGACATCAAACAATTACATATTATTCTACTGGACATGGCTCAAAATCTGAGCGAATTGCAAGACAATTAAATTCAAGAATTTACAGTCAATAAACTTTGGAGTCTTTCGCGAAATAGAACATCTATTCATATGCTAATATAAGTAATTTAATATACAATTGAAGCAAACAAAATGATTTTAAAGATGGATTTTAAAAAGGAGAAGCAATATAAATTGTACGCATAACTACACAGGCTTATGGCAGTATGGAGAAAGATATAAAACCTATGTAAAAAAATATACAACTAAAGTAAAAACTATTATGGGAATTGAGAAATATATGAACTATACATCAAATTGAAAATTCCATAAAAGGGAAAGAAAATTATATTGTTTAAAGATTTTGTTATGAAAATAACAGTAAGAAAATACTTAGGAAATGGATGGAAACTAGACTTATCTACTATGCATCATATAAAACTATGTACTCTAGAAATTTTGATGCACAGAAAGATTTTATTTGTAAATATAGTTACATAAAATCGTGGAAGAAACCCTAGAGTAATATTACACAGAGGAATACATGTGTATGAGGATCGATATAAATTATTCCTCCTTCTAATTTATATAGAAATTAAACGAGAATTACAAATCAAACAAAATTGAAATTTCAACCAGAACAGGGGTTCTCGTCTAAAATATGAAGGTGCTCTCTAAAATTTTTTCCATTTGAAGAGGTTAAATGCTAAGTCTTTAAATGCCCAAAATCTAGACATGAGATTTCAAAAACTCCAAAACCCAAAAATTTCATAATATAAACCTAAAGGAGTAAATTAATTAAACACAAGATAAAGGGATAAATCCGAGCTCAAAGACACATTTGTACATTGACGAAAATGGTCATTAGAACCCAAAATATTTTTATGGTAAATCAAAATTAAATTTTAGACTTACCTATATTCCCAAGGCTGTGAGTTATATATGATTGCTGAAGGAGTATGTGATTGAAAATGCCAGAACAAAGAGATCATTGTTAAGAATGATGGAACAGAGTGGGGGCTCTATAGATCAATTGAAAATAAAAATACAATAAGGTATTAAAACAACAATATGCATAACGTATTTTACAGGGAGGAGAAAGAAAAAAAATGGCAAATAAATAAAACAAAAAATTCTTAAAATAGAGAGTGTTTACCTGAGAAAATACTGGGGACCTCTGTTATAGTCTTGAGTCACTGCAACTTTAAAATTAAATCCAAAAACAAACACCAAGACATAATGCTAGAATAACAACTACCAGTATTAGTAATTGAAGGTAAGTCTCTCACGTTTCAAGCTGAGTGAAACCTTCGTGGCGCAACAAATATGAAGAGAGCCACAACTCTTTCATGAGAGTGGCCACGAGTGAGTCAAACTAACACCACAAGAGAAATCGAAATGACAAATGAGGTAGGAGGGGATTAGTCCAAAACCTTAGGGTTTTTCGCCAATATATCCACCATGAATATAAATTTAATCTTAGGCATACAAATGGCATACAAAAGGACTTGCACACCATGTGAAACCATGTGAAATGAGATATGTGGAAGTCCATTGGCGATACAATGCGATGGGTGAAAGTGGGTTGCAATAAAACCAAAATTAGTCACCTTCGTAGTTACCAGTAGATGTGGATTGAAATGAAACCAAATTTTATAAGCTTCTTCTTACAAATAGTTGTAACAGATTACTCCAACGTTTGATGAGAGGATAATTGTCATAGTATGGAATTATGACTAGTTAAAGAGATTTTACATAATTCGGGCTAAGTGGAACTTAGGAAATAAGACGTTAAATGTATGGAAAATGAAATGTAATTCAAATTAGAATTATAGCGGTTATAGGTAGGGACAAATCATGTGGGTTATAAAGATGAAAATAGTTATAAAAATAAAATTAATAATTCCTAATGAAGGGAATTTAGGGAATGAAATTAAATCCAATTTAAATACGACTTTCACAATGATAAGGTTATAAGGACTAGTAAGGTTAAGAGGACTAACATTTTGATTAAGAGAAACATAGTATATAAAAAAAAATTGGTTAGTGGGAGTTGTTACAAGTGGTATCAGAGCCCATGTTAAAAATTTGTGCTTATGGGTTCCAACACAGATTAAAATGATCATATCAAAAAATTAAATTATGAATTCATTTTAATTATTGTTTATGAATGCTAATTGTTTGATGTGAATCACATTTAAGTGTAGAAAAGTTCCAGTTGACATCATGTCTGACATAGAGGAGTTGTATATGGAACTAGGGGGTGGAGAGGTCCCATTAGATCCAAATTATCAGATGTTGGAAATTATAAATAAATTGCAGCAGGAAATGGTTCAGCTAAGGAATATCAATGAACGTTTACTACAGACCGGTACTGAGCAAGAGAGTTTGATAAGGTAATTAGCCTCTAGGTCTAGTAATCATAGAAAAGAAAAAGAAATAAAAAGGAAAGAAGCATAACCCAACTTAGAGAGGTATGAGAGTGGAGAAGAATCTCGTAAAACAGATTAAAAGTCAAAAAAGAAAAAGGAGTTGGAGGGAGAATTCCGCAATATTAAGCCTCCAACCTTTGATGGGGAGAAGGAAGAGGACACAAAATCCTAGCTCCTGAACAGGGTAAAATACCTCCAGGGATATGAATATGCAAGTAATATGAAAGAAACATTGGCAGTTTACCAGCTGCAAGGTAAAGCCACAATTCGGTGGGAAGAGACTAGAACCATACATGTGCTTGACGAAAAAACTATTTCATGGAAAGAATTTCTAGATAAATTCAAATCCAAATACCTTAGTGAGAGGTATTATGATGATAGGGAAAAGGAATTTCATGAGCTAAGGCTTGGACAACTCACTATTGATGAATTTGTGAGGAAATTCACCAAATTACTTAATCATGTGCCATACATAAGGGAAGAAAAAGCTAAAGTACAACGATTTATAAATTGTCTTCCCACCATCTATAAATAAAGAATTGAATTTGATAATCCCAAAACTATGGATGAGGTTGTTCGAAAAGAACAACTGAACTACCAGCAATATAAAGGCAAGAATGAACAGCTAAAATACTGGCAGAATAAGGAGAAGGGGAAGGCTGAAGTAAGCATGAAAATATCAAAACCATCTTATCTGAAGAATTTTGGAAAAAACCACCAACACAAAAATTTTAATCAGAGTGGGGAAAATCATACAAAATATTCCCACACTGGTTCCAAGTCCATGGAAGGGAAAAAAAGGACGGAAGGGGTGGTAAATACCAAGGAACCATTGAAATTTTGGGGATGCGAGGATCCTCATATGTTTCTGGACTTCCCACACAACACTTGTACAATTTAGAACATTCAAGGAGTATAGGAAGTGAGTACGATGAATGATATTGCATGACATATTCCCCGGATTAGTGCAGCATTAGAAGGCAAACATGTTGAACATCAATCAAGCATGATTGAAATTGAAGGTATAATCTCTGACCAATCTGTCTATTTTAATTGATGTAGGAGCTAATTTAAGTTCTATCGACCCCCATGTAGTGAAAAAGTGTAAATTTAAAACATAAAAAATTCAACACTTTTGGTTGGTACGGTTGGCTACAGGGACAAAGAGGAAAGTCGCTCATAAACTACCAAAAAAATTTGTAATTTTTAATGGATAATATACAGATCTCTAGTTAAAAATCCTTCCTTTAGAATCTTATGATCTCCTAGTTGGTGTTACAGGTCAAATGATCTCCTTATCATCTCAGTGGAGAAGATAAATATGGAAGGAAGAAAGCGACCTAAACTAAACCTACTTCTGCCAAGGTAACGCGCCCCTATAACAGCCAAAGTGTGTTATAACGCTCCTAATCCATGAAAAGGTCGCGTTAGTGGCTAGGGCAATGCTCTGTTTAGCCTAGAGGGCAGCGTTACCCATGTTTTGAGTTTGAAACAAGAAAAACACGCGCAGAATGATTAGAAACTCCAGCTTTTTCTCATAAAGAGTCAGTGAAAAATGGAAACTGCAAGGCACTAAACTCTTATTAGGTCTTGCCAAAAAAAACTAGACTCTCAAGAAAGGAAAAAGCATGGAAAGTTGAAGAAAAATCTTGGTTTTTTCTATTTAGAACTAGTGGAAGGAGAAAGGTAAGGTTTTCTCTCTTCATCTCCTATAAAATGGAGTTGTGGGCTCTTGGTCCAAGGTCGAAGTTTTTTTTAATACATGTGAAGAAGAGCGTTTGTTGTTGTAGTGTGAAGGTCAAAGATCAAAGGGGTTCACTAAGAACTTGTTGATTAAGACAACACCAAATTCAGAGAAAGAGAGAGAGAGATTGGAAGACTGAGGAGGGATTGGTACAATCGATGGTTGTAATCCTCTTTTTCATAAATCAATAGAACTGTATCTATTTTGTCCATTCAATGCGTCAATATTGTTATTGTTTCTCAATTACTTACATAGCATCAGATGAATGGCTTAGATGTGCATTGCTTAATGTTTATCATATGTTAAATTAATTCATAGGAAGTATATTGTGGTAGAGATTACGCGGGTGCTTTGATTGATCACAGGGTTGAGATTTGGAGCTAGTGAAAGAGGATCCCTACTTCACTGATTAGTGCTCTCCAAAGACATCGGGATCTGAAAATAGGTAATCTTCCATCTCATGTTATCAAGCTATTTAAGTTGACATGAACATATATGCATCTTCTTTGTGAACTATACAACTAATATTATTGCCTGCCTCAGGCACTGAAAATCCCTGACAGGGATATTCCATAACCAACAACCCAAGCATTTTACCCTATAGTAGAATTTGCGACTCCTCTGGGGAGTTTAACCCCAATTTTATAGGATATTTCTTTCATTCCTCCTCCTTTCCTCTATCCACATATCCTTTTGACCAACTTTTATGCCCAGTAGACATTTTAAAAGCTCACAGAGTTTAGTTCAGACCCTATTTGGCCATCTGAAGAATTTTACCCTGGCTACACTGCCTTTACTAGTGTTCCAAAGCATTGTAACTCCACCTCTGCTTGATTATAGTGTGTTAGTCCCTACATTAACGCAATATTTTCTTAGAACCAGTGTGTTACTCAGCAAAATTTTTTTGTTCACCCCTGTTGTGTCCCCTTTTTGGTTGCAGAGTTTTTTAGCCATCAGAACCACTCCTTTGCTGAATACCTGTGCTTTTCTACCAGCTGGAATTGTTGTTTGTTTGTTCTTATTTGAAAATTTAGTGTCAAATACATCTTATTTTTAGAGAAAGGAATTTTTCTTTTAGTTTTTCTGCATCTAGCTGGATTAATTATGAAAATTTTGGTTAACAGACTGTGAAAAAGAGATAAATTGATGTCTAAATACTTAAAGTTGAACTATGTTATTTGAATGTTTGGTGCATGGATGTTGAAAGAAAACCTCTCTTGGTAGAAATACTCTTCATCGAATTGAATATTTAGAGCATATTTTTGCATGGCTTTCTGAGTCAGAGTCTCATTACATTTCATACATCCACTCCCCCTCTGCAAGACTAATAATCAAGTACACTAAGAATCAAGAGATAATAAAATCAATCATATAACATTTTCTGAGCTCACACCAACAGTAGTTCAGGCTAGGATCTTGGGTTAGGAAAAGTAAGAAAGTCACCGACGATCTCAAAAATTGAGACTAGAGTCATTAACGACTGATATCCTAGTGCACTCATATTATCGAGACCACTCCTTTACTGGAGCTAAGCGCGAGACAACATTTGGGTGCATAAGAAGGTAGCCTGCCTTCAACTGCATTCAGTAGGCGTTCTATATATTTGGGTTCCCTTCGGGGACGTCAAAAATAGATTGGGGATCTAGGTGTTCTACCCATATAGCATGTTGTCTACGACCGTGACCCCCCTGATGATGTCTGTTATTTGAGGTATCCTTAGTGGCTAAAAGTTTTAGGGACTTACACAAGGTGACTGGGACGGGCTGTCCAGGTACCTAAAACAGACAGACCTACTCTTTCTTTGGTCTTTAGGAGGGTACTCGTCTTCACGAGAGTGCTTACACCTATTGTCTGAGGTTCGGGCAAAGCTCTAGAGTAACCGTAACTGTACTTATGACCAACCCTCTCTGTTTGATATTGTTATACTGGGTTTCATCTCCAGCAAATGGTAGTACTCAGATAGGGCACCCTATTCTGGCTGCTTGTTGATTGATTTTAGAGAGTCCTTTTCTCTTTTTTCTTTTTTTAGGTGTGTGGTTATTGTCACTGAGACTTTATAATACATCACAATTTATTAAAATTTGTTAAAAATAAGTAGGTCACTATGGCATCTTTTGACCCACGCCGTCTGTCCTGACGACAGCAAGGTCTACCTCCTTTAACTCCAGAGTAAGAATTGAACCTTGGTGAATCCGTGGCTTCTGTGGAAGAGCAGTCTCCAGTGACAAATCATGATTTTCGCATAGTCCTATATCATATGGAATTTCTAGAGGACCCTTTTATGGAAGGCATTGTACCTCATTAAAATCCTCCAATCGCTGATCCGTCAACAACTGTGATAGTCAGATTCCACCACGCCAAGATATGTTTTCGACCACACAAACATCCATTTCACAACTGGCATTCACAGGGTCGGTACCAATGGCAACCATCCCAGGTTTTCCACCATCCTCCCCGCCAGTTGTTAGTTCTATGCCATTACTTGGTAACCCCAGTAGTCAACTTATGCCTAGTACCAACCTAATCTAGGTGGATATCGGTGGCCACCCATCTATTCCATTTGGATCCATAGGATCAATTCTTGCAGCTTTTCACATTCAACATCACTTACTATTTTTAACAAGTTTTTGGGTCCTGCACTCCCGGAGCCGTTTTGGGGCCTTAATGATCCAGGTGGATATTGGTGGTCACCCACCTATTCCACTTGGGACCCCACCATTTTCTCTTTCAGTTTTTCATGTTCGGCACAACTTACTATTTTTAGTAGTTTTTCGGGTCTTGAATTTTCAGAGCCATTTTGAGGCCCTAAATGACGTTTTTTGGGCATTTTTTTCGAGTGAATATGATTCCATTTTGGAGTAAATATTTGTGCTGACATTTCTAGTCCTCATATGGATCATTCTAATGATGTATCATGTGCTTAAAACGAAGATAGTATGCCAAAGTTACATCCCCGGGAAGTTGAAACACCAATTTACCCAAATGGGGCCCATAATTTTGGCGCTTCATCTTCTAGGGTTAGGTTTTTGGACGTTTATAGTTATCCATTGTTTATCTATAATAAATAGGCCCTCAAGCCTCATTTTAACACAATTTAGAGGTCTATAGCCACCACATCTCTTCTCAGAGATTCGCTACCAGCACCCTAGCTATTTTATTTCCATTATGTCTATAAGCATATTTCTGTTATTTGATATTAATGAAATGACGGATTATTTCCGCTGCATCTCCATGTTTATGGTTACTTCTATATTCTGTTGCATTCCTGCATAAATCTGGATCACAACCCTACGGTCATCAAAACTGTCAGTGGATCCTCGAGTCCTTCAGGATCTACTTCTATGGTGACCACAACAAGACCCACGGTTCCCCCTCCCACGAGTGGGACTACTTCGGTTCCTTTTAGAAACCCTTTCAGTTGGAATATTTTGCTAAGTTCAAACCCCTTGGCCTCCATACCAAGGGGCAGTTTCACCATGACACAAATAACAAGGAACATTTTGCTACCCCTACAATCGTTAGGAAAAACCGGACAACCTATTGTTAACACTATTCCCTTAAGTGGTCTAAATCTCGGTGTAGGATCCATGTCGTTTCTTAATTATGCACATAGCAGCATGCCTCTCACCAGCTCTATTGCATCCATATGGGCCAATCCACCCCAACATCCACCTAGACAAGGGGGGAAGCCTCCAATACATCACATAAATGAACAATTCTTGGATGATACAAATGAACAAAACCTCCTTCTATATATAGGAGTCCATTGGGCCACAATATAATCCTAGTGGGGCCACAATGTAATCCTAGTCAACCTAAAAATAATAATGTAAGGGCACAATAATAACAATATGGGGGTTATAGGGGTACAATAATAACAATAAGGGGGGCTACACAAACATAATAAGGGGCTATACTATTAATATAGGGACTTAACATGCCCCTCTCCTTCAAACAAGTGTTGTCCTCAACACTTGATTATTTCTTGATGCTTCTGAATAAAATTCTCATACTCCCATCTGAAATATTTTACAGGAAAGTTCTTCCACTTGCTGAGATACTCTGAAATTGATCGTACTTGTCGAGTTCTTGTTTCTATGATTACTTCATAACTTCTTTCGATGTGATGTTGATCTTCCTGTTGTTTCATTAGATTCTGCACCAAAGTTGGGTTATCCTTTGAGAGTTGGAGAACTTTTTGTTGATGCTCGATGTGATCTTCCAATAATTTATCAGCCATATTTACTATTATTTGATCCTTCAAACCAAGTTGTGATATTGTCTATGGAGACAACGTTTCAGTATTGATTCTGTTTTGACAAATACTTCCACGTTACGCTTATCAGTGGACACATTGTTCATATCTCTCTTTTAGAGAAATCATGTTGATTAGCTACTGAGCATGGGAATGGTCGTCTCAAGACATATACTATATTTTCTAACATATGTTATTGTTTCAGGTTTTCCTTAGTTCTCCAATCTCTTTAGCTCTACTACACATATTATAAAGTATTTCGGCCATCGTCTTCGTCTTTGACCTCAAAATTTAGGGGGAATCTGTTATAGGTCAAATGACCTCCTCATCAACTCAGAGGAGAAGATAAATATGGAAGGAAGAAAGATACCTAAACTAAACCTACTTCTACCAAGGTCACGCACCCCTATAACAGCCGGAGTGCATTATAACGCTCCTGATCCACAAAAACGTCACGTTAGTGGCTAGGGAAATGCTCTGTTTAGCCTAGAGGGCAGCGTTACCCGTGTTTTGAGTTTGAAACAAGAAAAACCCAAGGATAATGATTAGAAACTCTAGCTTTTTCTCATAGAGAGTTAGTGCAAAATGGAAATTGCAAGGAACTAACCTTTTATTAGGTCTTTCCAAAAACAAATAGACTCTCAAGAAAGGAAAAAGCATGGAAATTTGAGGAAACATCTTGGTTTTTTGTATTTAGAACTGGTGGAAGGAGAAAGGCAAGGTTTTCCCTTTCCATCTCCTATAAAATGGAGCTATGGGCTCTTGGTCCAAGGTCGAAGGTTTTTTGAATACATGTGAAGCAGAGCGTTTGTTGTTGTAGTGTGAAGGTCAAAGATCAAAGAGGTTCATTAAGAACTTGTTGATTAAGACATCATCACATTCAGAGAAAGAGAGAGAGAGATTGGAAGATTGAGGAGTTCTTGGTACAACTGACGGTTGTAATCCTCTTTTTCCTAAATCAATATAAATGTATCTATTTTTTCCATTCAATTCATCAATATTGTTATTGTTTCTAAATTACTTACATAGCATGAGATGAATAGCTTAGATGTGCATTTATTAATGTTTGTCATATGTTAACTTAATTGATAGGAAGTATATTGTGGTAGAGATTACGTGAGTGCTTTGATTGATCACAGTGTCAAGATTTGGAGCTAGTGAAGGAGGATCCCTGCTTCGCTACTTAGTGCTCTCCAAACACTTCGAGATCTAAAAAGAGGTAATCTTCCATCTCATTTTATCAAGTTGTTTAAGTTGACATGAACATATATGCATCTTGTTTGTGAACTATATAGCTAATCTTACTGTCTGTCTTGGGCACCAGAAAGCTCTGAGAGGGATATTCGATAACCAACAACCCAAGAATTTTACCCTATAGCAGTTGGAATAGATTAGCTAGAACAATAGAAATAAATAGTAAATTTATTAGAAAAAATATTGACTTGGACTGAGGCTGTAGGAAAATCTATGGTATTCAAAGGGAAACCCAAACATGTGTCCATTAGGAAGATTTATGTATTACAATTGAAACAAACAACAAGGAAAGCTTGTCCAGTATACGTTGTATAGATTGAAGATTTGGTACAAACAACATCAAATGAATCTATAGAAGACTTACCTGTAATCAAGGAATTCCATGATGTATTTCGAGAAGAAATTCCTCATATTCCCCCTCGAAGAGACATTATCTTTTATGTTGAGCTAGTGCGAGGAGCTAGCACAGTCTCCAGAGCACCTTATAAAATGAGTAGTCCTGAACTGCTAGAACTGAAACTTCAATTACAAGAATTTTTAGACAAAGGTTATATTAGACCAAGTGTGTCTCCGTGGGGAGCACAAATGTTTTTAGTCAAAAATAAGGATGGAAATTTCATGATGTGTATAGGAAAGTTAACCATCAAGAACTGGTACCCTTTCCCATGAATATATGATCTATTCGATGAAGTAAGAGGGGCAATCATATTCTCAAAAATTGACTTGAGAACAAGCTATCAACAATTCCGTATTAAATATGAAGACATCCATAAGACATCCTTTTGAAATCAATATGGACATTATGAGTTTGTAGTTTTGCACTTTGTCTCACAAACACGTCTGCTACCTGCGTGTGTCTTATGAGCAGTGTTTTACGTAGACATCTGGATAAGTTTGTATTAGTATTCATAGATTATATTATGGTGTACTCCAACAAAAAAGTAGAACACCATGAACATCTTAGAATAGTGCTGCAAACACTTAGAGAACATCAATTGTATGCAAAAATCAACAAATGTGAGGTTTACAAACCCAAGATTTAATAATTGAGACATGTCAATTCCAAGGAAGGATTGGTGGTAGAGCTAGAAAAGGTACAATTTTTTTTGAATTGGCCTATACCCATCGATGTAAAAGCAATAAAATCATTTATGGGTATTTTCAGATATTTCCACAGATTTTTGGAAGGATTTTTTACATTGGCTTACCCCATCACATCATTGCAGAAAAAATGAGTAAAATTTGAATGGACTGCCAAATGCCAAGAGAGTTTTTAACAAATGAAACAAAAATTAACTACTGCACCTATCCTAAAAATAGTTGATCCAACTAAAGAGTTTGTTGCATGTACTAAAACTTATATAGAAGGGACGGGAGGAGTATTGCTGCAAGATAATGTAGTAATAACTTATGAGTCCCGAAAATTGAAGAAGCATGAACAAAATTATGCAGTATATGAATTGGAATCAGTTGTTGTTATACATGCACTAAAAATGTGGAGAAATTATGTCTTGGGAAAGAAATTTATATTAATGACAGATCATACAAGTCTATAGTATTTATTTAGCCAACCATATTTAAACACAAGACAAGCAACATGGTTAGCTTTACTTAATGAGATTGATATGGAAATCAAACAAATAAAAGGGAAGTAAAACTGAATTTTTCATGCCCTAAGTAGAAATTCCCATAATATTTTTGCGTACACAAGGAGTAGTCTAAAATTTGACGTGGAAAAAAAAAATCGAAGGAGTATTATCACAACGACCTCAATATGTAAAATTGTAGGGAAAATTACGGCAAGTTGAAATTGTAGGATATACTATAAATCAAAAAGGATTTTTCAGTTACAACTAAATATCCAAATGTATCCACCTTAAAACTTGAAATATTATAAGGATACCAGAAGATACCTTATGCAGGTCATCCAGGTTATCAATGTATGGTAACATCCTTGCGGAAAAACATCTTTTGGCCAGTAATAAAGAAGTAGGTAGAAGATTACTTGGAAAGGTGTTTAGAGTGTCAACAAGTTAAAGTAGAACATTAACACCCTCCCAGTCTATTAAATCCTCTCCCTATTCCAGAATGGAAGTGGGAAGTATTATCAATGGAATTTATTACATGACTTCCATGTACCAAGTACCAGCATTAATCAATAATGGTTGTAGTGCACACAGTAACCAAAGTATCACATTTTCTTCCCGTCGATTCCACTTTGGAACAACGCAAGTGGCCAATGTTTTCATGAAAGAAATATTTAAACTCCACGGAATACCAAAGATGATCATCTATGATAGGTATGAAAATTTTACATATCACTTTTGGAAAACCCTGTCTGGAGGAAAGGGGACTAAGCTGAACTTCAATACAACTTACCATCCTTAAACATATGGATGGGTAGAGAGAATAAATCAGATATGGATGGGCAGAGAGAATAAATCAGATATGTGATGGATAGACCCACCAAGTGCTAATACTTTTTCCATTTGGAAGAATTTTCCTACAATAACATCTATCAAGCCTCCATTAAAATTATTCCCCACTCAACTTATCTGGAGTGAACCAGAGGAAAAATTGGTCCCTGGATCAGAAGCAGTACATGAGATGGAATAGACTATGAAACAATTTCAGTAGAATATTAAAGTAGCTCAAGACCGTTAGAAGAGTATGCAGATAAGAAAATAATTCACAGAGAATTCAAAGTCGGAGATCATGTGTACCTAAATATTAAACCTCGAAAAAGTTCCTTTCATACTAGTATTTGTGCTAATTTAATACCTTGATACTTCGGACCCTTTGAATTTTTTGAGAGACTGGGGCTAGTAGCTTACAAATTGGACCTACCTAGTCATGTTAAAGTTCACAAAGTTTTTCATGTTTCATTGTTGAAGAAATATGTACATGGCCCTTCTCATGTGAGTGACTGGACTTTTATACATGTGGAAACAGAAGGGGAATTTCTTCTAGAACCACTTCCTATATTGGAGCAGGAATAAACCATGCTCTAGAATAGAACAGTAGATCAGGTTAACGTGTAATGGAAGTGCTTTGAACCTGAGGAAGCTACTTAGGAGTGGGAATAAATTATGAAAGAAGCATACTCGTCATTGTTTAAGGAATAAGCATAAAGATCTAAAACACCCAGGAGGGTGTTTTTGTTTTAGGGGGGACTATGTAATACCCTTATTTACAGCTTTTATAATTAGTGAATAAAACTAATGTTCAGGTGGACCTAGGGAATAACTATGTATGGACATATTATTTTTGAAATTAATAAATAAGAGTGGAATTAATATTAATGCATAGAAATAGAGTATTTGAGACTAGGAATTATTATCCATGAGGATGGTCTAGAATCCCAATACTTTCACAAAACTCTATAGAAATCCTCCTAAAAACATTAAAAAAATTAATATTTTTAGATGGGAGAAAAATATCTAATAAAAGTATCATTAATTTGGAAAGTTACTGAGAAGGGGTAAGAATAAAACTGGGTTGAGGAAAATGTAGTTTAAAAGAAGCTTTTGTGGAAAAACAAAAAGAAAATCCTAGGCTAAGGGAAACAACATCCCAAAATAGCGAGACGCTATTATTGAAACAAGGTGAGGTAAATCAAGCTGAAATAATCCATTACTAGTGTGATAAAGGGTTTGTCTACACTGGGGAATAATTGGTCTCTACTCGGGGGAGTGCTATGGAATAAGCTCTTGGTTGGGAGGAAAATAGTCTTTATAGAGTGGTATGTAATTCCTGTGATTTTATATGCCTACTAAAATTTGGAATTTAGGCCTACTATTATGAGTTTACAATAAATCTGAAATTGTAATCAGAGGTTAAATATAAAGGAGAACTAAGAAATATAGGTTTATGTTACATGTTATTAGAAGTAAATTATTATAAATTGTTATAAAAATTTAATCAAAGGAGTCTGTGTGTATTGTAATTTGCTCAATTCAATATCTATTTTGCCATATGTATTCAGTAGAGTTTTAACTTTAAGTTAATATAGTTAAGTCTCGATTTCGATTACATAGGCTAAGGAAATTCCATTGGATAAATAAACAGAATCTCAAAATATGAGAGAAGGTTCTAAATATGCTATTTATTTTTTAGTATAAGTATGGAAGTAAACTGAAAAATATCACCATATGTGTAATGAATAATGAGTACTAACTACTGTAAAAAAAATTAGACAGACATAGGTGTTATGATATAAATAAGAGTGATGTTACAATAAGTCATATGTTAACAAATTTGACAAGGATGATATAAAATTTAGATAGAAATGAAAAACAAAGATTTTACATATATTCTATCAATTAGAACAATTATTAAACAAGTACTCATTCAATGCTAAAGGAATACATAATCCAACACAAATAGATGAGAATGAATCTATATTATTCAGATTTCCTATACATAGCTGTCATATATAAAACCTCTATATGGAGGGGAGGATGTAACTGTTCATGATACTCAAATTTGAGAATTTTATATGAAATTATAATTACATTAGGGTCAAATCCCTAGTAAAATATTAAAAAAATAATACATGACATGCAGAATTGAGAGAATGTTGTAGCATCTTCATTAGTCCAGTGACCGACGCATGAATTAGAAATATTTTCTATCAAATGAGGTGGCAACTTATAGAGGTCAATAATACACTATGTAGAAGACATAATATCAAACCTGAAACAAAACAATGAAATTGAAATTAATATCATACTGATATTATAAGAAAATGAAAAGAAGTAAATGGATCTTGAGAATATGAGTATATGAGGTAAGAGGATAATGCATAAGAATACTCTTTAGCACTTGTTCTCCATCTTGCACCTACAGTAAGAAAAGAATATAATTATAGCTGATTTCAAAATTTATAGGAAAATATTAATAAAGAAGTTTGAATAAATTACATTTCAAACATGGGGAAGGGAGCAGATACATTTTTCAAAGTGATGGTAAATCCTTGAAGAAGGATAGTGTTGGAATTATGATTTTGATATGTTGTCCTTCGTGGAAACCTACTTGATGAGTTGCCTTTTGATAGCAACCTATTTGTTAAATATGTAAAAATGATGTATCTACAAGTCTATTTAGATGTTACAAAAAAAGGAATTCTAGTTAGTGACATATAAATTATAAAGGTAATGTTTCACAATGTATACATAGGTTTGTTGCAGGCAACTTGAGCATGATCACAGGTTTGATGAAGGAAACCCGCATATACATCCAAAGTTAGTGTATACGAAGTTTTTATGAAGAGAAGTCACATATACATGAGGGTACGAAAAAGCCAAGTCACGTATGTACTTACACACTCATTTTATGATACCAGAGGTCCTTACAATGGTTTTAGCCCACAATATTAGGCGATGTGTCATCTATTTGATTCCGTCCAAGAATACCATCGACACTTGTGTATTTTTGGCTCACGGTATTGGGAAAGGCTCGAACTATATAAGGAGTAGAACGTCATAGTGAAAAGTGTGAAAGCGTATGGGTTTTGATTGAATACTTCACTCTAAAGTATATCTGCATGAAATGGGTTACAATTTATTGATAGATCTGAAATAATAATGCACCTATCAA
The DNA here is from genome assembly GCA_034641835.2 of Pinus albicaulis. Lineage (NCBI taxonomy): Eukaryota > Viridiplantae > Streptophyta > Pinopsida > Pinales > Pinaceae > Pinus > Pinus albicaulis. The sequence continues at coordinate 2,086,513,697 of CM076575.1, read as the reverse complement.
TATGGATCAAGATCTCTAGATCTGAAATGACTATGTATTTGATTGATATGTTTATGAGATGTTTAGATCTGTGATCTAGCCCATGTTTTTTGAAATGAAGGGTATCATATGATTAATTCTATTTATCTAAAATTTTACGCAATCATGAATATTTAAAAATCTATACGTTGGTTTGACATGGTGAAAGAATGTATACACACGGGTTTGTTTTAGAAAAGGGGCATTGGAAGTTAGTTTTTTCTAAATATTGTTGAAGATAATGTCTGATCATTTATGCTATATTTATGTTGTCTGTCAATGAATTATTCATGTAGATTCTGATTGTTTGAATTATTTTTATAAATATGATGAGAGACTGGGTGATTGAATACGATGGATTCTACTGACTGAATAAGGTATCTGTAAATCTGAAAAATTATGCCTGAATGTCTCTGATCTGTTCTGAGTCTGATCAGATTCCTATATTCAGTATATAAAGATCTATATGCAAGTTCTTCCATAGGAAAGCATGTATATACACAGGTTACAATGAGTTGAATAGCTTATAAATTTTGGTTTTATGAATGATCGGGTTTGAAGTTGATTTTGCATATTAATTCATAAGTCTGGGTTTATTTATGTGATCTAGTTACAATGATGTCATTGTTTTGTTTAAATATTGGACTGTGGCTATTAGTGTTGATCTATAAATTGTGTTGTGTTGAAGCTATTGGATCCATTGTGAAAATTAATGAAACATGCTCTACAATGGGTCTGAGGGATAAAGCCTTTAGTGTGAAAGTGGAAGCTTTCTAGTAGTATAAGCTGGTGTTCCGTTCAGGGGCTCGTAGCTCCCTTCTAGTAGTGACTAGTAAATGAGATCAGGGGGTTGGAGCTGCCTTCCAATAGTAGATGGATAATGAGAGAAGGTTGCAACCTTCCACAGGTGGGTTCCTACGTACTGATATGAGTCTGCATCAATACAACATTGTAAGCAGTTTTCAATATAATAAATATTGAATACGAATACGACAGCAACAAAATTTTTATCCCAAATTGGGTATCCACCTCAAATATTGGTGTTCAAGTGTGATGCACTTGTATGATGATTTATTATGTTATTACTATTGTAGTGGTGGTTTTGGTGCACGAGTGTACTAAACCACTGGTTCTTGGTAATAATGGTTGCAATGTACAAGCTATGGTCACAGGAAGAAAACATGGTTAGCTGGTTAGTGAATACATGCTAATATATATAAAACACACTAAATTATGGAATGTAGTATGCTGCATATAAGAAGAAGAAACACAACTTAACTAAAACCAAAACACAAGCTCCAATGAGTCAAACGAGACAATAATTCAAAAGGTGGAATAAAATCCCCTCTTTTCACCACTATTAATCAGAAAGGTAGAACACTATAAAATTGCCAAAGGATCCTTAGAACTATGGAGTTCTAAGACCCAATGCAAGGAGGTTCTTACCCTTGAGCTGATGTTGCAAGGCATCTCTCTTCTTCTAAGGGATTGAATTTGTTCGGTTTCCAACAACTGAATCCTCTAACTCTATTGTTGCTCCACATTACACACTGTTGTTTTTCTCATGGGAAATTTAGCAACATAACAACATGTTCTCATTTCGTTCTTCTCATGGTGGAAATTTATAGGAAAATTAAAATCCTTCTTTCCTCTCTTGGTACACTTGTGGATACTGACCCAAGAGAAAGGGTTGATTACTTTGTGTGCTCATTTGAGGTCCCAAGGTGGCTCTAGGTGGCTTTCCTTGTGTGGCCACAAGTGGAGGATATTCTCTAGAAGTGTGTCAAGTCCTCCGGGATGGTGAGTTCTTCCACTCCCATGACCGCGTGGATTTTTGACGGAAAGTTGCATAGACCATCACAGCTATCAAAAAAAAATGTGCGCAAAGCACACTTTGCATGTGTCTTTGGTGTGAAATTTATCATTTTTCCTCTTAACCTTACATATTTTTAACATTTTCAGATTCTCTAATGTTTCTGAGCCCTGTAAATCCTTCTGTTTGACATTTCATAATATCATTTTTCTTGTCCTATTTTCCAGTGATAACAGTTGCCCCCTATTGTTTGAGGTCGAGGAAGAAATGTATAGCTGAAATACATTATAGTTTCTATCTATGTAACCTATGTCAAGAGAGAGAGAGACCTGCATATAGCCCAAGGTTGGAAACCCCTTACAGTGGGTAAAAGGGTGACCATGTTCTATCAGAAACCTACAAGAAATAATATCATACAATAAATACTATTTTTCTATAAGGCGGGCATGTCACATGCTCGTAATGATTTGTCTAGCTAAACAAATATATCTGAAAAATCAAGGTTCTATTTGTTGCACTCATATGGTAGTGATCTGCTGATTTGGTTGATGACGACGATTGCTGACACCCTCAGGGGTGTTTTTGATTTGACAATAAGTTGAATTAGGTTGCAACATGTATAATATTGGTATCACATATAAATGGTCATTGTACGCATGGGTGTATGAGTGGGACCTTCCTGTGTAAGCATTATTGAAATAGATTCTTATAATGGCATGGGTCTTTGAAAAATCTAGGAAAATTTCAATGGTTGTAAAGTACGATACCATCATGACATGAAATCTTGTGTTGCAGTCGAATGTCAAGAGGATCAATGACATCTATGGGAAATGATGATTCCCACAGTTCCACCAACGGATGCCCCTATTGGGGTGAGGAGCCATCCAAGGTACTGCTTCCTTTTTGGAGAATGGGTGTTGAAGTCAAAAAAAAGGAAGCCTCAACCGAATGAGAGAGCTACTGATGCAAGGGACTAGGGTATCTGATTTGATAGGTCTAACATAGGCGTGATGGCCAGGGATTACTGAAACCTGTTGATGGGAGTTCAATGGCCCATGGTTGGAGCATGAAAAAAGCAGTTTGGCGACATTCATAACTTATATTTGATGAGGAAATCCCTAGAGTCGGTAGGACATCCTGGGTGTGTATCTCTTGGTTATGAATGTGTGGTGGATTTTCGTGAAAGGTGTTATGCTCCAACCAAGGGTAACTAGGGACTGTGGCCATGGGTGAAAAATGGGTGGATGAGTGGGGGACTATTTTCTGCTTGAGATCTTTTTACACTTGCCAAAAGAATGAGAAAATGGGATAGGATTGCACAAAACACAAATATGGGTGCCCCAAAAACATGAAAATTCTCTCTCACTGGTGATGCAAGGGAGGTGTTTTTGCTAAGGGTGGGGCCCCCATTGGTTGGTCTCTATGTGGGGATGATGAAGCACATAGAAAATATTGTAGATGGGCTATGCTAATGGAGGGATGGTAGAAAAAATGTGGGATCCAGTGGTGTGTATTTGATCTGCTTGTGAAATGGTAGTCTGGGAAAGGGGTTTTATTTCGATATTGTAAAAATTAACTTGATGTATGGTGGATGAATGGGCATGAAGTGCTTCCCAGAATGAGATGGTATGGCCATGGTGTCGTATTTTTTATTGTGTGGTCTACTTTCAGTTACAGATGCCACGGAGGGGAGGCTCTACTGACCAATGACGTTGTTCATCATGTTCAAGGTGGGGAGATGATAAACATGGTCAGGTGTTTGGAACCTATGGTTGATTTCTTATGGAGAAATGATGTCAGTATATGCAAAGTTTCTTCGAGACTCTATCATGCTGAGGGTAGAATGATACCTACTTTGGAACCTTCAGTGCATGGGGCAATAGATTGTTTTTTGTGTTGTAAAACACCTACAAAAAAATACCCCAAGTGAAAGAATCTTTCTCATTCAGATATTATTGAAACATGTGTTGAATGAATAGAGTATAAGAGAGGGCATACTCGTCAAAACTCGAAAAAATATTTTTTCAGAGGTGTGAATGTGTGGAGCCTCCTTTGGGCATTATGAGGTGTTGATCACTGTGTTGCTTTCAGTTTCGTGATCAGATACATTGAGCTCCGGTTTTCCCTTACGAGTTTTTACTTGGCTCCTAGTTTTGATTTCGGTATGGGTCACTCCCAGACTAAGATCGTGGGGGGCGTTGTTGGTTACTACCCCCTATCTAGGATCTCCCTTTTATGTGCTCCTTGGCTTCTCTTTGCAGAATTTGGAGGATTTTCATAATTCTCCTAGTTGTATTGTTGCTCATGAGCCTGGGAAGGTTTCAATAGATTGACTGACACATTAAGTTGTGGTGGTGGTCCATTATGTGCGCGGAATGGGGGATATTGGTTCTCTTGTCCCTGGTTGGTATATGAGAACTGGGTTGACTTTTAAGATAGCTAGATTGTGATATATTTTGAGTAGAATCGTATGGGCATCTAGGGTAGTGATTACTGCTACCTCATTTTCCTTGGGCCAAAGAACCGATCAAACCATTTGCAGTACCGGTGTGCATTGTACTACTCCTGCCTAGGTGATCTTGTGCCAAATATTAGATCAAATAGTTTGTAGTATCGATGCGCATGGTACTATTGCTGCCTAAGTGATCTTGGACCAAAGACAAGATAAAACCGTCGGCAGTTTCAACCTACCTGGTAACTACCTCAGTATCCTAGGTGCTACTACTTCCTAGGTGATCTTGGGCCAAATAACCAATCAATTCATCTCTGGTATCGATGTGCATGGTAACTCCCTAAGTCTCCTGTGTAACAGGTGACTACAACCTCGGTGACCTTGTTCCAAAGACGTGATAAATCTGTCTGCAGTATTCAACCTACCAAGAACCTCCCTAAGTGGAAATTTCAATAAATCAAGAGAGTGAGGCAACCAGGATCCCCTGTCCCTAGTTGGTAAATCATTACTGGGAGGGAGCTCTTCTGTCAACATTTCTAGCTACGTACTTGGTTCCCTGTATAGGAGAGTATGCTAATGCTTGATGATGATGGTACGACTGTGACCTATTGGCCATGTTCTTCAAAGGTGTATGATGACTTTAATAGTATCCTAGTTGCTGGATGTTTTGGTTAGGATCATATGCATAACCAAGGTATGTATTATTTCTACCTAGGTGATTTTGGGCCATTGACCTTATCAATCCATCTATAGTGTTCGACACGCCTGGAAATTCTTTATAAGTTTGCAGGTGCGGGGCGTTAAGCAAGATATTATAAATGTATCTTGACTGAGTGTGTATCAGCTCGAGCTGCTGGGCATCGTTGATGGCATCCTCTTCGGACGTAGGTCCTTGATTTTCCACATCCTTTGAAATATTTGCAATGAGAGTTTTCAGGAATAGGTCCAGCAGAACTTGATCTTTGATTTTGGATTTACACAAACTTTGACGTCGCTGCCATTCATGGAGATGGTTCGAGATATGGATGGTTGGTGTTTTTCTAAAATGTGTCAGTAATTCGATCCCTAAATCATGGTGGATGGGTAACTGAAAAAATGTGAGGAACATAGTATTAAGGGTGCTAAAGGTTCCACCTGTAGCAGAAGGTTGCTCCATATACCATTTCGTGGCTCATCCGGTTAAGGTGCGCTGAAATACTCTTAGCTAAATAGTATCATCAATGATAGTTTTTGACGAACACCAAAAATGGAAATTCATTACATGATTTCCAGGGTCTTCCACTTGCTTCCCTTTTAATTTTGGAATGTCTAAAGGGAGCTTCATGGGGTTGGGTGGCCAAGTGGGGTTATGTGCAATGGGGTCATTTTTTCACTTTGATAGATTCTGTAAGTTAAATTGTGTGTTGAGCACCATTGTAGACTGAAAAAACAGAAGGTGCTTGTTAGGTATGGAGTTTCTCTCTGATGTTCCTGCATGTGTGTTCTGTTGGCTCCCCAAATGGGTAGCTCTCATCTACCCCCTAGGGGTTGTGGGAGGAGTGGTGTGTGGTGACCCTATGGGAGCTTCCATTGGTGTGGTATTGGGTGACCCTTGGGGGTTCCCAACTAAAGATGCCCCGATAAAGGATGAACCGATAAGGGTGGCGGTGTTCCATCTTTGATTCCTAAATGGCAAAAGACATGGAACTCCTCACGCTAATGGGGGAGGCCCAAAATATTTCTAGATCGACAAGATCCCATTGCGTCTATTATGGTGTTGAATATGTATGGTTTTGGAAATATTATTCAGCTTTATGAGAGGAGAGACATTATATATCAAAGAAAAAAAGGTGACCACATACATAAAACAAAGTGAAACAAAAGGTTAATTCTTCTTTAGATTAGTTCTACGTTATCAATCAATCAAAAATGGTTTTGGTTTTTTTTTCAAGTGATACTTAAAGTCCTAAAGACCTGAATGTAATATTCCTATTTTAATAGGAATATTCAATTTCATTTTTTTTTCTTTCCTCAAAGAATAATTATGTAAATTAGGGTCAGAAAACTCCTAATAAAAGAATAAATACATGCCCAATGTGAACAAGGGTAAATCTTGGCCAGTTTAATAAAATCCACTTATGTGTGAAACAAGATTGAGCCATTTGACTGGGTCAACAGGACCAAATCACAACACAGTCCAGATGCATTGAACCTACTGGATGATCAGCGTTGTCTAGAAGGAGGTCCTCCATGTGAAAAGGTGTAAATTAATGAAGGTGGTTTATGGTTTTGGCAAGCTCTCATCTTATAAAAGGAAGGGGAAGCCAACATGTTGAGGTTGTTCATGATTTTATTTCTGAATTGTTGTTTGTTTAGACAAATAGATTTCATGGCTGCTTAGCCTAGACTGCATTGGGATTTCCTGTTAAGGAGTTCCATCTCTTCCCATTGAGGAGCTCTTGGGAGAGCCTGTATTTCTTGTCCACTATCTAGTTGGAGACCAAGCTTCTACTTCCAAATGCAACGCATATCTAGTGAGGGTTTTCTTTCTTTTGTAAGATGCAGCAAGTGGAACTCTAGATCTGTTCAGATCTAGGTTGTATTGGAGCCTCTTCTCAGTGAGTGTCTTTTAACTGCCTTGAAGAGTGCATCCATTGTATGGGCTTCAGTTTTGATCTTGGCATCAGGCCATAGTGTTCTCCATCCTTAACTATGCAGTTCCTTGAAGAGACTGCATCCTTTTTGCAGGCAGAGTTGCAGTGGGGTTTTGTGTATTAGCTTGAAGGAGAGATCTCTGGTGAAAGGGACCCTTCCCTTCACTGTGGTGATCCATGGATTGGCCAAAAAATCCATGTTCATTTCAGATCTGATCTGATGTGTATCATATGCTTCAAATTTTTTTGAAGATTACTGCAGATCTATGGCTTAGGTCTCAGATCTATTCATTGCTATCCATATTTTGCTGAGATCCCCAAGGGGAGTGTAAAGAAGAGCCTCTTTGGCATATAGATCAGTAATATATCTATATTTTTATGTAGATATCTTCCCTAGATCTGAGATATAATAAAAAACTGCTTCATCCCTCTGAAAATTATGCTGTCAAGCTCTTTAGTCTTAATACATTGTGCAACACCCCTATTTTGAGGGTTTATTCATGTAATTCTTCTGTTTTTCTCTGATATATTGCATAAATCATATCATAGGTATGATTTATTGATATTCATACTTATTTTCACCTAATTCCTTGAGAAATTTATGTTGCATATGTGCCAGCCACATTCTGCATATTCTAGGTCATGGGAAATTAGCATTTTTAAACCATTTCGGGAGTGGGAGAACTTTTTAACCTAGATAGCATTATTTTTTGGGCTGAAATTTGGTATAGGAGTTGAAAATAACCTAATATATAATATCCAGCCATCATCCCTCCTTATTTTTATGCACATCCCTGAAATTAATCATTTTAGGGCATAAATCACTGCTTTTCCCCACCTTTTTGAGTCAAGAAGTGAAGTAAAGTTGTTTTTGTTGCTTAGAATGAAGGATATGTCATATAGCATCAGTTAAAGCTGATTTATTTCTGCTCTCCAACTTTTGAATACCTTAGGGTATTCTACTTGTTGTAGAAAATCCTTTTTTTGGGATATTACAGTGGTATCAGAGCTGCCATCTTGGTTCAGCCTGTGGATTTCAGATCCAATCAGAAGATAAGAAGAAGAGGAGAAATTTTTTTTGGATGGGATGAGAGTACTCTCATCCATTTTCAGATCTAATAAGAGCCTCTCCAAGGAGGTTCAGCCGATGGAAGAAGAAAGATGCAATGAATCTCCAAGAGGGTTTCGAGAGGAAGAAAGCTGCAGTGAGACCTCTAGTAGGTTTCAAGAGGAAGAAGAAGACCCATGCACTTCATGTTCTCATAGAGGAAGTGGAGATCTAGAAGACGACTTAGAAAATGAGATCCTGAGTGGGTATTTGGCAGAATACAAGTCCCAAATTGGGGCTTTCAAAGAGACCCAAGATTTTCCTTAGTTTATTTAACTGAGAGAAGAAATAAGACCATGCAGTAAGAGAATGATAAGAGGCAACCGATTCATGTTGTCTAAATTTGATGGATCACTCAAGTGTGCAACAAAGACTTGGGTGATGAAGCTAGAATCATTTTTCCTACTACATCCAGTAATGGAGAAAGAGGCCGTGGAGATCTCAACGCTGCACTTGGAGGGCAAGGCAAGCTCTTGGTGGATCAGCCATGAAGTTCATGCAAGAGTATCTACTTTTGATGAATTTATTCATCAAGTAATCAGGATATTTGACAATAGAAGAGCAGAGGAGGAAGAGTCATGTTCTCTACCTGTGGAGCCTTGTACTAGCGTTGTCATATTCATGGAGGGGCAGCCATCTGTAGCAGTAGTTGGATCGGAAAAAAAATTGAAGAGAGGAACCCTTGCAGCCATACAAGAGGTTCCCAAGACTCACCAAGCTTGCATAGCACTATGAAACTTGGGATTGATCCAATAAGAGATGAACATTCATTCCTTTGCACCTTATTTGAGTTGCATGCAGTATGAGGAGTTAGGGTGCAAGATGGTGGGAGACATCATGAATGTTGTGCCACTTTCTATTGGTGTTTGGCCTTCAACACAATTTTATTCTTTTGGATCCAAGAGGATCATTGATGAGAGGTCTTTCCTGAAAGATATTCAAGGGGTTACATCTCAACTTCCCATGAGGTAAGGAGGAATGCTTGCTTTGGGAGATTGGTAGTCTTCATTGGGAAGATACCAAAGGAGAAAATGATTGGAGGCATCCACATTTGGATTAAGAGTCTTCTTCTCAAAGAGAATGCATGGATATTTATCTCTCAGGGGTAGACCAAGATCTAAGATCTCCTCTTGATGATGAGGCATTTTCCACCATTGAAGAGAAGGCTAGGGGTGACAACGCAGTCACAACAAAGGCATCCCTAGCATTTCATGAAGAACGAGGAGGGGCAGCTGCTCCAAGGAGAGAAGCTCTTGCATTCTTGCAAGGGGTCTCAAAGAATCTCACATATATGAATTATGGCACAATCCCCGAGCAGCATGTGCCATCATCATTAGATGCTGAGATCCTGAATACTGCAGAAGATGAAGAGGAGGGCAAGCTTCATAGGGTAAGAAATATTTACCCTCCCTCTTTATTTTAGAGGAGTGATGTTCCAAGAAGGCTTGAAGATCTATGCAAGAAAATCAAGGACACATCAGTCCATACATATTTCTACTATTATCTGTGCCTTGATGTCTCCTTACTTGGAAGAAGCCCACTAGGGCAATTCCCTGATGGAAAGAGCAAAGTGTTCTCTCAACCTTGTACATTAATGATGCATTTGGCCAAGGGAGGAACTATCACAACGCTGGAGACTTTGGGTGAGAAGCATGCCTGTGAAAATAAAATTTTACTTTATGATTACATGCATTATTTCATTTTACACATGTAGGCCATGACTCCCAAAAGGATTTTTCTACCTTATAAGCTTCATGGCCAACTATGGGCCAGAATTATTTCCAAACATGGCCACTCCCTTGATGGGATAAGGGAGGTTTTGCAGCATGATGGGTGCTTCCCTAAAGCACCAAATATACATTTAACCTTCAGCCATGATGGAATGATGAGGGCATACAGTGAGTGGTATGTAAACCACTTACCACCTCTAGATCTGAAGCAGGGAGGAGATGACCTGTGCTGGTTTCTATTGGGTGAGTGTGGATACCACCCAAAGTTTTTGGTTTTCTTGTCTCATGCCTTGTATTTCAAGAAAGGGATGCATAAGAAGGAGGCATGGTTGCTTTGGTTGACAAGAAGAAAGTATGGGCACCCCATGATGAATTCCATGTCCATACATTTGCTTATACCTATGATGTATGTACATGTATTTCTGTTTAGAATGAATATCATAATCATGTATGTACCTTGGGTTGGGGGAGAATGTAACCTTCTCATGAGTTGGTATGAGGGAGCTTGTTTATATCATAATGATGATGATGCTCTGACCTTTGTTGGGAACATGAGAGGATGGATGACACATTGGTTGAGTGTGTCCTTTGGGAATGAAATATCCCATATTCATTCATGCTTCAAGAGGGGGATATAACATTGTGTGTCTGCTACATTATATCATTTGTTTTCTTATGCTAGAAGCCATATGTTGGGCCTATTTCATTGGAAGAAGTCTCTCACTTGGGAGAATTTGTAGCAAGAAATGTGTTGTTTGAATCATATTCAACTAACACCTATTACCCTCTAATATTTCCAAGCTTTGAAGAAGATTTTTGTAGCAAGAAGGTGGTGGGATGGCCACTTATTGTACTATGATTTGAGGCAGCAAGATGAAGGACAACGCTGGTCTCAAAGGAGGGATTATTGTCACCATCCAATATATCATATGACCCTTAGTCCCTATTTATTTTGGAGCACACATGGTGAAGATACTCTATTCACTATATTCATGGAGGATTGGGCAAGAAGGCTCACTATGACCCATGAAGGGAATCATGAAGTTCTAAGTCTCTTTTGGATTCATGAGGACTATATTGTTACAGCCTAGGATCATCAGATACATATGTATCATAAATGGAGGGAGAGATAGCGTGAGTTAAGTATTCCTATCTCTCACTTCCAGCCATGGAGCCCATACACATTGCATATGGTGGGGAATGGTGATTATTTCTTTGAGCTATCTAGGATGGCTCACTTTGTTTGTATAATAGCAGGGAGATTGGAGTTTCTCATGGGGGTTGAAATGCCCAATAATTACCATCTCTCATACCTTGAAGAGGCCAATGGACAGCATATGATTCTTTTATGTATCTCCCACTACTTCATGATGACAGTTATTTGGTCCATCCACCAAAAGTAGACTTACATTCTTGGGAGGAGACAACTCCATTGGAGATTTTGCAAAGTCCTTTTGAGTTGCTTGAGGAAAAGCAACATTTTGGAGGGGAGGACTTTAATATTCATATTTTAATAGGAATATTCAATTTCATTTTGTTTTGTTTGCTCAAAGAATAATTATGTAAAGGACGGTCAAAAAACTCCTAATAAAAGAATACATACATGCCCAATGTGAACAAGGGTAAATCTGGGCCACTTTAATAAAATCCACTTGTGTGTGAAACAGGGTTGAGCCATTTGACTGGGTCAATAGGACCAAATCAAAACACAGTCCAGATGCATTGAACCTCCTGGATGATCAACACAGTTCTAGAAGGAGGTCCTCCATGTGAAAAGGGTTAAATTAATGAAGGTGGTTTAGGGTTTTGGCAAGATCTCATCTTATGAAAGGAAGGGGAAGGCAACATGTTGAGGTTGTTCATGATTTTATTTCTGAATTGATGTCTGTTTAGACAGATAGCTTTCTTGGCTGCTTAGCCTAGATTTCATTGGGATTTTCTATTTAGGAGTTCCATCTCTTCCCATTGAGGAGCTCTTGGGAGAGCCTGTATTGCTTGTCCACTATCTGGTTGGAGACCAAGCTTCTACTTCCAACTGCAACACATGTATAGTGAGGGTTTTCTTGGTTTTGTAAACTGCAGCAAGTGGAACTCTAGATCTGTTCAGATCTAGCTTATATTGGAGCGTCTTCTCAATGAGTGTGTCTTTTAACCTCCTTGAAGAGTGCATCCATTGTCCGGGCTTCAGTTTTGATATTTGCATTAGGACATAGTGTTCTCCATCCTCAACCATGCAGTTCCTTGAAGATACTACATCCTTTTTGCAGGCAGAGTTGTAGTGGGCTTTTGTGTATCAGCTTGAAGGAGAGATCTCTGGTGAAAGGGACCCTTCCCTTCACTGTGGTGATCCATGGATTGGCCAACCAATCCATGTTAATTTTAGGTCTGATCTATTGTGTATCATATGCTTCAGAAATTTCTGAATATTACTGCAAATCTGTGACTTAGATCTCAGATCTATTCATTGTTATCCATCTTTTCCTGAGATCCCCAAAGGGAATGTAAAGAAGAGCCTATTTGGAATATAGATCTGTAATAGATCTATATTTTTATGTAAATATATTCCCTATATCTGATATTAATAAAAAACTGCTTCAGCCCTCTGAAAATTATGTTGTCAATCTCTTTAGTCTTAATACATTGTGCAGCACCCCTATTTTGAGGGTTTATTCATGTAATTATTCTGTCTTTCTCTAATATATTTCATAAATCATATCATAGGTATGATTCACTAATATTCATACTTATTTTCACCTAATTCCTTTAGAAATTTACACTGCATATGCTTCAGCCACATTCTGCATACTCTAGGTCATGGGAAATCAACATTTTTAAGCCATTTCGAGAGCGGGAGAACTATTTATCCTAGCTAGCATTATTTTTTTGGGCTGATATTTGGTATAGGAGTTTAACATAACCTAATATATAAGATCCAAATGTAATCCCTCCTTATTTTTATGCACATCCCTGAAATAAATCATTTTAGGGTATAAATCACTGCTTTTCCCCACCTTTTTGAGTCAAGAAGTGAAGTAAAGTTGCTACTGTTTCTTAGAATGAAGGATCTGTCATATAGAATTAGTTAAAGCTGATTTATTTCTGCTCTCCAACTTTGGAATACCTTAGGGTATTCTACTTGTTGTAGAAAATCCCTGTTTTGGGATATTACAATGAACGTCCTCACACTCTCGATTTATAACTGTGCCTTGTGAATATATCTTCTGGTGGGTATTGGGGCTAATGTCCCAGAATAACTAGTGATGCCTTCAAGAAGTCAAATAATCGACCAAGGTAATTGGTAGAGGATCTAGTGTTGCATGTACTGTCACCTATAGGGAAGGATGCCCTAGACTTTTCCACTAAGTACTGTTGTCCCATGTGAGTGTTCGAGTATTGATATTCTTGGTAAATTAGCTACCGGTATCGAGCGTTAGCTGGGTCAGGTAGCACCAAATAATACTGCACGCACTGGGCCTCAGCTTAATCCCTTCTGAATCGGGTCTTTGTGGTGCTCGAATTTTCTTTTCTGTGGGCAGATAGACAGGTTTAAAGCTCCCTATAATGTCAAATTCTATGTTTCAATATGTAAAATAACCATGGTAGCTTATTGAATGCCTACCCCCATGGTCCTAACTTGAACTATTAATTATCTTGTGACCTCTTTGGGGATATTTTAATGAGTTCAATTATGGTTAGTTTTAACGTGGCTTACTTTGCTTAAGATGTGGTAGTGTGTGAGCGAAAGTGAACAATAACACACTTTGTAAGATATGGATATGTGGTGATCAATTAGATGTCCACCTATTAAACTATTTTTTAATTGTTCCTTGCAATAAGAAAATGATATGCGAATAGTGGGCCACTTACAATTTTTCCTAATTAAACTAAATGATTGACTAATGTGAGATGGAAAATTATCAAAAGATAGCATTCATATGCATGCCCAGGGTCACCAAAAGGTCTAAGGAAAAAAAATATTACTTGCTTCTCTAAGATAATCTAGTCCTGGTCCCAATTCCTAGTGTAAAACTTTAAACTAAAACTAATGATCAAACTAGGAAAAAAATAAATGGAAACTAGCTAAGCATATGTGGATATGGGCCACATACTCCTGCTAAGTATCTATGTGTTTTGATGTCTATTTTCACAAAATGAGTTAATTCAGATTGCAACGGTGTATTTTTTCCAATTAATTCCCCCCACTTAAACTATGTCAGTTTTGTGAAGATAAAATTTAAAATTTAAAATGATGCAACTAGCAAGACTAAAACATAGCCAAAATCATTTTCTAAACAATCATGGGACACGAAACATGGTGCTGGCAATTTTTCTCTGCACTTCCAGTCACTTTACAATTGGAAAAACTGAAGAAAACCACTGAGAAGTATGTTCTTTAGTTTATGCACGAAAACTTCTTACACATGCACACAACTCTGCGTGAAGGTCCAAGTTGAATGTGTGCGGACTGTTGTGTTTGTCTGAGTAATCTGCGTGTAGTTTTCCTGCAAAAAAATTTCCGGAACTCCTGAACTGCAACTCTTCACAGTGGGTGAATGAGGAGAGAGGAGTAGAACAATACTTTTCCCATCAACACTCGAGAGCAGAGAGAATTCCCCTGCAACAAGCCCAACCACTTAACTAAAGGGTAAATCAAGTGGAGTCACCAATCTTGTAATGGTGGTTTTGGTGCACAAGTGTACTAAACCACTCGTGCTTGGTAGGAATTGTTGCAACCTACCAGCTATGGTCACAGGTAGAAAATATGGTTAGCAGGTTAGTGAATACATGCTAATATATATAAAACACACTAAATTATGGAATGTAGTATGTTGCATATAATAAGAAAAAACACAACTAAACTAAAACAAAAACACAACTCGAATGATTCAAATGAGACAATAATACAAAGGGTGGAATAAAATCCCCTCTTATTGACCGCTATTAGTAAGAAAGGTAGAACATTACACACTTGCCAAAGGATCCTTAGAACTATGGAGTTCTAAGACCCACTGTAAGGATGTTTTTACCCTTGAGCTGATGTTGCAAGGCCTCTATCTTATCCTAAGATATTGAAGTTGTTAGGTGGCCAAAAATAAAATCCTATAACTCTATTGCTGCTCCAGATTACACACTCCTGGTTTTCTCATGAAAAATTTGGGCAACATTACAATGTGTTCTCATTTTTTTGTTCTCATGGTGGCAATTTATAGGGAAATTTAAATCCTTCATCCCTCTCTTGGTACACTTGTGCATAGTGACCCAAGAGAGAGGGTTGATTCCTTTATGTGCTCACTTGAGGTCCCAAGGTGGCTCTTGGTCGTTGTCCTTGAGCAACCTCCAATGGAGGATCCTCTCCTGAAGTGTCTCAAGTGGTCTTGAATGGTGACTTCCGCAACTCCCCATATAGCGTGACTTTTTGAGGGAAAGCCACACAGACCATCATGCCTATCAAATAAAAATGTGCTCAAAGCTTATTTTTCCTATGTCTTTGGTGCACAATTTGACATTTTTCCTCTTGACCATAGATATTTTAAATTTTTTCAAATTCTCTAATGTTTCTCAGCCCTGTAAATCCTTTCAGTTGACATTTCATAATGTCATTTTGCTTGTCTGATTTTCGAATGATAACAACTGTACATGTTTACTACTTAACTATTTGATGCATAACTGATGAACTCAGCTAAGTAATTTTTTCTGAATATCTATCTGAACAGTAAGAATTTTTTGTATATGCAATTTTCCCTTGGGATAGCTGCATATATATGCTAGTTGGGTTTATGATGCAGGGCTAGCCTGCAAAACCCAGAATATTTCCCAATTCTGTGCATATACAAGTGCATCATCTTAACTGCCCAATAAAACTCCAAATTAGGACAATTTTCACCCACTGGCAATCTCAATTAATATGCGGAAGCTTATCTTTCAATTCCTGACAAATTCACATTTTATCATTCTCGTGCGGAAGCTTTTCAACATATCATAACTCACAATATTCATACCAAGATAACTCACAATTTCAATGAGATTCACACTTATTTGAATGAATGCTATTGCTCACAATTAATTTCAAACATAATTCAATGTGATGAGAATTCAAAGTCCAACAATCTCCTTTTAAGACTTCCAATCCAATTTAACATTCAACACTCTCATAATTCAGACCAAATTACTTCTCATACAACATTTCCATTTAAATCACAATCATTCACATATGATTTTTAATATCGGAATTAAACCAAAGGATGCGCCCAAGCTTACCATTTCAACCCCCTTTCACGTTCTTGCCAGAATTCTATTGCTCGAATGTTTGACTCTGTTTTGACTATTGACTTTCGCTCAGCATTTAACACAAAAACGCTGCCACCATTCAACGCAAAAAAAACACTACCATTCAACGCTATTTCTCTGAAATTAAAACAACGCAAATCCATTCCTCGGATGCCTTTCACCTTGGTATGCCCATACTACCATACTGCTTTGCGTTTAAATTTGATAACAATGTGGTAACACAACTGATCTTCGTGTCTTAACCAGGCGCCTTCCTTCTCATTTAATACATCCACGTTATTGAATAGAAATTCGATGTCCAATCAACTCCAAAATTCTTCAGACCTCTGGAAAAATCTGAATTCACAATAGCTACAGCACTACGTTGTTTCACGCCTCTTAAAACATTGCTTCTGTCAGCAATTCAGATTCAATTTAATTAAAGACCAAAACAACACTCTGGTCATGCGTTAACATACCTTCTCCATCGTTTTTAGCACTCCACATACGATATGCTGGCAGTCTCTGCAATTCCAATTTATTACTCATTGACTACGCCTTCCACCTCTCAATTCACCAATCGATTCCACCATAAAACTGATTCAAAAATTCTGAACGCTACAAAGCTTCTGCGATTTAGGTCAAACTGTTACTATGAGTAAATGGAACAAAATGGGATTATACATTGATGTTTACCTTTACACCGTTGCCAACAGATCAACCTGCATGTCAACATAAACAAGATGTTCGGCCATTGATTGCAACACGCCAATTAGTTTCTAGTTAAACAGTTAATAATAGTCCTTTGACACAAAACATACTTGTCAAATTCTCCATCTTTTGATAATATAGTTCTCTAAATTTATGTTGGGAATCCCCAAGGATTATTCCCATATTCCCTTCAAAACATAACTGGCGCACAAATTGAATTCAGTTATGCACAAGATTTGTGGCTTTAAGCGCTAACAAATAGTGATTAATTATTAATTCTTCATTTGGTTCAACTTCATTAGCCTACCATTTATGATTTGAAACGCCTATTTATATTAATTCCACCCAACATCATTAAATTTCCACAAATTGGTTTTCAACGAATAGTTTATAGTTTTACAAATAAATTACCAACAGTCCCTAACACCATAAGTTATTATTGCTTCTTTTATTACTTTGATTTCAACGAACCATAAAGAAGCTCATCTAGGCGCATATGATTTAAAATCTCAATTACAAGTCTAACATTACAATCAACCAAAACATATATATTAGAACAAAACAAAATTACTGGCTCTTGTTTTTGAGCAGGATGTCAAGATACGATGACGCTTTACAAACACTACAAGGCTTTCATTGAAAACATAGCTAGTCACACCCTTACTCTCTCTTCCACTCTTCAAAAGTGTATTTTCCTCTCAAAAACCACTCATATTTATACATAGATAATGCATTTAGTTCACTCAAAATATCTCTCCACCTAATCCTCAACTAATCTATATTTTAGGTGTGCACTCAACAAAGTCCCATACATAGAATTCCTGATCTCTAATTTTGCTCCTAAACTATTTCTCTCATATCCTTTTATTTAATAAAAGAATATTTACAAAATCCTCACTTTTCCAAATGATCTCCTATTTTATTAAAAATAAAAAATTAATTAATAAAATATTAAAATTGTCACACCCCCCTTTTATCACATATTTACAAATGAAAAATGGCCTTGATGCTCCTGCATCAGACTCCCAACGTTAAAATTAATCATGATCTCCTAATCATGCGTTCGGATCTGTGTATGTCCGGATCCCATATCTTGTGCTGCAACATTCCACTTGTCGCTGCTTCTTTCTGATGTTCTTCTCTAGGTCTCCACACTTTATGCTGCAATGCCCCACTGGCTGTGCTCTCGCAATCTTTTGTTGTCTTTCTTTTGCTGCTTCTCCTTTGTTTTACTACTGCTGTCTCCAATTCCTGTTAATTCAGCTACCACCATAAATTTCGTCACCTCCCAAACTTCTTGTCCCTCTGCAACATTCTTTTGCTCATCATCTACAATTTAATCTTCAACTTCTTTCTCTGGTTCAAATGTCTCCAGCAAAAATTTCAGCATTTCATCAACATGCTGCAAATTAACTCCAGCATAACCTCCATCTTCCCCTTTGAAAATCTCCAGTAATTGTCCATCATCATCTTGATTGATTCTAGAAATCAAATCAAGTTCTTCAAATACTATAGCCTCATTTTGTATTACTGTAGCAGTTCCAAAATTTTGTCCACCAGTCTTCTCTTGGCTATACAGAAAAGCCAACTCTTTCTTGTCACCCATGGTAACAAGCTTCTGCATATGAGACATGACTGTCTCATCCACTACCTGCAACAGTTCTTCTTCTTCCAAGACAATTCCAAATGATGGACTGTCTTCTGCATCACCTATAAACACAATCAAATTGTCAACTCCAAAATCACAAGACCCAACGGTCTCACTTGTTGATTCAGTCATTCGCAGCTCCAAGTCTTCTTCAGGACTCAGAAAATATTCACTGGCTTTCTCCTCAGTTTCCTCTGGCAACACTTCAGTATGCTGCTATGAGTTCCTTTCCAACTTCTTTGTCAGCACATCAGTATGCTGATTTGCATTCACCATGAGACGGTCAGCTAGTCTCTCCTTCTTACCATCATCTGCGTCATAACTGTCATTCATGAAAAATTCCTTACCTTGCTTCCTCAGCAAATTATCCTGTACATACGTCCTCTGTCTCTCCAATTCTCTTCTCTGAAGATCTAGTTTCTTATACATTTCAACAATTTCATTAGGAGTAGAACTAGGAAACTTCACACAATTTTCCATACCTTCATCAACTCTTGACCAATCATCAGCTGATCCTTCTCTCTCTGTATCAACATTCTGATTAGACTTCCCTGTATTTGTTTCCTCCTGAGATCTTGCTATCCAGCATCGATTTGAACAGTCTTCAGATTCAACTTTTCTTGAAAAAACTCTAAAGCTTTCTCATCTCCCTGTATTGTACCTACAAACATACACAACTCATTAGTTTTAAAACCACAAGACTTTTTAGTCTCGACTTCTTCCTCCAACACTTCCCTTTGAACAGATCTGCATGTGGAATATTCAAATTCCATCTCTGGCTCAAGAACTCTAAGTTCTTTTTTCAATAAGGCAATCACAATTTGCCTCAACTTCATCTGCAATGGTTGCCAAATCACTCTCTTTCCCTTCAGTGGAAAGATCCATCCTCTATTCTGATTTTCCTGCTCTTGCAGCCATTCTTCTAGTACCTGAAATTGTTCCTTCATTACTGCAATCTCTCTTTCTCTAACTTCATCAGTCATCTCACCTCTATGGAATTCCTCTGAACCTTTTCTCTAATCCTCCATGATCATCTTCTCCATGAGTTTCTCACTCACCATGATTTGCACTAGCCTCTGCAACAAGTTCTCCTGTCTTGCCGCCACTTACCTCACCAAGCTCTCCTCACTCATTCTTTTGGTAAGTACTGGTTCACTGCCTCTGGAACCTCTTGAGAATTCTCCTCTACTCTTTCTCTAGGCTATCTCTTCAACTCACCTTCTTCTTCAGGACACTGCAATTGTCCTCCTTATCCAACCTTTAGCTGAATGTCAGGTTCACTGCCATCATATTGCCTACAACCATAAACTTCAGTCATACATTTAAAATCAAGAAATCATCTCACCTTTAAGATCCTGCATGATCTTGTCCTCCATTCACTTCTGCAATTTTCTTCACTGCAATTGTGTAGCTTGCATATCAGATTTAAAAATCTGATCTTCCTTTCAGTCATTCATCACACATTCAAAAATACACTTCAATTCTAAAAAACTTTCTTGCATTCATTCAGAAAAACAAACATCTTCCATATCAACAAAACCTTCCTGCTCTGATACCAAAATGATGCAGGGCTAGCCTGCAAAACCTAGAATATTTCCCAATTCTATGCATATACAAGTGCATCATCTTAACTGCCCAATAAAACTCCAAATTAGGACAATTTTCACCCACTGGCAATCTCAATTAATATGCGGAAGCTTATCTTTCAATTCCTGACAAATTCAAATTTTATCATTCTCATGCAAAAGCTTTTCAACATATCATAACTCACAATCTTCATACCAAGATAACTCACAATTTCAATGAGATTCGCACTTATTTGAATGAATGCTATTGCTCACAATTAATTTCAAACATAATTCAATGTGATGAGAATTCAAAGTCCAACAATCTCCTTTTAAGACTTCCAATCCAATTTAACATTCAACGCTCTCATAATTCAGACCCAATTACTTCTCATACAGCATTTCCATTTAAATCACAATCATTCACATATGATTTTTAATATCAGAATTAAACCAAAGGATGCGCCCGAGCTTACCATTTCAACCCCCTTTCACGTTCTTTCCAGAATTATATTGCTCGAATGTTTGACTCTATTTTGACTATTGACTGTTGCTCAGCATTTAATACAAAAACGCTGCCACCATTCAACACTACAAAAACGCTGCCATTCAACGCTATTTCTCTACAATTCAAACAACGCAAATCCATTCCTCGGACGCCCTTCACCTTGGTATGCCCATACTACCATACTGCTCTGCGTTTAAATTTGATAACAACGTGGTAACACAACTGATCTTCGTGTCTTAACCAGGCGCCTTCCTTCTCATTTAAAACATCCACGTTATCGAATAGAAATTCGATGTCCAATCGACTCCAAAAGTCTTCAGACCTTTGGAAAAATATGAATTCACAATAGCTACAGCACTACGTTGTTTCAGGCCTCTTAAGACATTGCTTCAGTCAGCAATTCAGATTCAATTTAATTAAAGACCAAAACAACACTCTGGCCATGCGTTAACATACCTTCTCCATCGTTTTTCGCACTCCACATACGATATGCTGGCAATCTCTACAATTCCAATTTATTACTCATTGAATACCCCTTCCAGCTCTCAATTCACCAATCGATTCCACCATACAATTGATTCAAAACTTCTGGGCTTAACTACAAGCTTCCACACGATTTTAGTCAAACAAACACCGCAGAGTAAGTGAATTCAAAATCGGATTACATTGATGTTTCTGCTGCACACGTTGCCACTGAATTAAACCTGCGCCTTATTCAACACAAACTGCAGATCGACATCAACCCCATTGATTTACCCAACACACTTAATCGATTTTACCAATTAACAATTATAATAACGATCCACTATTTGACACAGAACAGCGCATCCAAATTCTCCATACTGATAATATCGATTCTCTAAATTTATGTGCAGAGCAATCTCACAAGGATTATTTAAACCCAAACATATTCACACAAAATGAATTCAGTTATGCACAATATTTGTGGCTTTAAGCGCTAACAAATAGTGATTACGACAATTGATTATAGATCTGGTTCAACACAAAACTACAACCACCATTTACGCAGAGATTTGACACTATTTATATTCAATTCCACCCAACATCATTAAATTTCCACAAATTGGGTTTCAACACGAATAGTTATCGATTTCCACAAATCGATGCCAACAAGTTTCTTACCATAGATTCATCATTTCACTTCTTTATTATGGATTTCAACCATTCATAAAGACTCAGCTAAGGCGCATGATTCAACTCTCAATTACAAATCTAACAAGAAATTTCCCAATCAACCAAAACATATATAATCTGAAACAAAACAATATTACTTACAACTCTTGTTTTGGCCAGATATTCAAGATCGATGGCCCTTTACAAACTGCCCGAAGGCTTGCAAGTAGAAACCTGCTTCCTACTCACACCCTTACTCTCTCTTCCACTCTTCAAAAGTGTATTTTCCTCTCAAAAAACACTCATATTTATACATAGATAATGCATTTAGTTCACTCAAAATATCTCTCCACCTAATCCTCAACTAATCTATATTTTAGGTGTGGACTCAACAAAGTCCCATACATAGAATTCCTAATCTCTAATTTTTCTCCTAAACTATTTCTCTCATATCCTTTTATTTAATAAAAGAATATTTACAAAATCCTCACTTTTCCAAATTATCTCCTATTTTATTAAAAATAACAAATTAATTAATAAAATATTAAAATTGTCACACCCCCCTTTTATCACATATTTACAAATGAAAAATGGCCTTGATGCTCCTGCATCAGCTTATCAATGTCGTGTATATAAATCAAAAAGTAAAATTTTGTGATTTTTGTAAATATTGATTCACCCTCACCCCCCTCCCCTCCCCCCCGCTTAGTATTTTTCCCAACATTTTGTGTCATAATAGGTACTTCCGAAGAAGCTTAATTTCTATAAGGAAGATAATTTAAGATGAGTAATCAAGATGGGGCACCATCTATTAAACCACTAATCTTCAATGAAAACAATTTAATGTTTTGGAAGACAAGGAAAAGATCCTATCTTCAACCTCTTGGAGAAGATGTTTGGGCTACAGTTGAAGGAAATTACTAATATCCAGCTGTGGTTCCAATAGATCCAGGAGCAAGGAAGAGCTATGAAACCAATGCAAAAGTTGTCAATGCATTACTAGGAAGTGTGACTGAATCAGAATTTGTCAAAGTTATGTATTTAAACACAACAAAGGAGCTATGGGACAACATAATTTTGAGCTATGAAGGTGATGCCAAGGTAAAATGTGCTAGACTCCAAACTCTCAAAATTCAATATGAAAATCTCAGAATGCATAATGATGAAAGTATTACTAGTTTCTTTCTATGTCTAGGTGACATCGTAAATCGTATGAGAAATTTAGGTGAAGTCATAAGTGATACCACTCTAGTATAAAAATTATTAAGACCTATAACTCCTAAATTCGAGTCAAACATGTTTGCTATTGAAGAGAAGCAAGATCTAGATACTCTTACTATTGTTCAACTTCATTAGATTCTGACTGCATGTGAAATGAGGAATGGAGTTCCGTCAAAAGTAAGAGAAGATGCTTTTAGAGCTACTACAAAACGAAAGCACAAGGAAGAACAAAAAGAATCAGGGTATGTATCAGAAGAAGGTGAGGTAAACTTCGCAAGGAAATTTCAACTTGGCACTGAAAGGTTTATAGGTAAGCTTCCTTTCAAATATTTTTCTTGTGGAAGAGTTGTTCATTACATTGCTAAATTTCTTCATAGATATAATGGTGAAAAGGGAAAGAATTTAGAAAAAGGTAATAACAAACGATTTATCAATAGAAAAAGTTACTATACTCATGAAGATAGTGATGGCCACTAAAATAGTGAATAAGGAGAATTTGATCAAGATATTAGGTTGCTCATGGCATTTGAAAAAGACAATAGTGAGGCTAAAGATACTTTTATGGATGATTTAGAAGAAAATGATTTTCTTGAATAAATCGATCAACTTAAAATATGTTTGGACGATAACAAAATATCAATAAATACTATGAAGAATCAATTCATAGAAAAGGATAAGCACAATGAGAAATTAGAATTTGAAATAGTAATTCTAAGAAAGGAAATTTAGAAAGTAAAAACTTTAAATCTTAGATTTGCTAAAGGATCTGAAACCTTAGATGAAAAGATAAAGGCTCAACGCTCTCCTCTTGAGAAGATAGGTCTTGGATATATCTGTTAATATTCTCAGTCTTCAGCTACAAGCTATCTAAATCTAGCTAAAGCCAGTAAGAACAACTTTTTCACTCAGCAAAAGAACAAAGACAATGCCCAAGTAATGAATGACCACTCCAATTTAAGGATGAACAATAACAAAAATATCAATAAAAAGGTAAAAAGAAACAAAGGTTCTATGATCACAAAAAAATCTTCTTTAATGGAAAATGTTTCTCATTTCATAATTTTGGTCACAATGCTGCTCAATGTGTTGCATACAAAACCATTATGACTAGAGAAGAATACTTATAAAAAAAATCTCCTCTTCAAGGTGAAATTGAATGTTCATTTTACAATAACTTTGGACATGAAGAATATGAATCCAGGAGAAAACTTCAACCAAAAGAACCAATATCCACATGTTCCAAGATATGGAGAAAAAAGGACTTACAGTTTGAAAGCTGTGGCATAGCTTTATTTGCGGAGGGAGGATAAATCAACAGTACATTGATATCAGATGTTCAAAAAATATGACAGGTGATAAACATAAATGTATTTCATACAATGCATTAGAGAAGGAAAATAATTTTTGGAAATGAATCTCCTGCTATCATTAAGGGTAAAGGATATATTTTTCTAAAACAAAAGGTTAAAGCTAACAATGTGATGTATGTTTATGGATTGAAGAAAAACTTTTTGAGTGTGAGTCAAATGTGTGATCAAGGAAATGAAGTTGTCTTTCATTCCATAGAATGTGTGGTTTGTGAACTTGACACTAGAAATATCGTAATAAAAGGAACAAGAACATCCAGAAATCTATATATATTGAAGGTGGCCAAGAGAAATGTTATCTAGGTAAATCCACACAAAACTGGTTATGGCATAGAACATTGGGAAATTTGAGTTTAGGAGGCTCAAAGTTGTTCGTGAACTACCCAACATCACTTTACCCGAAAGTACCATATGAAAATAATGCCAATTCGGTAAGCAAAACAGGGTGCAATTTAATACCAAAGAAGGATCAGCAAGTAAGCCTCTTGAAAATATACATACTAATTTATGTGGTTGTGTAAAGAAAAAGTCACCTCATGGAGAACAATATTATGTCCTATTCATTGATGACTTTTCTAGAATGTGTTCGATCATTTTATTAAAACATAAAAATGAAGCATTTGAAAAAATTAGGATCTTCCAAGCTTGGGTTGAAAATGAATTAGATCTGAAAATTAAATGTCTTAGATTTGAACGAGTCGAATACACATCAGATGAATTCTTTGATTTTTGTGAACAATATGGCATAAAAATTCATTTTTCTATAGTTGGAACTCCAAAACAAAATGGCGTGGTAGAAATAATTAATAGAACGGTTCATAAAATGGCATGTGTTATTCTTGATGAATCTGGGACTCCTAACACCTTTTGGGGAGAAGTAGTGTGTACTTTAGTAAATATTCTCAACAAGCCTCATGTTTGTGTAAACAATGATAAAAATCCTTATGAACTTTGGTATGGTAATAATCCCACTCTGAAGAATTTTAGAGTTTTTGGAAGAAATTTTTTTATAAAAAATAATGATGAAAAACTTGGTAAGTTTTAGTTTAGAGTAGGTGAAGGAATATTTATTGGTTACTCTTCTAGAAGTAAAGCATACAAATGCTACAATAAAATACTTCAGAAGATTATTGAATGTATTGATGTTTTAATTGATGAATATCCCACAGCTCCCAAAAGCAAAAAAACAACAAATGAGGTTGATGATGATGTATATTTTCCCTCATAAAATAACAATAATATAGAATGATAACCCAAGGAAGCTCTAGAAGAAGGTACATCAGAAAAGGATCCATACAATTATGTTCAAAATAATCATCTATAATCTCAAATATTGGGAGAAAATGAATCAGGGGTTCAAACAACAAGAACTCTTGTAGGATCTCCCAGTTATCTGGCATTATTATCCACCATTGAACCATAGAATGTAAATAAAGCTAGTAAATATGAATGATGGATTTAGGCCATGAATGAAGAACTTGATCAAATTGAAAAGAATAATAATTGGGAATTGGTTCCAAGACCTCATGATAAAAATGCTATTGGAACAAAATGGATATTCAAAAACAAGTTGAATGAAAATGGAGATGTTATTAGAAACAAAGCTAGACTTGTTTGTAAAGGGTATGATCAACAAGAAGGTATAGACTTTGAAAAACATTTGCACCTATAGCTAGACTTGAAGCCATAAATATGTTTCTTGATTTTTCAAATTTTCAACAATTCAAGGTTTATCAAATGGATGTAAAATCTGCTTTCCTGAATGGTGATCTGGAAGAAGAAGTTTATATAGAACAACTAGAAAGATTAATTATGGGAAATGATGAAAAATTTGATTTCAAACATAAAAAGGCTCTATATGGTCTAAAACAAGTTCCTCGGGCATGCTACTATCATCTTGAAATATGTCTTCAACAACAAGGTTCTCAAAAGGACCTATATACAGTAACTTCTACACAAAAAATGAGAATTATAAACTGTTATTTATTGTTGTTTATGCTGATGACATCATTTTTGGGAGTAATGAAGAATCCATGAGTCAGAAATTTTCTTCTATTATGCAACAAGAATTTGAAATGTATTTACTTGGGGAACTAACATATTTTCTTGACTTACAAGTGAAATAAGAAAAATATGGCATCTTTCTCTCCCAAATAAAATATCTCAAACAGATCCTAAAGAAATATGGGATGGAAGGTTGCAAGCCTGTGAGCTCTCCAACGGTGACGAGATGTAACCTCAGTTCTCATGATGATTCTCCCATGGTGTACTGACCAGATTATAGATCTATGATTGGAATTCTGCTTTATCTAATTGGGACTAGATTGGATATCATGCATGCAGTTGGGATTGTTGGATGATTCCTAGCAAATCCAAGGAGTCACATCTTGAGGCCACAAAAATAATATTCAAATAGCTACAAGGAAATCAAGTTTTTGGTCTATGGTATCCCAAGAATACTGGTTTTACTATTCATGCTTAAATAGATGCAGACTGGGTTGTAAATATTGATGATCGAAAAATCACTAGTGGTGCTGCATTTTGTATGGGGCCCCAATTAGTATCCTGGTTCAGCGAGAAACATAGTTCCACTGTCTAATATACAACATAAGCACAATATGTTCTTATTGCATCATGCCACTCCCAACTTCTTTAGATGATGCAAATATTAAAAGATATTCAAATTAAATTTTCTCCTCCCATATCTATCTTGTGTGATAATACTAGTGCCATCAGTATCTCGAAAAATCTAGTTATTCATTCCAAAACCAAGCACATTCCTATCAAATATAATGTTTTACGATAACAAGTGCTTCAACAAAAGGTTAAATTGGAATATATAAACTCTAAAGAATAAGTTTCTAACATATTTACTAAAACACTTCCAAGGGAAGCATTTGAATATCTCAGACAGAAGCTGGGATTTGCCTCTGCCTCTCTTATCAAATATGCTTGATTTCATAAGATTAAATTTCGTACGCAGGTTTCATGAAGCCTAGTTGCTTATATACACGAGTTTCTCTCTATACAGTCGCGCATATATCCTGCTGTCATAAAATCTATGGGCCATCTTTCAGAACAACCTGTGTGTTATTTTTGGCTCTGTTGCTCAGGTGTTGATGGGTACATTATATGGTTGTGGTGGTCATCTTACATTTCCTTTCCTATATATTTATCTACTTGATGAATATGCTTTGATAAATTGGTTTTTGAAAATGTTATGGATGCTTTGAAAATGTTTGAGATGTCCTTGTGAGTTGCAGCAGTGGAAGACACTAGATCTTCTCATATCTAGCTTATACCGGTGGCTCTTCTCAGTGAGTGTGTATTTTAACCTCCTGGAAGAGTTCATTAGCTGATTGTGCTTCATATCTACATCTTGGCATCAGCCCAAATCATTCTCAGAGGCTACAACACAGTTCCTCTCCCTGGACTATGTTATCTGCAAAGGAGAAGTTGTAGGGTGTTTTGTCTGCATTTTGGAGGAGAGATCTCCGATGTTATGAATATTCCTCTCACCGTGGTGATACTTGGATTAGCCATCCAATACATGTTTGTTTCAGATATGATCTTCTGTACCATTTTATTATTCAGAAGTTTCTAAATCATTCTGTAGACCTGTAACCTTAGATCTCAGATCTACTCTCTCTGCTTCAGGTTTTGCACAAAACCCCAAGGGGAATGTATAGATCAACATTTCTTGTACAAAGATCTATATTGGATCTAAATTTTTATGTATATATATTCTCTAGATATGAAGAGTGAATAAACTGCTACTTCAGCCCTAAAAATAACATTGTCATGGTTATGCAGTCTTTTCTCATGGTTGTAGCACCTCATTTGTGAGGATTTCTCCTGTATTGTCTCAATATTTCTCTTCTACAATGTATGGAATGTAATATAATTCTTATTTGATGTTATATATATGATTTATGAACCTCCATATCAGCCTCGTATTGTGCTTCAGTGGATCTGCATTATTTTTGAAGCAATCCTTTGCATACAGCTGCACCCTCTCTTTTTGGGTGATTTTCAGCTAGACTAGTTTGTGGGAGATCTGTTTAACCCACCTAGACTGACTTTTTTTTTCTCTCCTTTTTTATTTAGGTCTTAGATGAGCTTATCTAAGGGATCCAGGAGCTGAAAACTCATTTCTATGCACAGTATTATTATAAGTGCATTATTTCAGCAGGCTTACTGAGCTGTTCCAATTTTGGAACATTACAGTGGTATCAGAGCAAGATCTTTGGCTCAGCCTATGGGATTAAAGAAAAAGTATTGTACAAAAAGAATCAAGGTTAAAATTATGAAGAGGTTAATATTTCTCTCATCAGTTTTTATATCTAAGAAGAAAGCAACAGAAGAAGAGAGAAAGAGCGGTGAAATTCCTAGAAAGTTTCAAGAGCAGAAAGATATTCCGATCAGATCTACAGGATCTATACATGGGAAAAATTGTAAATCATCATATAATGGATATGTGCACTAATCCATATCACCTAAGATTCAAATTTCTATCAGTGATTTCTTCATGAAGATGAAGAAAGGAGGTGTACCCGAGAAGGAGACTCTTAGAGAGTATTTGGAGGAGTATGAAGCTCAATCCAAGGAGTTCAAGGATGAATTGAACTTCCACGGGTTCTGCAATACCAAGGAGATAAAAGGAAAAAATAAGGAGTAGCATGTCATGGGTATATTCTATCTATCTATCTTTGATGGATCACCTAGATGTCTAGTCAGGGTTTGGGTGGAGGAGCTAGACAACTTTGTGCAACAACATCAAGTCTTAGAAATTGAAGCCATCAAAGTAGCAGCGCTGCATTTTGAAGCTAAACATATTCTTGGTGGTTTTTTGAGTCCTTTTACTTGAAGAATGAAAATACACCTACTTATGCAAGGTTTATTGCAAGATTGATAGAGAGGTTTGATGAAGCTCCATGTGTAACATCTTCTGCTGACACTATCAAACCATATCAGAAAAATATTTTGCATGAGTTGGAAGGGTCTATGAATCCAAATCCATTTCTAAAGGCCATGGAAGAAGGTGTGAGTTTGTTTGATGCCTTTCCAAGGGAAATATCTCCTTTAAATGAAGGTCTCTCTTTGCAAGAGGGAAGCATGAAGATTCCTCCTTCACTAGATGACCAATATCTAAGGTCTCTTGTTGATAATGAGGCAATTTCAGTTATGGGAGAAGAGAAAGGGAAGGCAGGAGATAATGCAGTCATGACAATGACACCTCAAGCACCTCATGAAGATAAGGATGGAGCACTTTCTCCAAGAAGAGAAACTCTTTCACTCTTGCAAGGAGTTCCACAA
The DNA here is from genome assembly GCA_034641835.2 of Pinus albicaulis. NCBI lineage: Eukaryota > Viridiplantae > Streptophyta > Pinopsida > Pinales > Pinaceae > Pinus > Pinus albicaulis. Next base: position 2,086,484,206 of record CM076575.1, on the reverse strand, counting down.
GGCCTCAAACATAGAGCTCTTGGCATAACACATGAGCAACATGTACCACCATTTCCAAATGATGAGATCTTGGAGATAGGAGGAGGAAAAGAGGAGGAATGGCATCTCAAGAAGAATAGTAGTGATATTTCTCTATTTCAAAGCTTGGAAGCACAAAGAAGGCAAGAGGACCTATGTAGTAAAGGTAGGGGCAAATCTGTCTACCTACATCCACATTCTACTCTATGCCTTGACACCTATTTGTAAGGAGGTACTTTACTAGGAGCACCTCTTGATGGGAGGAAATTTAAATTTTTCTCTCAACTATGGGCATCATATGCATACTTGGCTAAGGAGGGAGCCTTGGGAGAAGCTAGCACAATGCAGAGAATCTCTCATGAATTCAGGAGAGAGATGAGAAATTTCCTAAGAGGGGCATTGATAACTCCCACTCAGATATATGTGCTAAGAAAGGAGAAATCAGAGATATATGATGGCATGAGTAGGAGGACACATTGAAACTCCATATATTTGTGGCAGCCCATGATATCTTTATTCACAAAGAAGATTTCAGAAGATGGCAAGGGGATCCTAACCCTCTTGTATGTATGGGCCAAAAGGAGGAAGTTTTGGAAAGCAAGGACTTTCCGAGGGGAAGTTGATTTCCATATGCTTCATATTGTCTTGAGCAAGATCAAATACAAATGGGACATTGAAGGGAATATTATGATGCTCCAACATGTGATTTTGATGTCAAGGATGTCAAAGGAGGGAGCCATGATATGACAAGAGGAAGCATTTCAGACTTCTACAATGCTGTCATTCTTGGGGAGCCTAGATCCTTATTGGGATTCCCAACTCAGGATGGAATACTCCAAGGACCTTTTCACATGTGGGGTTCTTGATGGGGAAGTAGTGGATGAGAGGTTCAAGGCAGTTGATGGAGTTATCTACTTCTACAATCTTGTCCTTTTGAATAGAGACTCCAAGCTCAAGGAGAGACTACTAGATGCAACCTATGAGATGCTGCTTTCCAAACCCACTGGTTTTATTAGAGCATATCATACTCTCTTGGGTCGTTTCATATGGGAAGTTTTCAAGGAAGAGGTGCACTCTCATATGAAGATTTGCATGGAATAATTGGTACATGGGGAAGAACATAACTCTTTGGAAGAGCCATCATTCACACCTCCTCCCTCATTGAGTGTGAGAGGGGACTCATCCATGAGTCACCTCACTGATATAAAAAAAGTGTATAGAGAATCTTGTTTTCCTGAATATTATCATGTATCTCCTATATGCTTATATTTTTCTAACACTCACTTATAGAGCATTGATCCAAAAGGGGGCACTATTTATTAGGGATTTCATGGGCTACTCAAGGCCATGAACTATGTTGATGCAGGTCATTCTTTGGAGGATCTTGGAAAGTTATTTTTTCCTTCATGGTGTGATTCTTTTAAACCAACTATGATGCATATTCTCCAAGCATTCCAAAGGAATCGGGCAGCAAACAAGTGTTGGGGGAGGCACTTGTCATATCCTATTCTATGGCAGTTGAGGGTGAAACTACGCTGGTTGCACATGAGGGAACATATTCCTTCTCAATTATCATACATGGAAGCTAGAATGATTCTAATCATGATCCCACATGTTGAATATTTTCTTATCTTTGTTGGGGACATGGTTGGAGGAGATGCACACTTGTTGGACGTGTCCTTGGGAAAGGGAGCTCCCCATTCTTTTTGCATTACATGCTTCCATGGGAGCATGAGATTTGGTATGGCCACTATGATAGATCACTTGTCTCCTTGTAGAGTGAGCCATATGTTTGTTGGGGACATACCTCTCATATGTATTGGGGAGGAGTTTTTCTATGGATTTCCAAGCTGGGAGGTGATCCACTTCATTTGGATGATAGCATGGAGACGGGAGTCTTTCATGGATCATGAAATTCCCCATGATTTTCATCACTTCTATCTTGAGGAGGCCATGGATCAGAAAAGAGGTTTCCACATATACCTTCCAATTCTTCATGATGAGAGCCCTTGGGTCTATTCACCAAAGGCCAACTTGCACAATGAGGAGGAACCATTGGGAGGCAGGACTATTGCAGAAAATTCAGAGAAATAGTGTAGACTATTGGATGAGGAGGCCACAAGAGGAGAAGGGGAAGTTTTTCAGTGCCCTTGCAGTTGCTTGAGGACAAGCAAAATTTGGGAGAGGGAGACTATAATATTCCTAAATTAGCTGCAGCTAATAGTAATATTAATTTTTCCTTGTTTATTTTTCATTTCATGTTTGATGAATAAATTGTAAAGGAGGACATGTAAAACTCCTGAAAACCAAGAATAAATCAATGCCTATGTGAAAAAATACATATATGGGTTATGTAAATAAACTCTTGTAGGTGTGATTGGGTCTAAATCACAAGAATGGGTCATCTTTGACCAAGTCAACAACGCAGTCTAGATGCATTGAACCTCTTTGAGGGACAACACAGTTCTAGAAGGAGGACCTCATGTGAAAGGGGTTAAGTGATTCAAAGTGGTTTAGGGTTTTGAAAGACTCCTATCTTATAAAAGGAAGGGGAGGGTAGCAAGAAAGGGTTGTTGAATATTATCATTTATGAAGGTATTTTCTGCTCAGACATCCCTTGTTGGGTCTTCCTATTCAAGAATCCCACCTCCTTCCTTGAGCAGCTCTTGGAGGAGACTTGTGCTATCTTTTCCACATCAAGATTTTGGGCCAAGCTTCACCTTACACCTACAACGTTGCTCCTGTTGAGGGTTGAGCTGTCCTTGTGAGTTACAGCAGTGGAAGACACTAGATCTGCTCAGATCTATCTTATACTAGTGGCTCTTATAAATTAGCAGAATTCTTTCGGTAATAATCACATTAAATAAAATGAGGTCGACGCGTTTCGAACCAACCAGTGTGGTTCATCATCAGGACTAGTGGCTCTTCTCAGTGAGTGTGTCTTTTAACCTCCTGGAAGAGTTAATTAGTTGATTTCACTTCAGAACTACATCTTGGCATCAGGAAAAATCATTCTGAAAGGATATAGCGCAATTCCTCTCCCTGGACTGTGTTATCTGCAAAGGAGAAGTTGCAGGGTGTTTTGTCTACATTTTGGAGGAGAGATCTTCAGTGTTAGGAATCTTCCTCTCACTATGGTGATCCATGGATTGGACATCCAATCCATGTTTGTTTCAGATATGATCTGCTGTACCATTTTATTATTCAGAAGTTTCTAAATCATTCTGTAGATCTGTAACCTTAGATCTCAGATCTACTCTCTCTGCTTCAGGTTTTGCACAAAAACCCAAGGGGAATGTATAGATCAACATTTCTTGTACACAGATCTGTATTGGATCTAAATTTTTATGTATATATATGCTCTAGATCTGAAGAGTTAATAAACTGCTACTTCAGCCCTAAAAATAACATTTTCATGGTTATGCAGTCTTTTCTCATGGTTGTAGCACCTCATTTTTTAGGATTTCTCCTGTATTGTCTCACTCTTTCTCTTGTACAATGTATGGGATGTAATATACTTCCGATTTTCTGTTATATATCTGATTTCAGAACCTCCATATCAGCCTCATATTTTTCTTTAGTGGATATGCGTTATTTCTGAATAAATCCTTTGCATACAATTGCACCCTCTCTCTTTGGGTGATTTTCAGCTAGACTAGTTTGTGGGAGATCTGTTTAACCCACCTATTCTGATTTGTTTTTGCTTTCCTTTTGGATTTAGATCTTATATGAGCTGATATAAGGGATCCAGGATCTAAAAACTCATTTCTATGCACCACATTCTCATAAGTGCATTATTTCAGCAGACTTGCTGAGCTGTTCCAATTTTGGAACATTACAGATCTACTGTAGCAGATCTACAGAATGATTCAGAAATTCTGAAGTAAATAAATATATTAATATATCAGATATGAGGCATAGATGTATTATATGGATAATCCATGGATCACCACAGTTTAATGAAGGCTCCTTTACACCATAGATCTCTCCTCCAAATAGTTGCCAAAACACCCTGCAACTTCTCACTTGCAAATAACGCATTCGAGGGAAATAAGCCGCATTGTAGGCTTGATGTACAGTTTTTCCTGATGCTAATATGTATATCTAAAGCTCCTATCAGCTAATACACTATTTCCAATGGAATATATGACTTTCCCACTGAAAAGAGGCACTAGTATGGCCTAGAACTGAATAGATCTAGCCTCCACTTGTTGTAGCTTGCAAAGACAATCACGATCTAAACAGGACATGAATTATAGTTGAAAGGAGAAGCTTCATCTCAAACTAGATATTGGACTATCTAGTACAAACTCTTCCAAGAGCTACTCAATGGAAAGAGGTGGAACTCCTAAACTGGAAATCCTAATGCTAAACATCATTTGCAATCTAGGCTAAACAACCAAGAAAGCTATATGTCTAAACAGAAAATATATCAAAATATCATATCATGACCAATCTCCTGATGCTTCCCTCCTCTTACTTTTATAAGATCAAGAGATTGGAAACCTTAAACCACCTTCAATGATTTAGCTCCATTCACATGTGTAGCCTCCAACTTGAACTGCACTGTCACTCTAGGAGATTCATTGCATCTAGACAACGTTGTTGATTTGGTCCTGATTGACTTGGTCAATTGATTTAGTCTCTTTCACACTCAAGTGTGCTTATACAAATGGCCCAGATTTAGCCTTCTTCACATTGGGCATTGATTTTTTCTTTTATTAGGAGTTTTATGAACCTCCTTCTTTCATCGCAATAACTACTATATGCGGATATCATATATTAACCACGTCGAGATGTGAATACAAGGGCGTATCTATGGCCATATCACATATAAACACTAGCATTGTCATTATTGTTCATGGCAGGTATACCAGTTAGATATGTGATATCCTAGGTAAACCCCTGGAGGGTATGGATTTGTATTCGCACCTAAAATGGGATATCAAACCCTAACTTAGGGGTCAAATGGTTCTGTTTCTACCTTGTATACTTAATTTACTGCATCTGTATCTGCCTTTTCCCCGACCACAGAAATTAAAAAAAAATGAATATTCCTATTAGCTTAGGACTAATTAAGAATATTGCAGTCCTCCCCTCCAAAATGTTTCTTGTCCTCAAGAAACTCACAAGGAATTTTCAAAATCTCCAATGGAATTGTCTCCTCCCAAGAATACAAGTTTTCTTTTGGTGAAGGAACCAAATAGTTGTCATCATGAAGTAGTGAGAGATACATAGAAAGAATCATATGTTGTCCATTGGCCTTCTCAGGGCATGAGGGATGGTAAATAGTGGGTGCTTCAAACCTAACGAGAAACTTCAATATCCATGCTATCATCCAAACAGAGTGAGTCATCATTGGTAGCTCAAAGAAATAGTTACCAATCCCCACCATATACAATGTGTAGGGGCTCCATGGCTAGGAATGAGAGATAAGAATACTAAAATCATGTTGTCTCTCCCTCCATTTATGATAAATATGGAGCTGATGATCCTGTGTTGCAATAATATAGTCCTCATGAAGCCAAAAGAGACTTGGAACTTCATGATTCTCTTCATTTATTCTAGTGAGCCTCCTTTCCCAATCTTCCATGCATATAGTGAATAAAGTATCTTCACCATATGTGCTCCAAAAAAAACATGGACTAAGTGTCATATGATATATTGTATGGTGACAATAGTCCCTCCCTTGAGAAAGGCATTGTCCTTCTTCTTGCTGCCTCAAATGATAATACAATAAGTGGCCATCCCACCACCTTCTTGCTGTAATAAGCTTCTCCGAAGCTTGAAAATAGTAGAGGATAATAAGTGTTGGCTGAATATGTTTCAAGAAACACATGTCTTGCTCCAAATTCTCCCAAATGAGATACTTCTTCCAATGACATAAACCCAACATATGGCTCCTTGCATAAGAAAACAAATGATATAATGTAGCAGCCATACAATGTTCTATCCTCCTCTTGAAGCATGAATGAACATGGGACATTTAATTCCCAAGGGACACAATCAACCAATGTGTCATCCATCATCTCATGTTCCCAAAAAATATCAAAGCATCATCATCATCATGATATAAACAAGATCTCTTATGCCACATCATGAGAGAGTTACATTTTCTCCCAAACCCAAGTACATACATGATCATGAAATACATTCCAAACTGAAATACATGTACATACATGAGACACATCCCAATCACAAGCAAATACATGGACATTAAATTTAACATGGGATGTCCAAAATCTTTTCTTGTCAACCAAAACAACCATGCCTTCTTCTTATGCATCCTTCCATTGAGATACAAGGCATGAGACAAGAAAATATGAAACCTTGGGTAGTACCCATACTCACCCAGTAGCAACCAGTGCAGTGCATCTCCTTCTTGCCTTAGATCTAGATGTGGTAAGTGGTTTTCCCACCACTTACTTTCTGCCCAAAACATATCTCCATGGCTTAAAGTGGGAGATATATTTGGTGCCTTAGGAAAGCACCCATCATGCTACAAAATCTCCCTTATTCCATCAAGGGAGTGGCCATGTTCAGAGATAGTTTTGGCCGAAAGTTGGCCATGAAGTTTATAAGGTATGACACTCCTCTTTGGATTTATGGCCTACATATATAATGTAAAATAGTGCATACAATCCGAAAATAAAACATGATTTTCATAAGTATGCTCTTCACCAATAGTCCTCCTCCAACAAGTGGAGAGGTGCACAGATCTATCTTCTTCCTCAAGAAGAGAAGGAGAGGGTTGAACTAATTCTTCCATAGAGTTATATTGTTGTTCCATCTTCATGTTATACATGCATATTTGATAATTTTGATATAAGTCTTCTTAAAAGCCTTCCCACATGAATCCATTTGAGATAATATGGTGTGTTCTAATGAAAACAGTGGGGGTAGAAAGCAAGATATCATGGGCTGCACATAGTAGTTGGTCTTTGAGTTTTGACTCTTTAGCCAAATAGATTTGATCATGAAAGTAAATTACTCCATCAACCACCTTATACCACCTATCTTCCATTTTCCCATCAATAACCTTACATGTGAAGAGGTTCTTGGAATATTCTACCAAGAGTTGGGACTCCCAATATGGATCTAGGCTCCTCAATAAAGACAACACTATAGAGTTATGAAATGAAGTAGCTATCAAATCATCTCTTCCCTCCTTGAAATGCTTAATGCGAAAGTCACATGTGGGAGTATTGAAGCTCCATCCTTATTTCCTCCCTTGCAGCTGATCTTGTGCAAGACAAGATTGAAGAATAGGAATATCAATCTTCTTTTGAAAGATATCTCTCTTCCAAAATCTCCATAGTTTAGCCCATGCACACAAGAGTGTTGGTACCCTCTTTCTTTCTTCAGAAATATAATTTGTATGGAGGGATATCATTTTTTTCCCCAAGTCTATGGAGTGGCCATTTGACATCATGCTAGTGTCATCATGGATCTCTAAATTTTTCTTTACCAGCGCAAATAGATGAGAGAGAAATAGTAAGATCAATTTCAAAAAATTATTCAACTCTCCTTGGAATCCATCAATAGATCTCACGGCTGTGGTAGCTCCCCTCAAGGATCCCTCCTTAGCCAAATTTTTCACTGATGCACAAAGTTGAGAGAACACTTTATTCTTCTTCTCATCAGCGGGTCTCCCTGGTGGAATGCCTCCATGTAAAGGGACATCTAGATCTGAAGTAGACTGTATGGGTGGTTGGACTGATGTGTCCCTTCCCTTGCTGCATAGTTTAGTCTCCTTCTCATGAATAGAAACCCCTTGAATAAACAAGGGTGCATGCTCCACATCATAGGATGCTAATCCATCCTTCCTCCTCTTGCTTGGAGTAAGGTATCACTGCCCAATAACGCTGTCACATAATGCTCCTTGGGAATTACTTGCAAAGATACACAAGCTCTTTCCATTGAAACAATAACTTCATCTCCATCCCAATGCGGTAATGGGTCTTCTTTTGAAGTGATAGTGTTTCTATTATCTTCTTGTTCTTCCTTCTCATTGATATTTGAGAACACCTCATTATCAACAAGAAACCTTGGATCTTGGTATTCTTTTGAAAGAGGAATCTTCATGACTTATTTTTGAGAAGAAATCTCTTCATGTAATGGGGATCTTGCCCTTGCCAAAGTATCACACAAGTTTATATCCCCTTCAACAGAAATCCGAAGTAGAGTTTGCATAACAGATCTTTCCAACACATGCAATGGTTTTGCATGCTCGTGCTTTGCTAGCTTTTTCAAAGAAGTTTTAGCTTGTTTCTCATCAAATATCTTCACCATTCTCATAGTGAACTTAGCATAAGTAGATATATTTTCATTCTTCAATGAAAAGAATTCAAATAAATACCAAGCATAAGCTTTACCTTTAATATGCAGCACTTCTACCTTAAGGGCTTCTTTTTCTGAAACTTGATGTAGATCCAAATATGAGTCTAGTTGATCTATCCATTCTTTGGTTGTGCATGTGGAGAATCCATCAAAGTTAGGTAGAAAGAATCTACCTCTTCTTCTTCTATTGCTAGATATTCTCTCCTCCTTGAGTTGGTAGAATTATTGGAAGCTCAAGTGCTCCTTGATTTTCCAAGATTTAGATTCATACTCCTGAAGATAATCACTCAAAGTCTCCTCCTTTGATGCATCTTCTTCCCTCATTTATCTTGAAGTAGACCTGGGCATAGAATAATGATGTAGATCTGATGTAGCTGAGTGCTTGCACATATAATATGAGGAACTGGGGTTTTATTCATGTAAAGATATTCTTGAGGGACCTTCATGTCTTGCCCTCTTTATTTCTTTGATTTCTCCTTTAAGCTCATGCAGAGTTTGGAACATAGTTTTTGAGAACTCTTTCCCTTTCATTCTTCCAAATAAAGTTTTTTTACCCTTTTCCTTTGTGTCTTCAATATAATCAATCTTCTTCTTCTGTCCCTTTTCTCCTTGAAAATACATATTGGCTTGAAGCTCACAAGCTGAGCGAAAAATCATGCTCTGATACCACTGTAATATCCAAAAATAGGAACTATTAGCAAAGCATGACTGGAAAACGCATTTTCCGGGAATGGATGCTACAGAAATGGAAACAAACACTTGGATCCCTTAGATATGAATTTCTAAGAACGAAATTCAGGAGGGGATACAGAACAAATCTTTCTAGATGGGTTAAACAAATCTCCCCACACCTAGTATGGCTAGAAAATGCCCAATAAGGGACTGTAGCAAGACTACTCAGAAAATAACGTAGTTTCAATAGAGAAAGAGAAAGAGGCCAATAAAATATCCTTCAATAGTATTTACAACAGAAAAATATATATATAATGAAACTCATGAGATGTATAGCTGAAAATACAAGACATATACAAAAGAAATTCCCTCAAAAGAGGTGCTGCAACCACATGAATGACTAAAACTGCCTTGACAACGTTATTTTATTAGGCTGCAAACTCTTGATGATTACATATCAGATCTAGAGCAAATATTTATACAAAAATTTATGTCCATATCATATATGTACACTAGAAAGGCTCCTCTTTCAGATCCCCTTGGGGTTTTCACCAAAAAATGAAGTATATGGAGTAGATCTAATATATACTATAGAAAATCTATAGAATGATTCAGAAATTATGAAGTAAATACATATATGAACATATCATATCTGAAACATACATGGATTATATGGCTAATCCATGGATCACCACAGTGTAAGGAAGGCTCCTTTACACTAGAAATATCTCCTCCAAAAAATTTCCAAAACACACTGCAACTTCTCACTTGAAAATAATGCAGTCCAGGGACATAAAATTCACTGTAGGCTTGATGTAGAGTTTTTCCTAATTCCAAGATGTAGATATGAAGCTCCAATCAGTTAATACACTCTTGCCAATGGAATATATGACTTTCCCACTAAAAAGAGGCACTAGTATGGCCTAGATCTGAATAGATCTAGCCTCCACTTGTTGTAGCTTGCAAAGACAATCACAACCTAAACAGGACATGAATTGCAGTTGAAAGGAGAAGCTTGGTCTGAAACCAGATAGTGGACTATCTAGTACAAACTCTTCCAAGAGCTACTGAAAGGAAAGAGGTGGAACTCCTAAATAAGAAATCCCAATGCTAAGAAACATTTGCAATCTAGGCTAAACAACCAAGAAATATATATCTATAAACAGAAAATATATCAAAATATCATATCATGAACAACCTCCTCATGCTACCCTCCTCTTCCTTTTATAAGATCAAGAGATTGTAAACCCTAAACCACCTTCAATGATTTAGCTCCATTCACATGTGTAGCCTCCAACTTGAACTGTGTTGTCCCTCTAGGAGATTCATTGCATCTATAAAACGTTGTTGATTTGGTCCTGGTTGACTTGGTCAATTGATTCAGTCTCTTTCACACTCAAGTTTGCTTATACAAATGGCCCAGATTTAGCCTTTTTCACATTGGGCATTGATTTATTCTTTTATTAGGAGTTTTATGAACCTCCTTAACACATTTATTCTTTAAACAAAGAAAGAAAAAAAAATGAATATTCCTATTAGCTTAGGACTAATTAGGAATATTACATATGAATTCTTCTTGCCTATGCATGTTCAAGGAAAATCAAAGTCTGCCAAATGGATGTTAGGTCAATGTTTCTGAATGGTGAATTAGAAGAAGAAGTTTACATCGAACAACCTGAAGGTTTTCTACTATCATAAAAGGAATACTATGTTTTCAGGTTAAAGAAGGCTCTATATGGTTTCAAGCAGGCTCCCAGTATGGTATGTTTGTCTTGATGGATATATACGTCAACAAGGGTTCAATAAAGGTACTATTAATAGCAATCTTTATGTACAAATAGATAAAGATAATTTAACAATATTTTAGGTATATGGGAATGATATAATATTTGGTAGAAATGATGATCGACTAAGTAAAAACTTTTCTACAAATATGAAAAGTTATCTCGAGATGTCTTTACTTGGTGAGCCGACATACCTCTTAGGGCTTCAAATATCTCAGCAAGAGAAAGGAATATGTATATGTCAAGCCAAGTACATCAAGGAAATTCGCAATAAATTCAAAATGGAATATTCCAAACCCATCCTTACTCTTATGGTAACAGGCTGCAAATTGAGCATAGATGACTCATAAATGGACATGGATCAGAGGTTGTACAAATCTATGATTGGTAGTCTTCTATATGTAACAGCCTCTTGACCAGATGTTATGCAAGAAGTTGGACAAGTAGCAAGATTCCAAGCAGCACCAAAAGAGTCACATATTATTGATGTCAAAGGAATTCCTCGATATCTAAAGGGGACAGAAGAAAATGGCTTGTGGTATCCCAAGGGTAAAAATCTCATTATTCAAGCCTTTATAGATGTAGATTGGGTAGGAAGTGTTGATGACTATAAGAGTACTAGTGGAGCAACATTCTATCTAGGTGGTTGTCTCATATCATGGTTGAGGAAAAAGGAAAACTCAATCTCGTTATCGACAACAGAAGCAGAATACATTGCAGCGGAAACATGTTGTACTCAAGTCCTTTGGATGTCATAAAATTTGCAAGATCTTCAAGTACAATTCAGTGAGCCTATTCCCATATTTTCTGACAACATCAGTGCCATCAACATCTCCAAGAATACTATCATTCATTCAAAAAGAAAACACATTCCAATCAAATATCATTTTGTTAGAGAACAAGTCATTGAAAATAATATAAAACTTGAGTATGTTGGTACAAAAGAACAAATCATTGATATCTTCACTAAACCTTTACCTTGTGAAGCATTTGAATATCTTTGCCAGAATCTTGGGATTCTCCCAAGTTCTCATTATATTTTCCTTATTCAGAATATAAAGTGGGAGTGGAAGTGTGTACGGGTCTGCAGGATGGTTGTGTGTCGGGGGTACTCGAAGTGTGTACAGGTCTGCATGATGGTTGTGTGTCAGGGGGAGTTACCCTTTGCCATTGATGTCAAAGGGGGAGATAATGTTGTAGGAAGAGGTGTCATGATTGTTGAGGGAGTACTTCTGTTTCCATCAATTCCAAAGGGGGAGATTGTTGATCAGTGGTTGTCATTGATGTCAACCCAAGCAGCACTAGGCGCTACCCTGGTATTTCATGGGAATTTTTACCTACAAAATTACTATATTATAGGTCAAGAATAGTTTTTATGGTTTCTACTTGTCAAGATGTTTTCGTTCATATATGGTAGACCACGTAATTCTTCACAGTTTGAGAGATATTCATGTTTGAAGTTTGGAACCCCAGTTAGTGAGCTAAAATCCCATGAGGGTTGTGGCTTGGGTCATTGAAAAGTAAATAATTAATCATTTTTAAGCTCCTAAAATCCCTCCCACGTTCTCTTGTTGACAACCCTCTCAACTTAAGAATTTATATAAATTGTGATCCTCATATCCTCCTCATGCAAGGATTTCACTACTTGAAAAATGTCATCGTAAAATTTGTGCTATAAAAATTTTTATACAAAGGTTGAAAAGATGAAATGTTTATGAGGTGAAGCTAAAATCTTAAGGAAGCTCTTGTAAAAATTTCAAATCAAGGTGCATAATATTTTTGGAGATATGATTTGTGGAAGTGACTGTTTGTGCAATCCCTTAAACTTCATCTCAAAGAGGTCACCTTGGGAAATTTGTCATAACTCTCTCTCTGAGTATCAGATTGGAATTAAGTTAAAATTGCAAGATAGTGCATGGCATGTAGTTTTCTTTATATCAATTTCAGAGAATAATGAAGAAACAATGACACGCAACATGTCATACCAGTTTTGTCTACTGAACTAGTCCATAATTAGGTAATTGTGAGATTTTGGGCATAACTCTCCCTTGAAGAATCCAACCTGGATCATACCTATGGAATTGGAAATAAGACTCAGAGGACTAATAGATAGATGAAAATCACATATTGGGGATCTGAAATAATAGAGATACGCCAGATTTGATATCGAGATCCTAGAAGGCAAGAAAAAGCTATATCATGTATTATCAAGGGCTAAAAAGGACCCTAATTTCTAAGGAAAAAAAGCAAAGCAATGTGCAACAGAGGGTAGCAAGAAAAGATCAGTAATCAAGGTGCAGAATGGCAGCAAGAAGTTCACCACATGAAGTCTTCAAGTGGGCAGCACGGCATAGAGTCTTTATAAATGTATCATTGTACTAAGTCATTGTAAATTCATCACTCTAAAAATTGTACAAGTGTATATCTGCCATGGAAAATTTTAGGGGCTAATATTCGCAGATGGGCTAATTTTCCATGGTCTTTCCAAAAAAAAGATTCGCCAATTTCCATTTTTTTATAGAAATGATTCGCCCAAATTTTACAATATAAAATTATTTTACCTTAAAAATCGCCAACATTATATAGAAAATATATACAATATCATTATAAATTTGAATAATTTTATAAATATATCAATAAAAAATTTATAGTTTCCATATTAGGGACTAGTTAGATTCTCCAATTTTTTAAACTTCAAAATAATTGTCCATCCTTAAAATTTTCCCTGATATCTGCCAATAGTTGAAGAGGCAGTGTTGGGTGGTCTAGGATCATCGTTAGGTGGTTGTGTCATAGTTGGGGTTATGGTCTAGTATGTATTCTTCTTCTACATCATTCTATATCATTGTAAAGTGGACCATTTTCCATGGTATGAGAGTCCATTCTTGTTTTATTCTTCTCTACTGTTGTAGGGTGGTGCCACATTGGTGCATTAAGTCACCAATAGGTTCAAGCCTATGAAAAATTTAGGGTGGTAGGGTGGTGCTAGGGTGAGCTATAGCTCATTGGGTGTTGGGGCATCCATTCAGTTGACTACTGAAGAATCTCGGGCGTTGTAGCGTCCAACAAGTGGGATCTGGAGAAGAATTTTTTTATAGATTCTAGGAAGTTGGAGCTTTATTTTCAATTGGAGTTGAATATTAAAGAATTATTAGAAAATCATTCAGGTGGTTTTTGTCCCAGAGAGGGTTTCCACCTTAAAAATTGTGTGTGTTTGTGTTCCTTTTGTTTACTTCTATCATTATACAAACACTGATAATAATTGAAGATTAACTAATGCTCTAAAATATTAATAATAATACTAATTGAAAGGAATATTGATTCACCCCCCTCTTAGTATTTCCAACATGGACAAGAATAATCCAATAGCCATTGGATGCCTAGGCTATCATTACCTTATTATTTTATCGAACCTAAGGTAGTTCCTTCTCAGGGCATTCATGTTTATACAGTTTGAGTTGCCCGTAGAAGACTCCAAAGGTTTTCCTTTCTGTAATTATTTCTGTGAGCCTAGAAAAGAACAATTCTATGCTCAATAAATCCCTATACTACTATTAGTCCATGAAATTTATGAGCCTGGATCAATCAATGCTCGAGAGCTTCAATTTTTGAGAGTCTGAAGACATCCAAAGAAAACTCCAAAATGTTCCTTTTCCATAAATAATCCTTCAGACCTGAGTAAAGGAATAAAGTTACTCCTCACGAATTTCTCCTTTATTCCATGGGTTGTGGGGAGAACCACCTATAAATGTGAAAAAATGACAGTGCACTGGTTAGTATATATATATATATATATATATATATATATATATATATATATATATATATATATATATATATATATATATATATATATATAAGTAATCATTCAACTCAACCAGCAAGACGCTGACCATCTGCATGAACTAGATCTAATCCTGGATCCTTTTGAGCTTCCTACAAAAACTGATCATGTGAAAGTCGTTTATAATAAATTTCAAGCTTATGGCCATTCAATACGAAAGAAGTCATGTCATTATCGATGGTCTTAAAAAAAAATGAATCGTTGTAAAAAACTGATCAACCACCTCATAAGGTCCTAACCATCTAGTAGAAAATTTACCTTTGAAGTGCTTAAACTTACTGCCATATAACAAGACTCAGTACCCTAGATGGAAGAATTTATTCCTAATGAACATGTCATGCCATCGAGCGATTTGGTCTAGCACCAATGAGGTTCTGTGATAGGCATCTTGTCTTTTTTTGTCCATCTCATTCAACTGCATCAATCACTTCTCTTGAGCTTTATTTAGGTTCATTTCGAACCAGGTGGTAGTTCTCAATGTTTTTACTTCGAATTCAATGGGAAAGAGCACCTACTTTCTGTAGACTAGTTCATAAGGTGTGTGCCCTGTCACGTTCCTCCAAGTAATCATGTAAGCCTATAATGCCTCTAATAACTTATCCACCCAATCCATATGGTGTAGTTGAATGGTCATTGTGAGGATGGATTCTAGGACTTTGTTCCTGGACTCCACTTGCCCATTAGCTTGGGGGTGGTAAGGGGTAGATTTACAATGCTTAATCTGGTACTGGTTAGTTAGATCCTTCACTAACTTTGATGTAAATTATGTACCTCGAACAGTGACAATCTCATGGGGTACACCAAATCTCGTGACGATGTCCTAGAACAAAAACTCTACTACTTCCTTTTTGTGGAAGCATATAATGACTTAGCCTCCACCCACTTGGTGATGTAGTCAGTGCATACCAAGATATACTTTTTATTTTTTGACATTAGGGAGATGGGCCCTACAAAATCTAATGCTCACTTGTCAAAAGGATCAATGACTATTTGTGGTTGAAGAGGCATTTCATCTGAGGAAATCGGTTTCCCCATCCGCTGGCAAGCGTCACAACTAGAAACAAACTTCTTGGCATCCTTAAAGAGTGAAGGCCAATAGTACCCAATATGGAGAACCTTGTATGTGGTCTGTTTATCGAAAAAGTGCCCCCCACAAGGCTCATTGTGGCAGGGTATCAACACATCTTACATCTAATCTTCCCGCACACATCGACTCATTATCAAATTCAGTCCAGTGTAGAATGATTCTCCCTCAATCTAGGAGTAGTTAGCACTGCGTTGTACAATATCATGTTTTTCTTGGGCAAACATTCTCTGAGGCAATTTTGATGACACCAAATAATTGGCAACATCGATGAACCAAGGACTGATGGTAGAAATGGAAAATAGTGTTTCATCTAGAAATTCATCGTGCACTGAAGTTGACATGCTTCCCTGTTCAATATTCAAACGAGATAAGAATTCAGCTGCTAAATTAGCACTTCCAAGCCTATGAATTACGGTTATATTGAATTATTGTAAGAGCAACAACCATCTAGCTATTCTACCATTATTAATCGGTTTATTCATTAAAAATATAATAGAAAAATGATCGGTATGTATGAAAGTCTCATAACTGGTAATATAATTTGTAAACTTCCCTATAGAATGTACAACTGCTAACAAATATTTTTCCATGAAGGTATAATTTAATTCAGTGGGGGGAATAATTTTTCTAACAAAATAAATAGGGTAGGGGTAGTGATCTTCCCTTTGTCCTAGGACTACTCCTAGTGCAGTGTTTGAAGCATCTGTACAAAAGTGAAATGGTAAGGACCAGTTTGGTCCTCTCAATACCAAAGAAGTGGAAAACTTGTCCTTCAGTGTCTGAAAAAACTGTTGACAATTGACATTCCACACAAATTCAATATCTTTAGTCAAAAATTTAAATAATGGAGCTATAATTCTAGTAAAGTTTTCAATAAAATGATGATAATAACGACATGTCCCAAGAAGCTTCTCACCTCCTTTTGTGAACTGGGAATAGAGATATGCGATATTACATTGATTTTTTCCATATCAACTTTAATTCATTCTAGCAACACACACATGATGGCCCAAAAAAATTCCATTAGTTTGCATCACTCTATATTTTTCACTACTAAGGGATATATTTACTTCTTGATAACGAATAAACACCTTTTCTAGATTTTCCAAAGCCTCATAAAAATCATCTCCATAAATTGTGAAGTAGTACATATAGACCTCCACACAGGCATGGATCAAAGCATAAAAAATGGAAAGTATAACTCTCTGAAAAGTATGTGGGGCATTATAAATACTGAAGGGGAGGACTCTATATGCATAATTACACCATGGGAATGTGAAGGTAGTATTTTACTCATTGTCTTCAACTATCTGTATTTGATTATAGCCTCTAAATCCATCTAGAAAAAAAAAGACTTCTTACCTGAAAGCGTTTTGAGTTCATGATCGATGAAGGGCAGTGGAAATTAGTTGCACAATGTGGCCTTGTTTAATTGTTTGTAGTCGATGCTAATACTCAACTTGCTATTATTTTTTGGCACCACCACCATAGACGACACCCATGTACTCTCTGAAATGGGGTAGATGAATTCTGCAGCCAGAAGTTTATGAAGATTTTCTTTGACAATATATTTTAATGCTGGGTTCATTAGCCTTTTTGGCTATTGGACAATTCTCATTTCTTAATTGTTATAAATATGGTGGATGCAAGTGTCTATATGGATGCCCTTCATATCGAGGTAATCCCAAGAAAAATATCCAGATTGCTCACGAATCATGCCCATCAACTGTTGTTTTTTTCCGCATTCAACTCTATACTTATGTGTAAAGTATTTCTTTCAATGATTTCTACAAGCTCTGTGACAAGTTCATGGATTTCATCTATCAATGAAAAATATGCGAACACGGCTAGATGGCAAACCTCCTGGAACTCATCACTAAAAACATTTTGGTAACCATTAAGAAAAATAGGATAATCGATACAAGAAATATGAGATAAAAACTGGTGCAAAATATGTCATCGAACTGCTCCTAGAGACCTCTATATTGTTCTAATGTGAGAAAGGGAAACATAAATTTTTCATCTCCATAGGGACTCTTGAGCCATAATGGTACTTTAACAATTGTTTGAGCAGGCGGGAAAATATACAAGTTTTGGTTATGGGGACCAATGGAAATGATAATCTCTCTATTTCTTCACCGTATGATGGCATCAATAGTTGCCAGTTGTTATCACCTAATTTGACCTCAGACTGAAGGAAGGTAAACCAGGGTAACTACAAACCATGATTAACCTTGTAGCTAGCCTACAAGGCAGGAAGAGGGCTCTCTCCGTAAAGAATATCAATGAAATATGTCTGCTAAAATGATTTTAGGCTAGGTATACTAGCTCGAAATATTTTTATAAATTTTCTGGTGTTTTTGTTGGATTAGATGGAGCTGGGCAGTTTAAGTCTCAGGAATTAAATCATAAATACAGGGTATTCTATGGGGAAAGGTAGGCATGGATTTTAACAACTTTGGTTTTATGATTATGAAGTGTTTAATACTGGTGAGGAGCTGAGGAGGGCATATGAGATGGATCCTTTTCAAACAGTAGAAAACATAAAATATTGAATGATTTTCCTAAGGCAGAGCACTGTAAGAAATGGATTCTACCTATCTCACTTGAAAAAAATCAACAGAAATGAATGGAATGAATAATGGCATACATAACATTTAACAAATGATTACAAAAGAAGAGACAGTGCTAAAATTCCATACCACAGGGATCCCATAAAAAATTGTTGCAAATATTTATTAATTCCCTGCTAAACTGGTTACAAATATGTACAATGAAACTCAGATCATCCCAGTGATTCTGATGTTTTTACACCCTTACAAATGACTCAAAAATTACATTAAATAGACAAGCTTTTAGGGGGCGAACCCTTAGAAAGAGGTGTTGTTCACCTGCCCCGAAACCAAAACCTGAAGATAGAAAAAACCCTACAAGATGCCTCTGAAAAAGAGGGAACAATATATATATGACCATCTGGAAGGACAATCTGTTACATTTACTCCAAAAAATGGGAAGAAAAACAAATTTGGAGACATGTCCCCTCATTTATTGTTTGTTGTCGTTCTGTGGTCGATACCAGACTGATCTCTATATTCATAATTAGCTCATAGTCTTAACAAAATATATTTTTCCTTTAACTTGAAGAAAAATCCCTTTAAACCAATAAAATCAAATTTTCCCCATTTAACGGAGAAAAACCCTTTTTTCATTGAAAAGAGCGAAAGGGAAGTGGTGTGACCAGAAATCGCAATCGCAAATCAGAAGAGGAACTGTCATAACATATGGCGGGGGGAAATCACGATATGCGATGTGTGATGGAGGAATGGTCGCATCGGGGAAAGCGGGATGGCGGGTTTGGAGTTAAGTGTTGTGGGAATACAATGGTCGCGTGATGCAATGAAAGACTTATCGCATTCATGAAAATGGATGTGTGGAGTTAGTGCTGGAGGGATCACGATGTTCCGATAAGCAATAATCTCATCAACGAAAATGATGAGGCGGGGTTAAGTGCAAGCGAGGATGTGAAGTTGCAATGCAATGGTGCGATGGCATCGCATCGGTGATGGGCCATCACTTAGGGGTTTTGTAGGAGACGGAAATGTTAAAAGAACAAGGGATTTTGCAGTAAAGGGAAGAAAATCATATTAAAAAACAAAAAATTGAAAAGTTAAAGAGGCATCAGAATAGTAGAAGAAAGGGAAGGATTATGCTTTTTGGGGGCTTTTATTCATTTGGGTATATTTTTCAATCCAAAAAGTGGTTTTGGGAGTGTGATATACCATTGGAAATCACTTTCTGAGCTCCTTCTGATGGACTTACTTTTGCACTAAAAATCCTATGGAGAACACCTTCAAAACCCAGGAAAAGAAAAAGCCCCTTTGGCTTTATGGAGATAAAAGCTTCTAAAGTTCAACTTATTACATATGGAAACATAAAATTACATAAGAAATGATAATAAAAACAAAGTACCCTGTTTTCACTTCAAAATATGTTTTGAGGTGAAAATTACATTCAACTGAAATAACTACTTCTTTGATTTTTCCAGATAATGTGCATTGAGTGTATTTGGAATCCTCATGTCCTTGCTGATATTTATTGACACTTTCATCATTAGTTTGACCATGGTGGAAACCTAAAACCTAATGAGACCAACCCTATGACCTAATAACATGAACTGCAGAGTGAAAGTGAATCATGACTGAAGACCATAGAGAGGAGAATCAACAAGTATTTACATGAGGGAAAACTGATGAAGTGACCCCAACCTTCAATGAGTCCATGACCTAATGGAATGATAAAAGTTTATAGTATGGGACTCCTACTATGCAAATGCAAAAGAGCATATTTTGATCACTGATGGCTGTATGACAAGTCTGACAGTAACATTGGCTCCAACGGGGATGGTAGCTCCATGGAGGTGCTAAGAACACCGTAGACCTAGTAGCCTTATCCATTGGGAAATACAGTCAAAATACTTCAAAGACTAAAAAATGACACAATGCAGACTCACTCTGACTAAAACCATGACTGAAAACTAAATCAAAACCAGCAAACCTTACACATATCATTCAAGTTTTATAGCATTCACTTCAGGCCCCAAGCTTCAATGACTGTGCACTTGAAATCTCACTAACAATGAATATGGTATGTACAATGACTGTGACATAATTTCAAAGAATAATTTTAGAAGTAGTAGTGCTTTAAAAGCCTACCATTCACTAGCCCTCGTGGGAAATCTTGGCCGTCCATCTCTGTGAGTAGAAAAGCATTTCGTCCTCTGTATGCTGAAATATTATATGCTCCTTTCCATAGGTTATCGAACTTACCATGCTTCCCTTTGTCTTCATTTCGTGCATCCCATCTCAACACTACATCTTCTAACTAGAATTTTTCTGCTTTAGTTTTGCGATCATATATTTTCTTTAGTTTTTCCTGCAACTGAATAGTGCTCTGAGAAACTTCCCCCCTTATTTTCTGAAGGTGGATCATTTGATTGATCCTTCGCTGATTATCGTCCTCTTTGCTGCCAGCCTCTTGTAATAGTCTCATGACTGGAACTGTAAGCGATGTAGGAAAAATAGAATCAGTGCCATAAACTAATTCAAACGATGACATACCTATGGATTTCTTGCTGCTAACACTGTCGGCTCATAATGCATTGACCAATTTTTGATGCCAATTCCTCTTATTTTCTTCCAACATTTTCTTGATTATATTCACCAGAGTCTTATTTGATGATTTTGCTAAGTCGTTTCCCTGTGGGTAGTACACTGTCGAATGGCCCAGTATAATATTGTACTTACTACAGAACTCCACCATATTCTTGGATTTAAATGCCACTGCATTGTCTGTTATTACCTTGTGAGGGAAACCAAAATGAGACAAGATATTTGATTCTAAAAATTGAATGATTACTGTATTTGTGGCCTGCCTTGCTGGAATGGTCTCTATCCATTTGGTGAAATAATTAGTATCTGTCAGGATCCATCAACTCTGCGCTAATGATGTGGAATGGATTTCCCTTATGAAATCAAGTCCACATTGCTGGAAAGGTGCATTTACTAGAACAGGTTTCAAAGGAAGAGGTAGAAGTTTCCTCTTTCCTTGGAAAACTTGACACTCATGGTAGTTCATCACTGTTTTATACAAATATGAAAATAGAGTCGGCCAATAATATCCTACTCTCAACACATTGTTAGCTATTTTTTTCCATAACAAATGACCACCACAATCACCTTTATGAAAATCATGCATCACCTACTGAGCGTCATCTTCAACCAAACAATTAAGTAGAATAACTCTTGGATATCTCCAATAAAGAGAACTATTTAAAATACATAATTTAGCAGACTTGAGTTTTAGTGATCTACCTTTGCTTCTAGAAATCCCTGGAGATGGAAAAAGATGCTGAAGAACATAAACTATGTCTGAATACCATGGTGATTGGAGAAAAATTTCTGAAACTAGAACAGGCACACCATCATCCTCATCCTCTGATATTTCTGCTATGATATTTATGTCCAGGGCATGCAAGTTTGATTGTGCCATTAGTTTTTCCAAGCCTTGTACCTTGATTAACTTTGTGGGTTTAATCTCCAAATCATATTCCAACATTGTTGCTATCCACTTACCTCTTCTTCCCTCCGGATCAGTTTGCATTAGGACATCCTTTACTGCTGCATTAGGAACATATGCTATGTTATGTGAATGCAAAATGTACACTCTAAAATCCTTTTATTCTTTTATAAGAGCTAATGCTTGTTTATCAATGATATTATACCACAAGGCAGCATCTCAAATGGTCCTACTGAAAAGGCAATGGGATGTTCAATCTGATCTCTCTTTTGCATCAATACCGCAGCCATGGTATGCTCTGATGCAAATCAAAATATAATAAAATCTTGAGTGTAATCGGGACTAATCAAGACTGGGGCATTGGACAAAGAAAACTTTACTAGATTAAATGACTTGACAACATCCTCACTCCATTTGAAAGTGATGTCCTTTTTCAACATATTAGTCATTTCTTGTAAGTTTTCAGCCAAATTGGGTATAAATTTGCATAAGGAGTTCATCTTACCATCGAATGCCTGAATCTCCTTTTTGTTGTGTGGGAAGTCTATGTGCTGAATTGCCTCCACTCTTGAAGGATCAATGCGAATGCCGTCTTTAGAAATGATATGAACCAATAGCTTGCCCTCGTCCATAGGAAAAATTCTCTTCTTCAGATTGAGAGAAATCCCAAACTTTCTACATCTCTGAAATACAATCCTCAAGTGGTGTAGGTGTTCATCATCAGAACTAGAAAACACTGTCAATTCACCTAAATAAACAACTGGAAAAACATCTTTCTCATTAGCAAAAGCGATGTCCATTCCTTGAGGGAAAGTGGCTCCAACATTCTTCAATCCAAATGGCATTTTGGCGTACTGAAAATTTCCCCAAGGTATTGTAAAAGCAGTTTTGTCTTGGTATTTTTCATGCACCAAGATCTGATTATAGCTTGAGTAACCATCGTGTAGTGACATTTGTGATGCTCCAACTACTCTTTGCAGAATGTGATCCATCTTCGGATGTGGATAGTTATCCTTGAAGGATACTTTTTGAGATTCTCGAAATCTATGCACAACCTTATTTCTCTTGTCTTTTTGCGTATCGGGATTAAATTCAAAATCCAATAAAAAAATATAATTGGAATAATGATACCAACTTTATACAATATGTTTACCTCTTTTTCAATGGATGAAAACAGCTTTGGGTTGATCCTTCTTAGCTTTTGTCTAAATGGTTTTTGATCCAGCTTGATGGGAATAGTATGTCGAATTATATTTTTTTCATATACCTTCAAATCTGAATAATCCCATGCAAACACATCAGAAAATTCAGAAAGTAATTTAAAATAATGGGCCTTTACCTCCGGAGACAATGCTTTTGATAACTTCACAAACTTAGGCTTGTCAGCTATTCCAAGATTGACATCCTCAACTCCTTTATCAATAGGCACCAAGCTTGGCTTCCTTGGAACATCATCTTGATCAAAAAGATCCTCTAAAGGTATGAGACCTCTAGGAATAATATTATCTTTCAACTGCAACACATCCATCTGATTTGCTTCAATCTCTTCATCATTGGTATCATAATCACCATCTATGGAATTATCCTTGAATTTCCCTTCATTCTGCAAAAAAGCATTAATTTCATTGTCATCCCAAAACACTTTCCAGTACCTTAAATTATCTGGAATAGCAGGCCGATGTTTGACATAAGTTTCAAATTTGTTGCTGGAGTTAATTGGAATCTTTAAATTTCTTGCAGTAGTGGTAAGATAATCTACAATAATATTCTGCATTCGGGGTACTGCCATCAAAGTATACTTAGAAAACATTCTTAGGATGTCTAGGACTGCATTTCTGTAGGCTCTTAATCATGGATTCTTTTCTTGATACTCTCCATTTACCTATTTGATTATCAACTCTGAATCTCCATAGACATAAATCCTTTTTTCATTCAACTTCTTCAAAAATTTTAGACCTGCAATCAAAGCTTCATACTCTGCTTCACTGTTAGAGCATTCAAAGGCCAGCTTATAAGCACATACTCTAACATTACTAGGAACTTTTTTGGGCTGGAAAACAGGGCTTCGAATCCATATTCATATAACAACATTGTCCTTACCAACAGCTCCATAAAAATCCATGCTCCAAAGGCCTTCTTCCTCTTCTTCTAGATGCTGAAATTTTGTTTCTTTCTCTACCTTACCTTGACTAATTTCTTCATTTTTCTACTGTTTACCATCATTTTGCTGCTGGTTGGTGGAAAAATCAGAAAGGCTGGCTTCCTTTTCTTTTTCTTGTTTAAGGACTTCCCTAAAATTCTCTGAAATTTCAGGTACCTCATCTACTTCTACCAACTGAACATCTTCATCATTCAAACCACTATCTGAATATAATACAAATGATTCTAAATCTGTATGGACATCATTAATTGGATGATTAACTGGATTTTCTTTGCTAGTGATCATATATTTCATTTTCTTCTCCCTGTATAGCTTTCTTAATTGACCAAACACGGGAATGGTAGCATAAGAAAAATCAAGTTGTATAGTTCCGATAAGTTTTGCACCCCACGATCTGGAAAAAATCATTCCAAACCATGGTGGAACATCAGCAACAAATACATCCATCAAACCATTCTTGGCTGGGATTTGATCTAAAGATACTACCATGTCTTTGATAAGACCAATACAACGGACCCTACCTGAGTCAAAGGAATACAAATCATGGTATTTGTGTGTAATATCAAGACCCAACTTCTCTGTAATGGATTTATGCATCAAAGTGTGAGAAGCCCCAGAATCCAATATAGCATTGTGTAAAATTTACTCATGCACGCTAAGACTCAGGTAAAAGGGAGGGACTTCACTATCTTCAGACTGACCTTCTATGGCAGGACCAAAAATCAGTTCAGGATAATCATCTTCAACATTTACCATATCTGACATAGAGTCTATTTGAAAAATTCTAGATACCTGATGTTTATAAGTGTTTTTCTTCACTAACTCAGCTAAGGGAATGGACACCTTTAGCTTAGCTATTTCATTCTCTAAACTAAAGGATGAAACTTTTTCCACCTCTTTGATGGGAATATCTTTCTTCTCCACTTTCTCCCTCGTTGCACTTGGCTGATTATTCTTCTCATTTGCGATGTTGTTTGTCAAGGGTATTTTGCTAGAAGACAGATCAACAGGTTCTTTCCTTTTCCTCTGAGTATTTGAAGATTCATTCTTTTATTGCAGCTCTTTCCTCTTCTGAATGGGATTTATTGGCACATCTCTGCTCCTCAAAGAATATTGCTTCTGCTGTGCTAACAAAGCATTCATATATCCTCGTTGGTAATCATCAGACTCTTCCTCTACCGCTACATCATTAGCCAATATGAAATATTCATCTCTTCAAGTATCTGCAATCACTGCATATTCTTCATCTACTTTCAGGAAAATGGGCATGCCATTGGCAGTGAAAAAATGGTTACCTTCAACCACCAGATCATTATCATCATCTGTTTCCATTACCTGAACATAATTTTGCTGCAAGGGAGTTCTGATTTGCTGTTGTTGTGCTATTTGGTCCTGTGCTTTATGTTCCCTCTACTTGATTCAGAATTGGGGCTACTATTGTCCTCTAAAATTTGTATTCCTGATTTGCGCTTCATGTCTATCTGAAATAGTCAACCGATCAACCATCTTCTCCACTTTTCGGATCAAAGTATCGATCTTACTATCTGAAGGGGATGCTTCCTCCTTCATGTTAGGGTCTCGCGATTTTCCAGATTGGTAAACCAAATGATAGGGTAACATCAAACCAAGCTTTGGAGTCCTAGGACTTAGCCTTCCTGGACTCAGAGAGGGCTCTCTCTATGAAGCAAAGGATGTGAGCTTGTTCGCCTAGTATATTTGATTTTAGCCTAGTTGTTAAGTATGTTTGTTTGTTTTTGTTTTTGGAGGTGAAAACCGATTAAGTAGGCATCAATGAAAGATAATTTATCAAATCAACAGGGCTATGGGGTCAAATGAAATCCAAGGATGCGTAGAAAACAGAAAAGGTGTGTGGCAGGGTCGATTTAGTATAGTCAATGGATCTTTTGGGTGGTTTGTGAAGTGAAATGAACATCAAGTTGTGCAAGACAAAGAGATTTTAGGAATAAATAGTTTAAAAGAAAAACATTCATGTGGTAGGGCTAACCACTAATCACTATGAATGAAACTCAAACTAATAAATGCAAAAAATAAACAATCAGGCGATGCATAGAAGTATAAGACCCTTTAACTTTGGGAAAATCACCTTCAGACTTTTGGGAAAACAAATAAGATGGACTAACAACTCAAAATATGAAGAGGGAACTCCTAAACATCATATCTTGAGCTATCGGGAACTTTGAAATAAGACTACAAAGCATGGACAAAGGGCAAGATCGAAACAAGACCTCTTTGACTTAACTAAACAACCAATAATTCAACGAGAGATTTCAGAAATGGAGTTTTGATTAGCTATAAGTAAGCAGGGCATACCGTGAATCATACTAGACAGCATACATAATAACCATTAATGAAACTGAAAACAATTTCTTAGGGTACCAAAGAGCAATTAAGAATTCTTTGACATAACCACGAAGGATGAAAACATAGAAGCTGCAATGAATCAGGTAACTTGAGGTGCCTCCATTGGCATATGTCAAATCTATTCTTTACTAACCTACAGAAAGAAGGAAGCATGAAAAAATATATGAGAAAAATAAGAAAACATAAAAAATAAGAAACACAATACCATTCACCAAGCCATGGAATCCTGCACACAAAGCCTCTCCATCATCTAGACAAGTAAGCAAATCATCCACTTCATAAACAAGTTTCTTCTTTAAAGCTCATATCCATGTATTTCTCTTCAAAATGTCAAGTTCTTCTTCTAAAACCTCCAACAATTTACATTGAGTCTTCATAAGTTATATAGGAAATGAGTAGATAAGCTCACAAGAGCATCTAGAAGCTCATTGGCCTAATACAAATATCTGATTTTGTCCTTGAGGCCTCACAAGGCTCAAGGCACAAAATATCTTCAAAAAATATCTATTTAAGCTAAAAATAGTAAGAAAATTGACTGTTAATCTCTGACATAGAGTCAAAAATAGCTTAACACACATTTGGATGGCCACCTTCAGAAAAATTGTCTTTTCAGCAAAATCCTACATGAGCGTAGTGCCCGAAGAAAGCCAATTTTATAGAGGACCCTTGAAGGACTTGCTAATGTCGAAATGAGGCCTGTGATGGCTCGTTGGAAATACCTAGATGTATATTTTCTGAAACTACTTGATTTTTCTCAAACTGATCCCTAAAACTCTATCAAAAAGTGGACTGAGTGAAAAAACCCAGGAGGGTCTCACTTGTTGATATTTGAGGCAGAAAGGTAAACTTTGACTGTTTTTTTCCTCTTTGGGGGGACCAAAACACCTTATTTTGATCTGAAAATTTGTGAGTAGATACCCCGAAATTTAATAAATCCATAAAAATAACTTTCATTAGCTGAGGATGCTCCTAGAAAACATGGCAGCGGCTAGAAAAATGTGCAATTAGGCCTAAAATTAAAAAAAAACAAGATCATGTCAAAAATTGCTCAATTTTGGTGAGAAAACCCCTTATGGGTTCCAAGAAACATGCAAGGAAGCTGAAGCCAAGATTCCAAGCCTAGACTGGCCTTTTCCTCTTATTTTCACCAGGCGCCTCCTTTGGGCAGTTTTCTAGATCAGTTTCTAAGTCTTTAATTTGGGCTTCTTTGTTTTGCAAAAGTGACCTAAGGATTCTGGCTTCATCATCTTCAGCATCACCTTCCTTGCCTTTGCCACTTTCCTTCTTTAGAGTCATATTTGTTTTTGGCTCCCTTCACTGACTTACCAAAACAAATTTTTCTTCTTTAGCATAAACCACTGTTTTCCTCCTTGTAGGACTGTGTTTCACTTTAGCTACTCAAACCAAACAAGTTTTTTAAACTGACAATGGTCTTTCTTCTTCAAACAATTCTTTTCCCTTTAGCACTATGTTTGTCTTATTAATCAAAATAGGCCTTTCAACTGATAATAATCCCTTTCTCCTCAAACACTATTTTTTCTTTTTATTTAGCAAGCAGGAGACCCTTGAAAACAACTATGTTTCCCCTTTTGAAATCATTGTTTTCTTCTTTGAAATCACTGTTTTTCTTCTTTTAAGTTTTTATTTCAAAACATTTTTGTGACCAAAATTAAGATGCGAGGGCATGATAAATACCTTTGAAATCTTCCTGTTGTGTTTAAAAAACCCAAATTCTGAGCAAAAACCGACCTTTTTCACCTTTGGATACCTTAGGAGGGGTGCTACGCTCCTGTGCACATGCACGTAGCACCTGCACGCTGTTGTGTGTCGGGCCAGGTGCCTTCTGAACACAAGGTGGGGTAGGTTGGTCGGAGTAGACAAGCGTGTCGCACTATCCCACAGGCGCGTCGCACCATGTGTAAAAGCCTTCAGAGGGATGCTATAGGTGCGTTGCGTCCTGCTACAGGCGCATCGTGTCTTAAAAAAATTGCAAGTGACCTGCCCAGGGCTCGAAAAAATGCTTCTCCTCTGTCAGTTGCACAATAGAAATTAGAATGTCCACTTTGAGAGCTTTTATAGCTCTTTTTCAAATTCTTTTGAACGATTTTCCCTCCCTTTGGTGATTTTTCATTTTTGCCTTTATGATTTTCGAAAGACAAGTTGGGCATCCTTTTTCCAACTGCTTTATATCTTTTAAGCTATCCTTCTCAAAACCATGATGTGTTTATCTCTGCTACATCATTCAAGGATGTTCTTTTATCAAAAAGGCTTTTTTTTTAAACAGTTTTTTTTCCATAGGTGAGTTTTAGTCATTTTCAAAACCAACTATTTGTGCTTAAAAAACCATCTGAAAAACATTATACTTATCCTTGGAAGGTTGTATTTAAACTAGAGAATTGTGTTATGTTCTTTCCTAGCTTTTGAGAGGTATACATCATCAAAACTATTCTTTTTCTTTGGTTTATTACCAGAATGAACTCTTTCAAACAAATTATCTCTCAAATCTACCCATTACTAACAAATTTTCTTAAACATAGTGTTAATACTTGGAGACTTGAACCTCTGCTTATTTGTGAACGAGGCCATAAAAATGTGTTTCTGACCCTTTGCTCATTTTGAAGGAGGTCCTATTAAACATAGAAACTTCATCCATCTCAACACTGTGCCTTGTTCTGTAACATATATCTTTTCCTTGTACCATATCACTGTGAAGTTTTTTTAGGGAGTAAACAATGTGATTGGTACATGGGGAGCACTTACTGCTAGATGTCTTTGAACCAACTCTTTCCCTTGACTGTGTTTTCAGGGGTAGTGAAATTTTTTGTGACAATATTTCAAAGTTTAGTTCATGATAAGGTATAAGAAGCAGCTCTCCTTCTTATACTCTCATCCTGGTTGCCTAACTTGCTTTGGAGCTCTTCTTGTCAAAGACTGTCCTTCTTCTTGAAACAGAGAAACTTGTAATGCTAGGTCACCCTTCTGAGAACTTGGGCAGTGCTACCTTTGGAGTTAATCATGGAGTGTTGAGCATCACTTGGTCCTTTGTAGTTATTTACCTTGATGAATGACCACTTTCTTCAGACACCCTTTGGATTTAAACCATGTACATTTGCTTTATTTCACTTACTGCACTTTGATTCATGATGGAAAATACTTCAGCATGAGAACCTTGTCTGAATTTGTTCCTTTTTTCATATTCTGCTTATTTTCATTAGTCAACACACCCCTGCAGAGATGTATACATAGATGTCTTTGATCATTAGATAATATTCTTGAGGTTTGATGCAATCATGCTTGAACTGATCATCTTTCTTCAGTCAAGGAACCTCTTTCTCATTCCCTTATTTGAACCTTTTTAAGCTCTGCTGGAATGAGACAAAGCGACCATTTAGTGGTGTGTGACCTAAGGGTAGACCAGGTTGTTGTTTGCTGGATGAGAAAAAAAAGTTGGCTGACATGATTATGACAACATGGTTTTTGACTTGGAGATAGTTTTCTCAAGGTATTTGCCCTAAACACCGCCACCTAGACCTAGAGGCTTTGTCACAATTTCTGAAGGATTTCTTGAACATAGTTAGCTCATTATATGAAAAAATAAACAGTGATAAAGGGGTAGACAAATTTGTACAATGTTTGATAGGGAGCCATGTGGAAACAAGGGATTTTGAAAGTAGAGCTATTAGGCTTATGACATCTATAGATAGGGGAGGTTTGCTATTTTAAACCAGGATTCTAAATTGAAGACCACTTTCATTACAGTATGAAATTTAGGAGGTAAGAAGAAAAAAAATTGTTTGAGGTGTTTTTATAGATGACGAATTTACTGATTGAGATTGGTTTCTAGAAAACTCAGCCAAGGAATATAGTCATCAAAACAGGAAAAAATACTAATGACTAATAGTGGCTCCATTTGGG
The DNA here is from genome assembly GCA_034641835.2 of Pinus albicaulis. Lineage (NCBI taxonomy): Eukaryota > Viridiplantae > Streptophyta > Pinopsida > Pinales > Pinaceae > Pinus > Pinus albicaulis. Next base: position 2,086,453,928 of record CM076575.1, on the reverse strand, counting down.
GAGGGAAAATCCTTTTCGGGAGGTGTCCATAATTGCAGACCTCTGGCTTGTGAAGACCAATGCCTTATCCATTGACACAAATTTCTCTCTTTCTTGATGCTACTTCTGAAAAGGATGATTTTTTGAAAAATTTACAGCATGATTAGCATCAATGACATCTCTACCTACCCAGCTATTATTTCCTAGCATTTTTTCTTCTTTAGGTGCATTTGGACTAGCAACCCTTTGACATGATATTTTTGAAAAAATAAAAAATATCTAATTCTACACTTATATCCTCCGGGAGTTCAGATTAAACTGATAAACTCCTTTGATTCTCTACCTACGCTAGACTGACTATCAAGATTAAGCTGTTTGAAAGGATTTCATTTACTAATCTAAAACATGAAATTGAAAAATGACCAAATCAGGATTAGACGGTCTAATTTGTCATGTGTTTGTGGCATAAAATACAAGCTGCACACAAATATTATTTTCGCACAAAATGAGATTTAGAAAAATTAGGGCTAGGATAGATAGTTTGTTTTTCATCCCTACTTTCCTCTTTGGTTCTGTTCTGAGTGTGTGGAACCAGTATATTTTCCTAATCTACTTTCATTGATAGGTCAAGATTACATAATTTGACTATCACTTCTTTCACTAACTTATCAGCAATCAATTTAAAACATGCTCAGTTATGATTATGCTAGATAACTAAACAAGACATATTTTGAGCACTAGTAGTGGCGTTTAGACTTGCGCACTTTCAACATGACTATTTTTTGGGTATGGGGCTATATCGTTTCTTTAGAATCTGCCCTATTTTTCTACTTTTCATGTTGTTTTTGTGTTTTGTGTTTTTTTTTTAAACAAACTGAAAAAATATGCTCATGGGGCTAAGCTTATTTTTCACACCTATCTATCTATCCTAATCTAACCTATACATAATATACATTTATTTAGTGAAATTTATTTTCCAACAAAGCCAATAAAGCAGATGATTCCATGAGGGATTTTGTTTTAGCTTTTTGGGAGTGCTGAAGAAATGAAAAGGCCACTTCCACCTTACTTGTTTTCGAACAGTAGTGCCTAAAATTTTTCTCACACTTTCCAACAGACTGTTCTGGGTGGAACACACTACCCCTTCAGATTTATCAAGGAAAAAAACAAATGGATCTTGGAATAATACCTGATCTAGAGTATTTGATATACAAGCTTCATTCAAGACTACTCTTTTTTCCACTTGGCTATGTTTGGGACTCTCTTGGGAAAGAAACTCGTCCCCTTACTCATGATCACTTGAACTGACAAACTCATCATATATTGCAGTGTAGTCTTCCTTCCAAGCTGATTTGTTTTGATTAAGTGGACTGAAAACTGTGTGAAAGGCATCATGTTGATGAGTAGGGATACATTTTGGCAGTAAATCCTTTTGAGATGATAATGTGAAAACTCTCATGTGATTATCAACCTTTATTTCTTCATCTGCAATTTTTAAATCAATGGAACTTAGTGGTTGCAAATCTGGATTTAAGGAGGATTCCATGTCCAAAATGATTTCCTCAACCATTTCAGGAGAAGGCTTCTCATTGACAACTTGATCAAGAATTTCATCATCCTCCTCAACCTCATCATCAAAGCTGAAAGACTGCTGACTTCCAATTATTTGAATGTTGTTTCTGATGGACTGAAGTGAAGTACAAAAAAGAGTCAGAGACTCTTCACTTACTTCTAAAATTTCAAGGCTTTCCTTATCAGTGTCATAGGTGACCTGTCTTAGCTGATTACTGCTTTCAATCTAATGATAGTGAACTTCATCCCACAAATCAATTGTTGATGGCTCTGCAAGGTTAGCTTCTACTTGAATATCATAATCACAAATATATTGATCAAACCTTGGAGAATCAATAATATAAGTAATGTCACCAGCCATATATATTGGACTATCATATTGTTTCTCTTCAAATTGATTTACAAATCTATTTTCTGCTATGTGATAGTTAATATCACGAGGAAAATCAAGAGAGACTGACTGTATGTTTATGAGTTGATCTATCTCTTATTTAGTTAAAAATGGAGGAAATTTTATATCCCTTTGGATATAACTACAATAAAGAGGATAAATGTCTTTTTGGGCCTCACCTACGAGAGACAATGAACCATCACTTGTGCCTTTAGAGAGATCCTGTGGGTTCTCTTTCATTTCTTGATTGGTTTCCTCCTCAACCAACTTTTCTTGGTGTTTGGGATAATAAGCGTGGGATTCATGAGTGGCCTCTGATAGATTCTTAGGAGGCCAATTTGCTTGTATGAACTGAAATGACTCAAAGAATAAAGGTATAGTTCCTAAAGGTTTTGATTTTTCTTCCATTTAAGGTTCTATGATTTCAAGATGACTGGTAGATTCTTTAGAGCATTCCTCTATGTTTTTATTTTCAACTTTCTTATTAGGCCCATTTTGTTTGTTACTCTTGTCTTGTAATGGTTGAGTGTGTTATTCCTGAGGAAAAGGTGTAGGTTGGTTTGAATAAGAAGTGTTAACTTTAACTTTTTGTCTTTTACTTTTCCTGTCAAGTAGAAGGATCAGTTTGTTGTTCCAACTTTTCTTGATGTTTAGGAGGGTAATCATGGGATTCATGAGTCGCCTTTGATAGATTCTCAAGTAGCGAGTTTGCTTGTATCATCTGAAATGAATCAAAGCACAAAGGTAGAGATCCTTAAGGTTTTGATTCTTCTTCCACTTCAGATTTGATTTCATCCTCAACCAACACTTCTTGGTTGTCAAGATATTTATCTTGGGTATGAAAAGTATGAACCTCCTCTAAAATATCCTCAGGATGCCAATTTCCTAAGTCTTCATCAATGTTTACAAGGTGTTGCATGAGGTCTTCAGATTGATCACAACAATTTTTAGCCAATGATAAAGATGGAAAATGCCCTATATAGTGTTTATAAAATACTTTGTAGAAATCCTTCAAAGAAAACAAGATGCCAGGTTCTAACCATTCATACCAATTTCTTGCCTTACCTTCTAATGTTTCCATGAAAATTTTCATAAGACAATCCTCATGCCATTCAAATTTTAACCTCCATATGTGTATATGAAATTTGATGAGGTGTAACAAGGGGTCATCAACCTTTTCATCTCGAATGATATGTAGGTTTTTCATCCAATATATTTGAAGCATTTTGTGTGGGAATCCAGGGATATGATCTCTATTCATTGGAGTATATCTGCTTTGCATCCTTGGATCCATCTTTGTTGATCAAAAGGGTCACAGTGTTTTTTCAACCAGTCTAGAGTTCTCTACTAGTGGAGTCTTTTGGTATATTGAGGTTTGTGGAGTCACTAGGTGGAATATTTGGACTTTGTTGTCCACCATCAGCATGATTGGAATTTTGTAATGCATTCCCATAAGATTTTCTAAGGAATAGTGGAGTAATAAACCTAATGGAGCATAGTGGAGTCACCAGGTGGATGTTTTTGTTGTTTTAGAGATATGTGTTTATGGTCGACCACCAAAAACTGATAAAAAACCAATGTAGGGATGCTTTTTGGGGTTTTCTAAGTTTTTATTATATGCATCCTAGTTTTTAAGAGTGTCCTAAACCTGATTCATCACTTAGCTAAGGTGGTGAAGAAAAAAGAGTTTACTCTAAATGACTTTTTAGGCTGGCTGTCTGATTTTAATTTTGAAGGACTAATGAGTCTACAGGAGTTTTCCAGACCATTATGTACTTAGTATGTCCCACTGTGATCATCATTATGTTATAGTGAGCGGTGGGATAAATCGACAAGCTAGTCTTCTTAAGGGATGCTGAAATGTTTAGGGAGTCTAAGTTTGTTTATTATTCCGAGTCCCACCATGATCGATATTATGTTATAGTGGCGATGAGGTGGCTGACTCACTGGATATTCTTGAAGACAAGAGATTTCTGGAGTCCTAAGGTATACTTAGATTGTCTCTAACTCAGGGTCCCTTGATTTGACAGATTGGTAAACCAAATGATAGGGTAACATCATACCAAGCTTTGGAGTCCTAATACTTATCCTTCTTGGACTCAGAGAGGGCTCTCTGTATGAAGCGAAGGATGTGAGCTTGTTCACTTAGTATATTTGATTTTAGGCTAGTTTTTAAGTACATTTGTTTCTTTTTGTGTTTGGAGGTGAAAACCGATTAAGTAGGCATCAATGAAAGATAAGTTATCAAATCAACAGGGCTATGGGGTAAAATGAAAGCCAAGGATGCCTAGACAACAGACAAGGTGTGTGGTAGGGCTGATTTAGTATAGTCAATGGATATTTTGGGTGGTTTGTGAAGTGAAATGAACATCAAGTTGTGCAAGAAAAAGAGATTTTAGGCATAAATATTTTAAAAGAAAAGCATTCATATGGTAGGGCTAACCATTAATCACTATGAATTAAACTCAAACTAATAAATGCAGAAAATAAACAATCACGCAATGCATAGAAGTATAAGACCATCTAACTTTGGGAAAATCACCTTCAAACATTTGGGAAAACAAATAAGATAGAATAACAACTCAAACTATGAAGGGGGAACTTCTAAACATCATATCTTGAGCTATCAGGAACTTTGAAATAAGACTGCAAAGCATGGACAAAGGGCAAGATCGAAACAAGACCTCTTTGACTTAACTAAACAACCAATAATTCAGAGAGAGATTTCAGAAATGGAGTTTTGATTAGCTATGAGTAAACAGGGCATTCCATGAATAATACTAGACATCATACATAATAACCATTAATGAAACTGAAAACAAGTTCTTAGGGTACCAAAGAGCAATTAAGAATTCTTTGACATAACCAAGAAGGATGAAAACGTAGAACCTACAATGGCTCAGGAAACTTGAGGTACCTCCATGGGCATATGTCAAATCTATTCTTTACTGACCTACAACAAGAAAGAATCATGAAAACATATATGAGAAAAGTAAGAAAAAATAACAAATAAGAAACACAATACCATTCACTAGGCCATGGAATTCTGCACACAAAGCCTCTCCATCATCTAGACAAGTAAGCAAATCATCCACTTCATAAACAAGTTTCTTCTTTAAAGCTCATATCCATGTCTTTCTCTTCAAAATTTCAAGTTCTACTTCTAAAACATCCAACAATTTACAATTATTCTTCATAATTTATATAGGAAATGAGTAGATAAGCTCACAAGAGCATCTAGAAGCTCATTGGCCTAACACAAATATCTGATTTTGTCCTTGAGGCCTCAAAAGGCCCAAGGCACAAAATATCTTCAAAAAATATATATTTAAGCTAAAATAGTAATAAAATTGACTTTTAATCTTTCATATAGAGTCAAAAATAGCTTAATGCACATTTGGATGGCCACCTTTAGAAAAAATTCCTTTTGAGCAAAATCCTACGAGAGCGTAGCGCTAGAAGAAATCCTGTTTGGCAGAAGACCTTTGAGGGACTTCCTGACGTCAAAATTAGGCCCATGATGGCTCATTGGAAAGCCCTGGATGTCTAGTTTATAAAATTACTTTATTTTTTCCAAACTAATACCTGAAATTCTGTCAAAAAGTGGACTATGTGAAAAAACCCAGGAGGGTCTCACCTGCTGATATTTGAGGCAGAAAGGTAAAATTTGACTGTTGTTTCCCTCCTTGGGGTACCAAAACACCTTATTTTGATGTGAAAATTTGTGAGTAGATACCCCCAAATTTAATGCATCGAGAAAAATAACTTTCATGAGCTGAGGATGCTTCTAGCAAACATGGCAGTGCCTAGAAAAATGTGCAATTAGGCCTAAAAATCACAAAAAACGAGATCATGTCAAAAATTGCTCAATTTTGTTGAGCGAACACCTTATGGGTTCCTAGAAGCATGCAAGGAAGCTGAAGCCAATATTCCAAGCCTAGACTAGCCTTTTCCTCTTATTTCTGCTGGGCGCCTCCTTTGGGCAGTTTTCTAGATCATTTTCTAAGTCTTTAATTTGGGCTTCTCTGTTTTGCAAAAGTGACCTACGGATTCTGGCTTCATCATCTTCAGCATCACCTTGCTTGCCTTTTCCACTTTACTTCTTCAGAGGCATATTTTTTTTTGACTCCCTTCACTGACTTACCAAAACAAGTTTTTCTTCTTTAGCATAAACCACTATTTTCCTCCTTGTAGGACTGTGCTTCACTTTAACCACTCAAACCAAACAAGTTTTTTGAACTAAAAATGGTCTTTCTTCTTCAAACAGTGCTTTTCCCTTTAGCACTATGTTTGGCTTCTTAATTGAAACATGCCTTTCAATTGACAATAATCCCTTTCTCCTCAAACACTATTTTTTCTTTTTATTTAGCAAGCAGGAGACCCTTGAAAACAACTATGTTTCCCATTTTGAAATCATTGTTTTCTTCTTTGAAATCACTTTTTTTCTTCTTTTAAGTTTTGATTTCAAAACATTTTTTTGACCAAAATTAAGATGCAAGGGCACGAGAAATACCTTTGAAATATTCCTGCTGTGTTTGAAAAACCCAAATTCTGAGCAAAAACCGACTTTTTTCACCTTTGGATACCTTACGAGGGGTGCTACGCTCCTGTGCATAGGCGCCTAGCACCTGCACACTACTGTGTGTCAGGCCGGGTGCCTTCTGAATGCTAGGCGGGGTAGGTTGGTCGGAGTAGATAGGCGCGTCATGCTATCTCACAGGCACGTCGTGCCATGTGTAAAAGCCTTCTAAGGGACATTACAGTCACGTCGCGTCCTACTACAGGCATGTCGTGTCTTAAAAAAATTGCAAGTGACCTGCCCAGGGTTCGAAAAAGCGCTTCTCCTCTGTCAGTTGCACAATAGAAAGTAGAACGTCCACTTTGAGAGCTTTTATAGCTCTTTTTAAAATTCTTTTGAACATTTTTCCCTCCCTTTGGTGATTTTTCATTTTTGCCTTTGTCCTTTTGGAAAGAAAAGGTGGGCACCCTTTTTCCAACTGCTTTATATCTTTTAAGCTGTCCTTCTCAAAACCGTGATGTTTTTATCTCTACTACATCATTCAAGGATGTTCTTTTATCAATTTTTTTTTTTTTTAAATAGTTGGTTTTCCATAGGTGAGTTTTAGTCATTTTTAAAACAAATTGTTTGTTCTTAAAAATCCATCTGAAAAACATTATACTTATCCTTGGAAGGCTATTTTTAAACTAGATAACTATGTTATGCCCTTTCCTAGCTTTTCAGAGGTATACATCATCAAAACTGTTCTTTTTCTTTGGTTTATTACTAGAATGAACTCTTTCAAACACATTATCTCTCAAATCTGCCCATTTCTAAAAAAAATTCTTAAACACAATGTTAATACTTGGAGACTTGACCCTCTTCTTATTTGTGAAGGAGGCCATAAAAATGTGTTTCTGACCCTTTTCTCATTTTGAAGGAGGTCTTATTAAACATATAAACTTCATCCATCTCAACACTGTGCCTTGTTTTGTAATATGTATCTTTGGCTTGTACCATATCACTGTGAATGTTTTTTTAGGGAGTAAATAATGTGATTGGTACATGGGAAGTGCTTACTGCTAGACATATTTGAACTAACTCTCTCCCTTGACTGTGTTTTTAGGGGTAATGAAATTTTTTGTGACAGTATTTCAAAGTTTAGTTCATGATAAGGTATAAGAAGCATCTTTCCTTCTTATACTCTCATCATGGTTGCGTAACTTTCTTTGGAGCTCTTCTTGTCAAAGACTATCCTTCTTCTTGAAACAGAGAAACTTGTAATGCTAGGTCACCCTTCTGAGAACTTGGGCAGTGCTACCTTTGGAGTTAATCATGGAGTGTTGAGCATCACTTGGTCCTTTGTATTTATTTACCTTGATGAATGACCATTGTCTTCAGACACCCTTTGGATTTAAACCATGTACATTTTCTTTCTTTCACTTACTGCACTTCATCTGATTCATGATGGAAAAATACTTTAGCATGAGAACCTTTTCTGAATTTGTTCCTTTTTTCATATTCTTCTTATTGTCATCACTCAACACACCCCTACAGAGATGTATAGATAGATGTCTTTGATCATTAGATAATATTCTTGATGTGTCATGCAGTCATGCTTGAACTGATCATATTTCTTCAGTCAGGGAACCTCTTTCTCTTTCCCTGATTTGAACCTTTTTGAGCTCTGCTAAAATGAGAGAAAGTGACCATTTAGTGGTGTGTGACCTAAGGATATACGAGGGTGTTGTTTGCAGGATGGGAAAAAAATGATGGCTAACATGATGATGACAACATGGTTTTTGACTTGGAGATAGTTTTCTCAGGTATTTGCCCTAAACACCACCACCTAGACCTAGAGGCTTTGTCACAATTTCTGAAGGATTTCTTGAACATAGTTAGGTCATTATATGAAAAATAAAATAGTGAGAAAGGGGTAGACAAATTTTTCCAATGTTTGACAGGGAGCCATGTGGAAATAGGGGATTTTGAAAGAAAAGGTATTAGGCTTATGACATCTATAGACAGGGGAGGTTTGCTATTTTAAACCAGGATTATAAACTGAAGACCACTTTCATTACAATATGAAAGTTAGGAGGTAAGAAGAAAACAAATTGTTTGAGGTGTTTTTCTAGATGACAAATTGACTAATTTAGATTGGTTTCTAGAAAACTCAACCAAGGAATATAGTCATCAAAATGGGCAAAAATACTGATGACTAACACTTTACAGTCACTCTCTTCTCAGCTCTCGTACGTGCTCTTTTTGCCAGCAGGTTTGCTTCTATGCTTAAAATGGTTTTCTGCATATCTTCAAGTGTGGTAGCATCTCGTTCTCGTATATGATATGCCATATCAGCATCGAAACGATTTGGAAATTTGAGCAAAGCTAACCCCATGGGGGGTTTTAGGTTGGCTAGAATAACATTATACGCTTCATTAAACCTCACACAATAATCTTGTACACTTTCACCCACATTCCATTTGATATTTTCATACTCAGAAAAAATTTGGAGTGGGTTTTTCTTTACCTTTGCCAGTCTAGCTCCGAAAAAGTGTGGATAGAGGCTGCTGGTAGGGCTCTGAACCATTTTTTAACTTCACCTCCAAAGCTTTGGACAAACAATCTCACAGTCACATTCTCTACCTCTACCTCATGAAGGTCAAAGAAGTCATTCATCTTATCAACATGTTGCTGGGCTATGATGCTTTGAGTGGCATCAAAGAAAGGCATTTTAATTTGGTAATCAGCGGGCATATCATTCAGATTCTGAGGTAAAACCAGAGGTGCATACCAGGCAGCCATGATTCAAGGTGGATTTACAACAACATTTGAACTACCAAAACTCAAAGGAGAAATTGTTGGAGAAGTCAGAAGTTGAGAATTGATTTCCAAAATTGATGGGAATACTCATGAATTGAGGGCAGTTAATGTTGATTCCAATGATTCTGAAGGCTCAGAAATATTGGTAGCAATGACAGATGTTTGAGAAGATTTTAAAATATAATCATCAATTGATCTATTATCCCTTTGAACTTTGAGATCTACAAAAAAATCTAGATCTAAAACAGCGTCATTAAGTGCAGCTTCAGATTTGGTTCTGAATAGAGAAAGCTCAAAAAAATCATCAAAAGGGAGGTCTTCAATGAACAACCACTCACTGGGCCAGGAATGGGATCTGAAAATAGGTCTAGAGCTCACTAAACCTTCTTGTATTTTGATTATTCATGGAATAAGGTTAGGATTTTCAAATATAGGGGGAATATTTGGATCAGGATTGGCCCTCGTGTATTTCCTTGAAGCCAATGTGATCGAATTTCTACTTTTCAATGTTTTATTTCAGCCTAGCAAATTCTGAAACTCATCATCCAAATTTCAAGAATTTATATGGAAGATATTACCGGGGTGATCAGTCTTTCGTTTAGATTTTTCCCCAGTATGGTCGCCACTATGTTATCACCTAATTTGACCTTAGATTGAAGGAAGGCAAACCGGGGTAACTACAAACCATGCTTAACCTTGTAGCTAGCCCTACAAGGCAGGGATAGGGCTCTATCCATAAATAATCTCAATGAAATATGTCTGCAAAAGTGATATTAGGCTAGGTATAGTAGCTCGAAATATTTTTATAAATTTTATGGAATTTTTGTCAGATCAGATGGAGCTGGGTAGTTTAAGTCTGGGGAATTAAATCAAGAATACAGGGTATTCTACGGGGCAAGGTAGGCATGGAATTTAACAACTTTGGATTTATGATTGTGAAGTGTTTAAGATTGGCGAGGAGCTGAGGAGGGAATATGAGATGGATCCTTCTCAAACAGTAGAAAACATAAAATATTGAATGATTTTTCCTAAGGAAGAGCACTGTAAGAAATGGATTCTACCTATCTAACTTGAAAAAATTAAATATAAATGAATGGAATGAATAATGGCATACATAAAATTTAATAAATGATTACAAAAGAAGAAACAGTGCTAAAATTCCATACCACAGGGATCCCATAAAAAATTGCTGCAAGTCTTTATTAATTCCATGCTAAACTGGTTACAAATATGTACAATGAAACTCAGAGTGTCCCAATGATTCTGATATTTTTCCACCCTTACAAATGACTCAAAAATTACATTAAATAGACAATCTTTCAGCGGGCGAATCCATAGAAAGAGGTTTTGTTCAGTTGCCCTGAAACAAAAACCTGAAGATAGAAAAAACCCAACAAGATGCCTCTGAAAAAGAGGGAAAAATATATATCTGACCATGTGGAAGGACAATCTGTTAAATTTACTCCAAAAAATGGGAAGAAAAACAAATATGGAGACCTGCCCCCTCATTTATCGTTTTCTATCATTTTGTGGTCGATACCAGACTGATCTCTGTATTAATAATTAGCTCACGGTCTTAACAAAATGTCTTTTTCATTTAACTTTAAGAAAAATCCTTTTAAACCAATAAAATAAAATTTGCCCCATTTAACAGAGAAAACCCCTTTTTTCATTGAAAAGAGCAAAATGGAAGTGGTGGGATAGGACATCGAAATCGCAAATCGGAAGAGGAATGGTCATAACATATGGTAGGGAGAAATCACGATATGTGATGTGAGATGGAGGAATGGTTGCATCGGGGAAAGCAAGATGGCAGGTTCAGAGTTAAGTGTTGCAGGAATACAATGGTCGTGCGATGCGATGAAAGACTTATCGCATCGACGAAAACATATGTGCAGAGTTAGCGCTGGAGGGATCGCGATGTTGCGATAAGTGATAATGGAATCGACGGAAACGATGAGGCAGGGCTAAGTGCAAGCAGGGATGTGAAGTTGCGATGCAATGGTGCGATGGCATCGCATCTGCGATGGGCCATCGCATCAGGGTTTTGTAGGAGATGGAAATGTCAAAAGAATAAGGGATTTTGTGGTAAAGGGAAGAAAATCATATTAAAAAACCAAAAATTGTAAAGTTAAAGAGGCATCGGAGCAGTAGAATAAAGGGCAGGATTATGCTTTTTGGGGCCTTTTATTCATTTGGTTATATTTTCCAATCCAGAAAGTGGTTTTGGGAATGTGATATACCATTGGAAATCTCTTTCTGATCTCCTTCTAATAAACTTAATTTTGCACTGAAAATCCTGTGGAGAACACCTTCGAAACCCATGCAGAGAAAAAGCCCCTTTGGCTTTATGGAGATAACAGCTTCTAAAGTTCAACTTATTACATATGGAAACATAAAATTACATGAGAAATGATAATAAAAAAAAAGTACCCTGTTTTCACTTCAAAACATGTTTTGAGGTGAAAATTACATTCAGCTGAAAGAACAACTTCTTTGATTTTTCCAGATACTGTGCTTTGAGTTTATTTGGCATCCTCATGTCCTTGCTGATATTTATTGACACTTTCATCATTAATTTGACCATGGTGGAAACATAAAACGTAATGAGACCAACTCTATGACCTAATAACATGAATTGCAGAGTGAAAGTGAATCGTGACTGAAGACCATAGAGAGAAGAATCAACAAGTATTTACTTGAGGGAAAACTGATGAAGTGACCCCAACCATCAATGAATCCATGACCTAATGGAATGATAAAAGTTTATAATATGGGACTCCTACTATGCAAATGCAAAAGAGAATATTTTGATCAATGATAGCAGTATGACAAGACTAACACTAACACCAGCCACGAGCATCCCAGAACTACATGATGTCCAATCCTAGAGTTTTTCAGGGAAATGATGATAAAATCTGTAGGATATTGCTAGGAAGAAATAGTGACCATTAGGTATTCTAGGGTTCCCATTGGTTTGACAAAGGATTTTTCTGCCATTTCTAAAATGATAGGGGTGGGTTTAAGCCTAGGAAACTGTAAATATGTCATCGTTTCATATGTCATGGCATTTATTTCTCCCCCTAAATCTACGAGATTGTTTCAAAAAAATACTCTATTTATCTAAATGGTGACAATGGGGTTCCCAGGGTCATGGTACTTCACAAGGAAGTAAGAAATCATGGTTCAAATTTGACTCATGATCTTTACACTTTGTTTATTATCTCCCTTCCTACATGGATTCTTAATGGAAATATCCTTAACAATTTTTCTGTAAATAGGGATGTCTCTAATAGTTTGGAAAAGTGGAATTGTGATGCAGACATTCCTTAATTCATTTTCTAGGTCGTATTCAAGAGGATTCTCTTCTTTCTGTAAGAGAAGTATTTAGGGTAGGGTGGTTAAATTAATTCTTCTTCTTTTGTTTATTTTTGTTTTTCATTTTGTACATGGTTTTCAGATGATGTGTGTTATCACACTCAAAAGTTTGGAAATTTGTTTTGAAAAGGTCACCATAGGTTTCATGTTATATCATGTTGGGTCATCCATCTGATGAAGAATTTATAAAATCATGTTTATCCTATGTAAAAAAACCATTATGAGTCAATTCATGTCAGCCAAATCCATTTTATATCATTTAGTTTTCACACCCATGCCTTAAAATCAAGAAATGGGCCACTTGTGTAGTTTTTCATAGTTTTGTAGTGAATACAGTGGTAGAATAGCAGATTTCACTACAAAACTGCATAAAAAAATTTTATCACTCATTTTCGAAAATAAAATCGATGAATTCTCATTTTATATTGGTTTTAGGGAAAGGTTAGATCACTTATTAGGTTATGTCAGTTATCCAACATGTGAAATCATAAGTGATTGTCATCATTGCACTTTTATCCCTCCATTTGTCATTTTCCCTCTCATATTAGAATTTTGTATTTTTTCACCAAAATTCATCTATGTTATTAGCCCTTGAGCCTTTGCATGTATCGGTCATGTGTCACCCTTGAAATTTTTTAACTTTGTGGCAAGAAGCTTGTTGTCCAATTTGCTTTTTACAGGTGTCACATTTTTAAGAAGGCATCTTGGTTATAAAGAGAGATGCCCATGAATAAGAAAGAATAAAAATGAGGCTCTGTATTTATATAGGATCTCATGGAACTTAATCTATTCATGGAGGAACCTAGTTTTGTTGAAGCAGTCACCAATTCAGGTTGCTTGATATTCTGTTGGAGCTAACAAGGAATTTGTTGTGTTTTTGGACTGTGTGAGTAGTAAATTTCAAGAGAATATTATTGATGAGAAGAGATGAATTATGCAATACTGAGAGAGGTTATTTTCAATAATAAAATAGGGAACAATAACCTCTTTCACTTTTTTCACAGGTGCTACCAATTGGGATATCCAGAGATGTCTTTGGGACCTATTTTTAGAATCCAGATTTTTCTTGTTTTATACATGTTTTTATAATCTAGATTCTGGACATCTAGAGATGCTTTGCAAAATAACATGAGTGGTTTTTCTTTAGAACATACTGAACTACAAAATTCCCTCTTCTTTTCAAAATCTATCAAGGATAGGGAGATAGGAGCTCATCTCTGAACCCTATTGTTTCAGAAAAAACATAGTTATTTTATTGGTAAATTAACTTTCTTAAGGTGAAAATGATGCTTTTTGAAGAGGGTAAGAGGCAAGTTTGTCTTATCATAGTTCATCATATCAATTCAGAACTATAGGTGAAATTTGGAAGAAAAAGGGAGAATTTTTCAATCTTCTCCATAATCAGGTAGTTTCGTAGCGTGCTCCAGGCTTGAAGGATTAAAAATGTTACAAAATTTCTGAAGATGATTTTTTGTTTATAAAAATGGTTGTTTGAAGATCCAAGGAGGGATTTTTATGGTATTCACTCATTTTGACCTGAAAAACATTGTTTGACCAACATAAGTGGCAAAAGGAAAAGACCAAGGACAAAAAAAACCTCGCTACTAAACTACGCTATGAAATTTCTGAAGATGCTTTTTGTCCTATAAAATTAGTTTTGATGAAGATCGAAGGAGGGTAAATGATAGTATTTATCTTATGTGACTTGAAAAACATATCTTGATCAGTGGAGGAGGCAAAAAAGGAGTTTGAATTGCTAAAATGAACATGGTACAAGCTACGCTACGAAACTGCATATTGCACTATGTTTTTTGTAGTGAGGTGTTTTTAGTTGTATTGTCATGTTTGGAAAGAGTATTGAAGAGCAGCCAACCATGTGGATTATTCAAGGAGTGTCAGTGAATAATTTTTTGTCAAAACACTCAGCAAAGAAGGTGATTAGGCTGCCAAGTCATGAATTTTGGCCACATCATCAACATGACAGCTCCCCAAAAATAGGAATAACAATTTCATGAAGAGAGTGAGGATGTTTATGTTTTTTTTGTGGTTAGTGTTGCTGAAGTACACAGAGGAATGCTGAATGGAAACACTTGTCATAAATATGGTTTGGAGATGCCAACTCATCGAGGTGCTACATCATCAACAGAACATCTCTTCAAAAGTAAGCATAATAGTTTCATGAAGATAGTGAGGGTATTTATGTTTTGTTTGTGGTTAGTATTGTTGAAGCACATGATTCCTTTCAATGAGGTTGGGATATATTTTAGATAAACATGTAATAAATAGGTTTTTGAGCTATTTTAGGACTCTAACTATTAAGTTAGCAGGTGTGACTTTCTAATTCCTAGTATCTAGTTTATGGTTAGAGTAGGTCGTAGAAAAAGAACTTAATGATCTAGTCATTTGGAAGATTCGATGTAAAGGATAGATTCCTATAAGTAAGTATTATTTTGATGAATGAAGAGGTTGGATAATATTGCAACAAATTGCTACTTGTTAAGTTTTTCTATTTTTAGTAATATATAGTGACATTTTACTTCCAGACCTGAGATTCTAATGAGGTGTTTAATGTTTTTTTTCTCTATATATTTTGTCTAATTACCTACAGTGAGTTTTATCTCTAATTACTCAGAATTAATGTTATCATGCTCTAACTTCCTTTATAGGTTAAATTGTTGTGTTTTCCTTATGTTATGTGTATGCACCATCCTTATTAAAACCTATATTTTCGTCAGATTCCATGAGAAGTATTACTCTCACTAAGTTAATTGATGTTGACTCCATAGCCAAATGGTAGCAAGACTTTCATTTTTCAACCTGAAATAAAAAAAAACCAAGTCACAGTTCATAGAGTTAGCCATCTAATAGTATTTCTATTGAAAATCATAAATCTACTTTGAGAGAGCCCTCTTAAATCTTAGCCACGCTAATCTTCAGTTAAAATTGGTTTGAAATATTTACATTAAGTTGATTTATGAGTAGCCTATCAGGATCAATTTGGTGATAAAAATATGGACAAGACCTCTTCCTCAATTACAACAACTAATTTCCCTTTGTTAATCATATTCCTTGATCATAATTGAATTTCGTTCATAAGGATGGCATTGATTATGTATGTAGGAAAATGGTGGATGTTTATGTTCTGTGCAGGTTGAGGTGGCTTATTATGGTTTGGGTTAGGTACGGGTTGTGCAATAAATAATGTAGGATGAGGCGAGTTAAGGGTTTGAGGTGCCTGTGAAGATGATGATGGGTCAGATAGTGCAGGTAAAAGTTGATGCAAAAGATGTGGTGTTAGCAACGGTTTCTGATATGTGTGAGGATTATACCCTTGCTGATAGGATTGCATGGTTGGATTGTACGAGGTGCTTGACATGTTTGGGTAGGGTGCATAGAACTATTTTTGGGGCTAATAAGTGTTGGTGTAAGGATTTTACCTCCAATTATGGGTCCATGGAGTGTTCTGCGTTTGAGGAGTAGCCCAAGGGGGTTAAGATGGCTAGAATTTCTAGGGTTGACTTTGACCATACCCTTGGGGACTAGGTTATGATAACATGCTCTAGTTAGGGCCACTCCAAGGGGGCTTCTTACTTGGTTGTGATTGATCATTTTCTTTGGCATTCCATTTATAGATTTCCTGCATATTGAGAAGAGATGGACATTTCCCGGTGGCATGTTCTTAGGTTAAAATTCCACAAACCTCAATGACCTTGATGTGACACTCTCTTTCCATGTTCTTTTGTGTGCTTTTGGGACAAAATATTCCCATAGCAGCCCTTTCATCTTCTTTTTTCTTCTTATGTTTCATTATGTCGAGCTGGTTGCCAATGGTGTTTAAGATGTCAGTGTTAACTTTTTCCAGTAGGTTCCCTATTTCGACTCTAGTGACAACAGTAGTTTTAGGTTTCAGGTTTCTAGATGTAGCATCTCAAAGACTGTCACAAATCTTCCTACCTACTTTAGCTTGACTTCTAGAATAGGTATGACAAATTTCGGCTATTTCAGCAATTGTTTTTTGTAAATTTCCCCACCACTTAAAAGGTTTAGGGCTTCAATGCATTCATCTCTAAATCCTTTCATAAAGACGGTTTTGACAATTTTCTCATCTAGATGGGCCCCTCAGGATTTGGAAAAATGATACAGGACGTGGTCAATATATTCTTCTATTATATTGTCATCTAGCTGTTGCATTTTCAGAATATCGTTGATGTCCCTACTTTTGGAGAAGTCATGGTATTTCCTAAGAAATACAGACTTCATCTCATCCCTAGAGTACATGGTGTTTTCCCTTAAGCTCATAGACCATCTAAGTACGACATCTTTCAGGGTGGTTGGGAAGAATTTCAGTTTGTGTGCATCATCATAGTAATTATAGCTTCTGCATAAAATATCAAATTCAAAAGGAAAAGCATCAGGATCCTCAGAGGTCTTACCATAAAAGAGCAACAAAGAGGTCATTGGAATGCTCTACATCATGTTTTTCTTGGTGATATCGAGGATAGGGAACTCGAAGGTAGTTTCTTCGTCATCGTTGTCTGGCCTTCCTCGTGGTCCATCAATGTTTTATCTCCTTGGTCCATCTTCATTTCCTCCAAAGAGAGTTGGTACTTCCCCTTCTCCATGATTTTCCTCCTGGTTTCGTTCATTTTTTCTATTCTCTCCTTCATTATTCACCATGTTCTTGTTGATGTGAGTGGAGAAAGATTCAATGGAAAACCTTACTCCTTCCTGAATTGTGAGTTCCCCTTATAAATTGTCCTTTCCACATGTGCTCCTTTTTTTGTGCTTAGTATCTTCGAAACAATCAGAGGGATTAGTTAATGGGATTTTTTTCAAACCAAAATTTTCAGGAAATTGTGAACTAGAAATAAAAATACCTCTATTATCCTTAGGTATACTTCTACGCATAAGGAAATGGAAGATAAAGTTTGAGAAAAAGCAATAATCGGTCAGGCATTGGAGCAACCCCACAAAAATGGATGTGTGGCTCTTCACTCACGTCTTCCGATACTCTCTCCACCCTCTAACAGCCCTGCAAGATATCTGAACTCAACAATGATAATTACCTGAATCAGAAATTGCAAGTCCCTAGAAACAATGCCAAAAATATTGGGAGAAATAATTTTTATATTAATCCTCCAATATTCATATGTCAATCTGGACTCATAAACATGAGTTGCACTGCACTTTCTTGATTCAGTTTTTATGTCAGATTTTTAAGGTTTCCTTATGATGATCAACTAAGTAATGAAACACATGAATGCGTATGAAAAAATAATCTTTTGAAAAGAAATAAAACCATCTCTCTAACATAAGTAGAAACAATAATCAAATTCAACTTAAAAACTTGAAATTTCCCTAAACTTGACCTATCTATTCTTGGACTAAATTCTAGACTTAAATGAAGACCTAATTTCTTTATCACAAGTTCTACTTTGAAGCAAATTCCAACTTTATACATTAACTCAGTAACTCAATATTCCACTCAAACCCTAATTTATGGGTTTTACATATTGCACTTTGAATTAACTAAAAGATTTAGTTTACTTGTAATTGAAAATGATTCCTATGACTAAACACTTAATCTCATACTCAAATAATTTTTCTTTGATTCAAAGCCTATAATGAGAAGGATTCACATTAATTTCACTATTTTGTCAACAACTACAAGATCCTTGAGTTAATCTAAATAGTTTGTTTGAGCCAAAATTAACAAACATGGTTTCTTAATTAACCTTCATACTCTCTCTTCAATCTTCAATGGTTTTAGAATATATCTCAAACCCTAATTTTTTTTTAGAGGACAAGCTTCAATATCAAACCCCAATTTTCTTATCGAAGCCTAATTCTATTTTCAGAAAGAAAAATAAGACAATTGTAGATTACTATTAGACACACAAAAATACACTTGAGAGACTATGCTACAACTACATTAACATGAATTAAATTATTCAATATTTCAACAAAACTAAGTTCCAGCAATCTACCTAAGACTACAACAACCCAACACTCTATTTTCCTAATGGAAAATATAAGGAACACTCCTTCGAAATCTAACAAGCACACACACTGTACTAAGGCATTGTTAATGGAAACTACCTTAACCTAGAAACTAAGGTTTAAATGATAATACTAATGAGAATCACAATTGGAAATCATTCAATCGTTTCAATAAAATTGCATGTAGCTAATCTATCTAATGCTCCAGAGTCCTAAATGAAAAGACACTTCAAACTTGAACTGCATAGATTTTGAGTTTCACAATTGTGATCATATGGAAACCTAATTGAGCTAAACTACATACAACACTCACACTCATAATATCTTGTTGATGAAAGAAGAAATAAAAAACGTATTATAATGAAATTGACCAACACAACTGGAATCACGCTATGCATGCTATGATCAAGTTAAATTCGGATGCATCTCATTTATCTATGAATAAAGTCTTCATTTCTCACCTTCATACTATTCAAAATAACACTTACATTCCAATAAGAAATAATTACAAAGAAACAAGATTCAAATCATATTGTATTAACTGTATGGAAATCTAATAATTCTTTAAAGATATTTCGAAATCGACCTCAAATGTAACTTACTGCTTTCATTGTTCCTATTACACACTTTTTCGAATGAACTAAAAGAACAACATTTAAATCACTTTATGCAATGACACTCGTTAACTATGAAAATGTTGATCTATAGTATCTAATTATGCATTCTGATTCATAATATTTGATACTTTATAGCACACAAAGGTCGAAATTTTCATCATTCACATTGTGGCAACTGATAGACTGGATTTAAAATGAGATTTCGGTGTTCGACCAATCACTCTACAGATATAGCGTTTAAAATAGAAAAGGTTACTTTTGGATTAATTCACACTCATTCAATGATTTCATATGGATCACAAAGTTAAACACTTAGTTGTTTGATCGAATAGGAAATGAGATCCACTGTTATACATGGAATCAAATAAATATTAACACACACACGACATTTAAGTTTCTTTGGTGGGTAATTGAAATGGAATCTAGGTTAATTGCTCAGGGACAATTCAAATCAAAATGCAGTGATATAGTAAAAACACACACACAATATTTACGTATGCATATAATTATTGGAAGCTGGATCCGGATTGTGGTGGTCCCTTGCCACACCCGGATACTGATAGAAAACTTATAGAAGCGAACTAAACTTCAACGCATATAATTCATAAACTCATTCAGTTCACAACAATCTGAAATTGGATCAGCAACACAACATGATGGATCACAAACTTATCTTAATTACTGGACAACATAGTTTACAATATCCATGTTCGATATCAAAAAATGAATGATAATCCTCGCTAACTATAATTATTACATATATTAGCCTTTATAGGCATGGTGACATTCATAAAATAGCACAAGTTCTATTCATGGAAAATCATTGAAACCAACTGATGTGAACATCCTACGAGCTGTTCCTAATTAGCATTACACACTACCTGAGATAAGAAATTCTTAAAATATTACTATCTATGGCATAATTGCGCAATGATCTGGAGGGGTGTTTCATATAAGTCATTGAGCTAAGTCCAAGTTTTTGAAAATGGCCAATTGGTCATCTCATTGAATCCGTGGAGAGTTACTGGAACATTGAGCTAGAACGTTGAGCCTTGACTATGCTGGAATGTGGAGCCTTGAGTATGATTTGGGTAGTATAGTTCTTCCAAACCAATCTAAGGTGCCATTTTTCATGCTTATTTTTAGCTGAATGAGTCATGTAGGATTAATTTCACAATTATATCCCATAGTGATGAGTTAACAAACAAGCATGTAACTTCAACTACCTAACTTAACCATCGAATAGTAAAAATAATCCTACTTGTAATGCTTTTACCTTAGGTTGGTAGCTAATGTGATTTAGGCCATATGGAGGATAAAAATGGAATAAAGGAGTTCATAAGTGATTGAAACAAGGTAAAAAATGGTAGGGAAAGTGAATAAATGAAGACAAAAGAGGGGTTCAACAAAAACCTATTTTTTAAACATGTATAAATGATGTATGTAGATGTAAGTTCATATGTGACAGAAAAAGGTATTCAAGGCAGTGAAAAAGAAATGATAAAGGTAATTTTTCATAATGTGTACACAGGTTTGATGAAGGAAACCCGAGTGTGCCTACAGGTTTGATGAAGGAAACCCATGTATACATAAAAAATTAGTGTATACATAGTTTTGATGAAGAGAAGTTGTGTATCCACATGAGTACAAAGAAGCCAAGTCGTGTATGTACTTACACACTCATTTTATGATACCAGTGATCCTTACCATGGTTTTATCCCACAATATTGAGCGGTGTATCGTCTATTTCATTCCGTCCAAGAATACCATTGGCACTTGTGTAGTTTTGGCTCATGGTATTAGGAAAGGCTCAAACTATATAAGGAGAAGAAGATCATAGTGCAAAGGGTGCAAGCATATGGTTTTTGATTAAATACTTCACTCTAAAGTATATCTTCATGAAATGGGTTAAATTTAATTGATAGATCTAAAATAATGATGTACTTATGAATATCGATCAAGATCTCCAGACCTGAAATTACTATGCATTTGCATGATTTTTTTATGAGATGTTTAGATCTATGATTGGGTGCATGTTTTTTGAAATGAAGGGTATGATCTAATTAAGTATGTTGATCTGAAAATTTACTCAGTCCTAAATATTTACAGATATATACACTGGTTCGTGATGGTGAAAGCATGTATACACGCGGGTTCGTTTCAGAAAAAGTGTGTATGGAACTTAGGGTTTTATTAAGATTGCTAAAGAGAATGTCTGATCATTTTTGCTATAGTTCTAGTGTCTGTCAATGAATTCTTCATGTATATATAGATTGTTTGAATTATGTTTATGCTGTTAGTCGATTATGTATAAATATGATCAGTGACTGGGTGATTGAATATGATGTATGCTTCTAACTAAAAAAGGGTTATGTAAATCTGACCAAGTATGCCTGAAAGTCTCAGCCTGATCAGATTCCTAAATTCAGTATATAAAGATCTATATGTAGGTTCATCAACGGGAAAGTGCGTATATGCATAGGTTGCAGTGAATAAAATAACATATATTTTTTTTTATGAATGATCATGGTTGAAGTTGATTTTGCATGTTAATTCAAAAGTCTGGGTTTATTTCTTTGGTCTGGTTACAATGATCTCATTTTTTTGTTTAAAAATTGGGTGTTCGCTATTGGTGTTGATCTAAAAATTGTATTGTGTTCATTAGGGGAATTTTGAGGTCTAAAATGGGCCTCCTCAGGAAATAATAAAATAATAGCTAAATCAATAAAATAATATTTATGAATTTGCAATTCACTTTTTTCACCATAATCCATGTAACCATGGTTAAATTCAATTCAAAAGTTGTACCAAAGTAAAATTAATAAAAAAATTGTATTGATGTGAGTATAAATAAGAATGGGTTTTTCAAGAAAAAATCATTATCATTGAACAACTAATGCATTTTTCCTTTGTACTTAAATAACTTAAAATAAAATATAAATATAAATTCATAAATTCTTAATTATATAACATGTTATTAATTAAATTTTATATTATTTAAATTTTATAATAACATGTAATTGATGTACATTTATTATGAGTACTTTAATTTGACTTTAAAAGTACTTAGAGCACTATCATGGTTAACCATGAGTTTTTATCCACCATTGAGAATGTGACAAGTAAGTACCTTTAACTCAAGCAATGCAACCTCAACCATTAGGGATAATGTCATCCCCTAAAATGTGATTGGTTCTCATAAAGTGAATTTTGACTGTAAATTTTCCTTGGGAGGCCCATTTTAGACCTCAAAATTCCCCTAATGGAATCTGTTGCATCTAGTGTTAAAATTAATGAAATGTAGTATTTAGTGGGTCTAAGGGATGAGGCCTTTAGTGTGAAAGTAGAAGCTTCCTGCCAGTAGAAGATGGTGTTCTGTTTAGTGGGTCATAGATCCCTTCCAGTAGTGACTGGTAAACAAGATTAGGGGGTTGGAGCTCCCTTCCAATAGCATCCTTCTACACGTGGGTGCCTGCCTACTAATATGAGTATGCATCAGTACAAAATTGTAAGAAGTTTTCTATATAGTATATATTGAAGACATAAACAACAAAAATGGTGGTTTTCTCCCAAATTGGGTGTCCACTTTAAATCTCGGTGTTCATGTGTGATGCACTTGTGTGATGATTTATTTTGTCATTATAGTATCTTTTTACTGCTTAACTATCTCATGCATAACTGATGAACTGGGCTAAGTAATGTTTTATAAATATTTATCTCAACAATAATATATGTGGGTATACGCAAGTTTCCCTTAGGATATCTGCATATATATGCTAGTTGGGCTAATCAAAGTACCATACAGAAATCAGTAAAATAAAAGTAAAAGTTTGTGATTTTTATAAATACTGATTCACCCCCCAACGCCATCCCGTCCTCTTAGTATTTTTCCCAACATATAACAGTATGGGTAAATATTTCCCATGTTACCTTCATAAAAATTAAATCTAAATTTTAATAACAGAGTATTGAAATTTTTATGTAATTACATTCTGAATGGACTGAAGAGATTTCATAGTACTGGAATGGTAGGGTATGCATATCTCCCTGAAAAAATAATAAATAATAAATGAGATATGTATAATAATTACATGCATATTATGCGTATAAATCCTTATGTTGAAGGAATAATAATAATGACAAAGGTTAAATCTGAATACTATAAGTTCATTCATTTTTTTGTAGTCATACATTAATAGTAATCTAAACAAGTTTAGGATCGGGAATTTGAGAAACCCATAATTATAACTATGGTGACATATTCAGAAATTCTTACATCGATGAAATGAATGAATGCTATAACAAGAGAATACAATAGGAATTGTATTAATGAAATTTAAATAATGAAGGCTGCAGTGGAGTTACATGAAGTGAAAAACTAGAAATAGTAAATAAATTCATACATAAAACAATTACATATTATTCTACCGGGCATGGCTCAAAATATGAGTGAATTGGAAGACAATGAAATTCAAGAGTTTGCAGTCAATAAAATTTGGAATCCGTCGAGAAATATAAAATCTATTCCTCCACTAATATAAGCAATGAATTATGCAGTTGACACATGAAATGATTTTAAATAAGGATGTTACGAAGGAGAATCAATATAAATTGTATGCATAACTACGCATGCTTATGGTAGTATGGAGCAAAAAATAAACACTATGTAAAAACATAAATAGTTGAAGTAAAAACTATTACGGGAATTCAAAAATATCGGAACTGTACATCAAATTGAATAGTCCATAAAAGGGAAAGAAAATTATATTGTTTGAATAATTTCTCATGCAAATAACAGTAAGAAGTACTCAGGAATTGGATGGAAACTAGACTTATCTACCAGATATCATATAAAATTATGTACAATGGAAATTACGATGCATAAAGAGATTTTTTGTGTAAATATAGTTACATAAAATGGTGGAATAAACCCTACAGTAACATTAAATAGAGGAATACCTGTGTATGAGGATTGATATAAATTAGTCCTCCTTCTAATTTTTGCAGAAATTAAACCAAGATTAGAAATAAAATAAAAATCGAAATTTCAACCTGAATAGGGGTTCCCATTTAAAATACGAAGGGGTCTCTAAAAATTTTGGGATTCGAAGAGGTTAAACGCTAAGTCCTCAAATGCCCAAAATCTAGAAATGAGATTTTAAGGACTCCAAAACCTAAAAATTTCATAATATATAGCTAGAAGATTCAATTAATTAAATACATCATAAATGGATAAATCCTAGCTCAAAGACACATTTGTACATTCACGAAAATGGTATTTACAACCAATAATATTATTATGGTAGATCATAAGGGAATTTTGGACTTACCTCTACTCCCAAGGCCGTGAATTATATAGGCTAGTTGAAGAAGTCCATGATTGAAAATTTCGGAATAGAGAGATCATGGTTAAGAGTGTCGAAATAGAGTAGGGGCTCTGTAAATAAAATGCCGAGAAAAATATAGTAAGGTGTTAAAACGGTAATATGCATAACGTATTTTACAGGGAAGAGAAAGAAAAATATTGGAAAATAAATAGAACAGGAAATTCTTAAAATATACATTGTTTACCTAAGAAAATAGGTGGGACCTCTGTCATAGTCCTGAGTCACTATAATTTTAAAATTAAATCTTAAAACAAATACCAAGACATAATGTTGGAATAGCAACCACCAGTATGATTAATTCAAGGGAAATCTGTCATGTTTCAAGCTGAGCAAACCTTCGTGGCCCAACGAAGATGAAGAGAGGTACAAATCTATCATTAGGGCGGACAACAGAGAGTTGAATTAATGCCATAAGAGAAACAAAAATGAAAAATGAGGTAGGAGGGGGGTAGTCCAACACCTTAGGGTTTTTCCCAAAGATCTACACCGTCAATCACAATTTAATATTAGGCATAAACATGGCATATGAAAGGACTCGCACACCTTGTGAAACCATGTGAAATGAGATACGTGGAATTCCATTGGTGAGACAACGCGATGGATGGAAGTGGGTTGCAATAAAACATAAATTAACAACCTTTATACTTCCCAGTAGATGTGGATTGCAATGAAACTAAATATATAACCGTCGTACTTACAAGTAGATGTAATACAGTACTTGAATGTTTTATGAGAGGTTAATTGTCATAGTATGGAATTATGACTAATTAAATAGATTTGACATAAGTCGCGCTAAGTGGAACTAAGGAAATAAGATTTCAAATGTATGGTAAATGAAATTTAATTAAAATTAGAATTATAGGGGTTAGAGGTAGGGACAAATCATACGGGTTATAAAGATGAAAATGGTTATAAAAATAAAATTAATAATTCCTAACGAAGGGAATTGAGGGAATGAAATTAAATCCAATTTAAATACGACCGTCTCAATGATAAGGTTACGAGGACCAATAAGGTTAAGAGGACCAACATTTTAATTAAGGGAAACATAGTACTAAAAAAAAAAAAGTGGTTAGTGGGAGTTGTTACAAGTGGTATCACAGCCCATGCTAAAACTCTGGGGTTATGGGTTCCAACACAAAATAAAATGATGATGTAAAAAACTTAAATTATGATGTCATTTTCAATATTATTTATAAATGTTAATTGTTTTAAATGCATCAGATTGAAGTGAAGAAAATTTGTAGCTGTTGTTATGTCTGACACAAAGGAGCTGTATGTTGAACTGGGGTGTGGAGGGGCCCCATCATATCCAAATTCTCAGATGTTGGAAATTATAAATAATTTGTAGCGGGAAATGGAATAGCTAAGGAATTTCAATGAACATTTAATGCAGACCAGTACTCCACAACAGAGGCTAATAAGGGAATTAACCTCTAGGTCTAGTCATAACAGTAAAGAATGAGAAAGAAAATGGAAAGAAAAAGAACCCAACTTAGAGAGGTCTAAGAGTGGGGACGAATTTGGTAAAATAGATTCAAAGTCAAAAAGGAAAAATGAGTGGCAGGGAAAACTCTGCAAGGTTAAGCCTCCAACCTTTTATCGGGAGAAGGAAGAGGATGCGGAATCCTAGCTCCTCAACATGGTCAAATACTTCCAGGGATATGAATACGGAAGCAATATGTAAGCAAGATTGAAATTTCACTAGCTGCAAGGTAAAGCCATACTTTGGTAGGAAGAGACCAAAATCATACACTTTCTGAATGAAAATTTTGTTTCATGGGAAGCATTTTAGGAGAAATTCAAATACTGATACCTAAGTGAGAGGTATTATGTTGACAGGGCAAAGGAATTTCATGAGATAAGGGTTGGAAAACTCACTATTGATGAATTTGTGACGAAATTCACCATATTTCTTCGTTATGTGCCATACATAAGGGAAGAAAAAGCTATTAAAGTACAAAAATTTCTGAAGTCTGCCCACCATCTATTAAGAAATAATTGATTTTGATAATCCTAGAACTATTGATGAGCCTTTTCGAAAAGAACGATTGTGCCAAAAATTAAAGGCAAGAATGAGTAGGTGAAAAAATGGCAGAATAAGGAGAATGGGAAGGCTAAAGCAAGCACATAAAGATCAAAACTGACTTATTTGAAGAATTTTGGAAAAAACCACCAGTGCAAAAAGGTTAATAAGAGTGGCTAAAATCAAACCACATATTCTGACACTGGTTCCAAGCCCATGAAAGGGAATAAAAAGTGAGAAGAGGTGGTAAATACAAATGAACCATTGAAATTATAAGGATGTAGGGACCCTCATAAGTGGGAAGACTTTGCGCATTTGGCAGAATTCGCTTACAATAGCAAATATCAGGCTTCCATTAAAATGAATCCATTTTAATCTTTGTATGGCCGAAAATGCCACTCTCCACTTAGTTTAAGTCAACCAGAGGATAAATTGGTCCTTGGAATAGAAGCACTCCATGATATTGAATGGACTTGAAACAAATTCACAAAAATATTAAAGTATCTGAAGACTGTCAGAAGAGTTATGCAGATAACAAAAGAATTCCTAGATAATTCAAAGCTAAAGATCATGTGTACCTAAGGATTGAACCTCGGAAAAGAACCTTGCATACTGGTAGTTGTGCTAACTTAGCACCTCGATACTACGAACCCTTTTAGTTTTTCAAGGGAGTAGGGCTAGTAGATTACAAATTGGCTCTACCTAGTCATATTAAATTTCATAATGTTATCCATGTTTCAGTGGTGAAGAAATATGTACATGACCCTTCTCATGTGATTGAACAAAATTTTATACAGATGGAAATAAAAGGGTACTTTCTTCGAGAACCACTTCATATATTGGAGTGGGAAGAAACTGTTCTCCGGAATAGAACAGTAGTTGGGGTGAAAGTGCAGTGAAAGCACTTTGAACCCAAGGAAAATACTTGGGAGCAAGAATAAATTATGAAAGAAACATACCCATCATTATTTAGTGAATAAGCAGAAAGATCTGCAACACCGAGGACATTGATTTTTGTTTTAGGGAGGGACTATGTAATACCCCCATTTAAAACATTTATAATTAGTGAATAAAACTAAAGTTCATGTGTACATAGGGAATAATTATGTATGGACATATTACTTTTGAACTTAATAAATAAGTGTGGAGTTAATATTAATGTGTAAAGACAAAGTATTTGAGACTAGGAATTCTTATCCCTGAGGATGGACTAGAATCCAAATACTTTCACAAAACTCTCTAGAAATTCTTGGAGAAAAATTAAATAAATAAATTTTATTAGACAAGAGAAAAAGATCTAATAAAATCCTCATTAAAGTGGAAAGTTACTAAAAATGGGTAAGAATGAAATTGGGTTGAGGAAAAGCTAGTTTTAAAAGAATATTTGTTGGAAAAAATAAAATAAAAGCCTAGGCTAAGGGAAACATCATCTCAAAATAGAGAGACACCATTATGGAAATAATCTGAGGGAAAGAAAGCTTAAATAATCCATTACTAGTGTCACAAAGGTGTTTTCTACACCAGGGAATAATTGGTCTCTGCTTGGGAAGAGCTATGGAATAAGATCATGGTTGGGAGGAAAACAATATTTATACAATGGTATGTAATTCCCGTGATTTTATATTCCTACTAAAATTTCAATTTAGGTCTATTGCTATGAGTTTACAATAAATCTGAAATTGTAATGAGAGGTTAAATAGAAAGCATAACTAATAAAGATAGGTTTATGTCACATTTTGTTAGAATTAAATTATTATAAATTGCTATACAAAGATAACCAAAGGATTTTCTATGTATTTTACAGTGTTCAATTCAGTATCTATTTGTCCATATCTATTTGATAGAGTCTCAACTATGAGCTAATATAGTTAAGTCTCAATTTCTATTACATAGGCTCAGGAAATTCCATTGGTTAAACAAGAATAATCTATAAACCCAAGAAAAGGATCTAAATCTATTATTTATTTCTAAGTATAAGTATGGAAGTATACTGAAAAATAACACTATATGTGTCATGAATAACAAGTATTAACTATTGTCAAAAAAATTAGACAGACATAAGTATTCTCATATAGATAACAATGATAGTACAACAAGTCATATGTTAAAAAAATTGACAAGGATGATATAAAATTTAGATAGAAATGTAAAGGAGAGATTTGACATATGTTCTGTCAATTATAACAATTATTAAACAAGTACTCATTCAATTCTAAAGGCGTACATAAGCCAAACCAATATAGATGAGAATAAATATGTATTATTCAAATTTCGTATACATAAATGTCAAATATAAAACCTCTATATGGATGGGAGGATGTAAGTGTTCATGATACTAAAATTGGGTAATTGTACAGTGAAATTATAATTTCATTAGGGTCACATACCTAGTAAAATATTAAACAACTAATAAAAGACATGCAGAATTGAGCGAGTCTTGTAGCGTCTTCATTAGTCTAGTGATTGACTCGTGAATTAGAAATATTTTCTATCAGATGACGTGGCCTATAATAGAGGTGAATAATACATTATGTAGAGGACATAATACCAAACTCGAAACAAAACAATGAAATCAAAATAAATATTGTATTGATATTATAAGAAAATAAAAGGCAGGAAATAGATCGTGAGAATAAGAGTATATGTGGTAAGAGGATAGTACCTAAGAATACTCTCTAGCACTTGGTCTCCATCTTGCACCTATAGTAAGAAAAGACTATAAGTATAGTTGATTTGAAAATTATAGGAAAATATTAATAAATAATTTTGAATAAATTACATTTTGAACCTAGGGAACAAAGAAAATAGACTTGTCGAAGTGTTAGTAAATACTCAAAGAAGGATAGAAATCTAGGTGATGATCTCCCATGTTACTTTCATAAAAATTAAAGATAAATTTTAATAACAGAGTATCAAATTTTATCTGTAATTACCTTCTGAAAGGAGTGAAGATATTTCATAGTACTGGAATGGTAGGGTACACATATCTCCCTCACCAAATACTAAATAATAAATTAGATAGGTGTTGGGCAGTAGATTTGTATACTTTCTTCTCTCATTCTTACCCTACCTTTCTATCTCTTTGTACCATTATTTATCTTAAAATAATGAGGTAAGACCCTTATTCCTATCTTTTATGGGATATTTGATTAATGACGTACTTTTCATGGAGGTTTTACCTTTTTATATATTAACTCTTATATTTCTTCACATTTGGATACAATAGGAGCGTCACGGCCGAAAGTCAAGGCAAAGTCCATCATTTTCCAACATCTCCCTTATTTGTTGCTACAACGTCACAAGAATGGATGTATCAGTGCTATCTTTGGCTTTCTTATGGTTTCTTTCTGGGAAATCCGATTGCCATTGTAACAATATGTATTCTTGTAATAATGGAGTCATTGGGAGGAATTGGGGATTTCAAGACTATGGTATAAAGAAGCCTACGGGCTGTGAATTGAGAGGCACTTACACATATACAGATTTTTGTAATTAATATTTCTATTATTAATTGAATATACAACAGCTAGTTGTTTCTCCTATAAACTTTGAGTTTCTGGAGCCCTGATCCAAGAGTTGGGCCCACTCTTGTGATTAGGTGCTGCATTATTATTTCTTTTCTTATAGTACTATGTTTTGTGTGATTCCTTAATTGCTGTTACAGTCATGTTAACTGTTTTGGATGATTTTTATTTCTGCAGTTCATTTATTGATGTTACAATGGTATTTGTGTTATAGATTAAACCTGTGATTTACAGCGGACCATGTGGTTGTATCTACATATACCTTGTCATTAGTCTTGAAATAACTAACGCCCTTGGGTTGATAATTTATGTGGAAAAAGGATTGAATCTTGTTCATATCTGGGCACCAAAATTTTGGCATCGTTGTTGGGGAAGGCTAACAGGTGTAACAATAGGATTTGCAGTAGATCTCAGAGTCAATCTCTCATCTTGAGGTGGAAATCTATTGCCCATCTTCAAGTCCTGAGCGTAAGTGCCTTGTATTCTCTTTTTTCTTTCCCTTTTCTTGTATCATTTTGTTTTCTGTAAAAATTAAACCCTCGTCTTAGGGAAGGTGTTTTGTAAAACCTTGCCCTAAGTCCTGGGCATAGTCCAGCTTTTCTTTCCTGTTTTTTTCATTTCCTGTTTTTCTTTCTAGGGGAAAATTTCTTGTCCTGGGGAGGTTATGTTATTTATCTACTCCAGGTCCTGAACTCTAATTTCTTTTATTTTGTTAGTTTGTTTTATTTCTTGTGAATCTCTTCTCTCATCCCGGGGAGGAAGTTATCTGTCCTACTTTGGGTCCTGAGCTATTGATTGATTTTATTTAATGAACCCTCTCTACAATTTGTATGAACAAATATCCAAACAAGAGGGGTATAGGAAGACCCCCAAAGAAAGGGAAGGATTTGGGAAGGAATATGTATATTCAGGAAATTATTGAAAAATCTAGATCTGAGGCATCATCCTGTGCTGCTGCTAGGGTTGGGGTTCAGACAAATTCTGAAGTGCATTCTGTGGAACAACCAGTGCCATCCACAGTACTAGAAGATGTTCTTTCTATAGCAGAATATTTAATAAATAGGGTGCTAGTGGAAGAGAAATCCTTATCAACATCAGAAGGGGAAGAAGTGGCAAGTAACAGATCAGAAGAATTTATCAACTCTAACTGGGAAGAAGAACCTCAAAAAGGGTTTTCATCCCCAAGAGACCAAGGCAGCCCTGTGAAAATTTCCATTGCTGAGTTAAGAGACTCTGATCTAGTAAAGGAATTTTTGAAGGACTTTGAGTCACCAAGGGACCGGGGGAGTGCGGTGCGACCACCTTTGGTTGAATCACTTCAGATACTAGCTGCGAAACCGATCAAAATTCCAAGCGAGTATTGGAAAATATTTATGGCACCTGTAAGTTTATCCATTGATTTTCCTATAGGAAACGTTACAGGTGGTGCACCACCGAGACCCATACCTTTGACAGCCTTGCCTATTTTTCATGGGCACTCTTTGGAAGACCCTGATACGTTCCTCTTTGAATTTGATATTGTTTTTCAAGGATACGACTATATGACTAACACTCAAAAATTGAAAATATTCCCTGCTACCCTAAAAGGGATAGCCCCGAGATGGTTTATGGGTTTAGGAGGAAGCACGATTAATTCATGGGAAGAAATGAATAAAGCCTTCTTGGAAAAAAACTAAGATTATTGTAAGTCCCATGACATCAAGGAGGAAATATTTAAATTCGCACAGAAGGAAGATGAAAATGTGGAGGACTGTGTAGAATGATTTAAATACATATTGCAGAGATATGGACATAGTGACTTGGATAAGGACATTCTAAAGATCATTCTTCTCAGAGCACTCAGGGAAGACTCTCTACAACTCCTGAATATAGTGGGTAAAAGAGATATTTCAAAAGAAAACTTCGAAACTATCTGTGATTTCTGTATCAAATGTTCAAGGGGGGCTACAAGAAGTGGATAGGGTATTTAGTCATGAATGACCTCCGGTGGAGGGGTCACAAAAGCAGAGATTGGGAATCTG
Organism: Pinus albicaulis; assembly: GCA_034641835.2. NCBI lineage: Eukaryota > Viridiplantae > Streptophyta > Pinopsida > Pinales > Pinaceae > Pinus > Pinus albicaulis. The sequence goes on along the minus strand of CM076575.1, from coordinate 2,086,421,712 downwards.
TTAGATAATCTGAGGACCGATATCTTGAGTATGCTATCAGCCCAAATGGACACTCTACAGGAAAAAAAGAAGTAGATGGAGCTGGAAAAGAACCATGGCCATATTCTTCCCTCAGTGCAGGAAGGAATGCCCGTTGAACAGAGCGGAAGCTTGCGCAATCTGCGAACAGACTCACACGATGATTGTATATCCTTATTTGCCTAGGCTGAAAGTAGTTTTCCAAGGACCAAGTGAGGAAAGCACAGTGGAATAGCTATATTTCATGGGGCAGAAGAATCCATGGCAACCTCGACCACCGATGGTGAATCCAGGTATGTTTCAATACCCATCTCAATATTTTCATAATTTTAGTATGGGTCCCCAATCTGCACCATTTTTAGTTATGTGGCCTCAATACCAGTATCCCCCTTGGTAGCAATGGGTTCCTCAATCTAGTCTGAATCCTTCATGGAATCAGACTTGGCGTGGATCCCCTCCCACTAGAAAGTTTCCTCAGCCTATGCCTCAGCAACAACTTCAGTTGCCTTTGAATGTGCCCCTAGGAAACCCAGCCATTAAACCTCAGCTTCCTCTCCATCCCAACGTAAATCTGAATAATAAAGGTTTTCAACAAAAATATACTCTAAACCTTCCATCTTATAGCATTTATACCACGGGGCTCAATGAGATAAATCTACGATCTAGCCAGGTAGTAAATGCACCTACTTCACCCGTTATTAGAAAACAAATTGATGGTGAAGATACAAAACTAGAAAAAATAATGAGGGAGAATGGAGATCAAAATGTAATTAAACAACCACCTCCTCAAGTTGTTCCTAATCAAGGTCATTTAACATTTCCCCCATATCCTAAAAGATTTACCTTGAGCAAACCAAACCCTCAAGAAGAATTTGATTTTCTAGGGGAACTACAGAATATTTTTTTTAAAATAACCCTTTTACAAGCTATGAGGGATGTACCTATTTATGCAAAAACTCTGAAATAATACTGCTCAAAGAAACCAGGTAGAAAACCTAAGGATCCATTAACTGTGCATGTAATGGGAAGACTATCCGATATCATGTTCGGAAAGATCATGCCTGTAAGATACGGAGATCCTGGGAACCCGATTCTAATAGTACAAATTAATGGGATTGAAATCCAAAATGTACTGGTGGATTTGGGAGAAGCCATTAACATTATCACTACTGAAACAATGAACACATTAGGACTTGGAAAAATTAAACCAAGCCCTACTATCCTCAAACTTGCAGATAGATCCACAATTAAGCCAGTAGGTAAATTAGAGGATGTGATCATTTCAGTAGACTCATGGAATTACCTTGTGGACATACATATATTGCAGACTCAATATTCAGTAGCTGGTCACACATTAATCCTAGGAAGACCTTGGTTGGCAACTATAGATTCCTACATAGGATGTCGGTCTGGACATATGATCATATCAAATGGGACAACTATGAAGGACCTCAAGCTTTATTCTCCTGTGAAACCAAGCCCATCTGAAAAATCATCAACCAGTAAGAAACCTCTGCCTGCAGAAGAGCCTAAACTTGAAAATGGAGATGTTAGATCAGTTCTTACTATTGGCTAGGCCCTTCGATTTAAAATAGAGACTAAACATGATGCCATTAACGCCTTCATTAATGATTTCGGTTCTGTTCCTGATCGAACTCAATATATTATAGAATATGCTATGAGATGTGAGACACAGGAAAACATTGAACTGAAAGATGACATAGAAGACATTCCTGTGACCCCATTCCATGATAGTACTCCAATCAAGATTGAACCAGGGAAAACACTTAATATCAACCCAAACCTATCTGAATCCCACACCAAAAATATTTTGAAAGTCCTTGAAGGACATCAAGAATATTTTTCTTGGGATTATACCAACATGAAGGATATCCTTGCTAGCCTATGCACTCATCATATTTACATTAAGGAATATTTCCACCCTATAAGACAACCTCAACGGAGGATGAATCCTGCTCTCAAAAATATTGTTAAAGAAAAATTACAAAAATTGTTGGATGTAGGATTCATTTATCCCATCTTAGATAGTCAATGGGTATCCCCATTAGTTATCATTCCCAAAAGGAATGGTAAATGGAGGATTTGTGTAGATTACAAGGAATTAAATAAGGCAACACAAAAATACCATATTCCTTTGCCATTCATTGACCAAGTCTTAGACACCTTGGCTCGAAAGAAGTTATTTTCCTTCCTATACAGATTCAGCAGATATAACCAGATCTAGATAGCCTTGGAAGACCAAGATAACACAAATTTCAAATGCCCACGGGGAACGTTTGCATATAGGGTCCTTCCATTTCGCATGTGTAATGCTCCTTCTACCTTCCAAAGGTAAATATTGGGAATTTTTTTTCTGATTTGGTCAATGATGGTGTTGAGATATATATGGATGATTTTACTCCATATGGGAATTAATTTGATGAGGGATTGGAAAATTTGGATAAGGTACTCAAAATATGTAAACAAACCCATGTATCGTTTAGTACAGTCAAATGCCATATGATGAGGGAAGAAGGAGTAGTATTGGGAGACTTGCTCTCAGCCACTGGAATTCAAGTTAATATGGCTAAAGTAGAGGTAATATTACATTTTCCGATACCCAAAACACCCACACAAGTACGTAGATTTATTGGTTGTGCTAGTTATTATATGTGTTTTCTAGAAAAATTTGCTAAAATAGCACACCCACTATTTCAATTGCTAACAAAATATACGAATTTTTGTGGACCAAATATTGCGAGAAAACCTTCATGAAAATTAAAGGGCTGGTGTGCACTTCCCCAATCCTTCGAGGACCTGATTGGGCATTACCATTTCACATACATAATGATGCTTCCTAGACATGAGTAAGGGTTGTTTTAGGACAATAGGTAGATAAAACACCATATGAAATTTATTATGTCAGCAAGAATCTAATTCTTGTTGAACTAAATTATACGGTGACAGAAAAATAATTCTTAGCTGTCATTTATGCTATTAATAAGTTCCGGCGCTACATCACTGGGTACTCTACTATTGTCCATACTGATCAGCCATCAGGTATTTGATGAATAAACCCATTACTCCTGGCCCTATTACGAGATGGTTACTATTGCTTCAAGAATTTGATATAAAAATAGTAGATAATCCAGGAAAAGATAATGTAGTAGCTGATTTCCTATCTAGAATGGATAACAACGATGAATGCACACCAATAAAAGATAGTTTATCTGATGAACATCTTATTGCAATCTCTACTAAACCTCCGTGGTATGCAAATATTTATAACTATCTTGCTATAGGGAAAGTGCCTCCTCATTTGTCATATAGGGAACAGTGAAAGATTATTCATCATAGTGCCTGATATTCTTGGATGGCAGGGTACCTTTTTCATATAAGAGAAGATAAGGAGATCTGATGCTATGTGTCTGAAGATGATATATATGAAATATTTAAGGCTACCCATGATGGCCCTTGTGGAGGGAATTTCATAGACAAAAGAATATGCCATAAGGTGCTACAAATGGGATATTACTGGCTTTCCATTTTTCGTGATGCTCAGAATTATGTCCGGAGGTGTGATAGTTGCCAACGTATGGAGCAACATGGTAAAGCGGATGAAATGACTTTGCAGGCATAACTAGTTCTCGAGCCTTTCGAGAAATGGGATATTGACTTTGTTGGACCCTTTAACCCACCCTCCCAGTAGAAAGTCCACATCTTGGTTTGTACTGATTACGTCACTAAGTGGGTGGAAGCCAAAGCAGTTGCGAAAGCAACAGAGTAGGTAGTTTCATATTTTCTATTTGAGGAAATTTTTGCTCAGTATGGTACTCCAAGAGAGGTTGTTTTAGATGGAGGAGCACAATTCACATCACACAAGATAGCAAATATTTTGCAAAAATATGGGGTCAAGCACAGAGTGACATCTCCATACCATCCCCAGGTGAATGGACAAGTGGAAAGCACAAATAAGACATTAGAAAATATTTTGACAAAAACTGTGGCATACCATCATTGAGATTGGGCTGAAAAACTTCCAAAGGCTCTATGGGCATACATAATAACATGGCGAAATACAACCGGTTTTTCACCATTCGAGTTGGTTTATGGGAAATCCCCGTTGTTTCCAATTGAATTTGAAATAAGCACACTGAGAACAGCTCTGGAAGTTGGTTTAGATATATCAAACGCCTAGAAACACCGATTGGCTTAGTCTAATGAACTTGATGAAATAAGTTCAATGGTTTTCCAGTGAACTACTGCTATTCAGCAATAGAGAATGAAATGGGCTGATAAGTTTATCAAAAACAAGGTGTTTCAAAGTGGAGATTGGGCACTACTTTATGACTCTCGTTTTAAGGATTTTAAGGGAAAGATTTGCACTCGGTGGATGGGACCTTATGAGGTGAACGCTGTATTTGATAATGGAATAGGCAGGCTAGTCACAATTGACGATACACGTACTTCCTTTATAGTCAATGGACATCGCTTGAGACTATACCACCGACCGACCTCTAAGAATGATTTTATTAAGAAAATCTCTAAGAAATTTGGTTTGAAGGTTATCAATGTAGAGAATATTTCCTCTACACCCTTTCTATAAAAATAAAATAAAATAAAAAAATAAAATAAAATAAAATAAACTAAAAAAATAAAAAAAAATTATGTTCAATTTTCTTGTCTTTTTGCAAGAGCTATGACTAAGGAGTAAAAATCAAGGAATTCTCATGTTGTTGTTATTGGGTTGTTGCTACTTCGATGTTGCTACACTAGATGTTGTTACTCGGTTGCTGCTACTCATGTTGCTATTACTTGGTTGTTGTTACTCTGATGCTGCTTCACTGGATGCTATTACTAGGTTGCTGCTACTCATGCTGTTGTTACTCGGTTGTTGCTACTCCGATGCTGCTACATTGGATGTTGTTACTCGGTTGCTACTAATCATGTTGCTATTACTTGGTTGCTGCTACTCTGATGCTGCTTCACCAGATGCTATTACTTGGTTGTTGCTACTCATGTTGTTGTTACTCGGTTGTTCCTACTCATTTTGCTATTACTTGGTTGTTGCTAATCCGATGCTGCTACACTAGATGTTGTTACTTGGTTGCTGCTACTCATGATGATGTTACACCGATGATGTTACATTGATGCTGTTATACCGATGTTGTTACAGCGATGCTGTTAATCCACTGCTGTTACACCGGATGCTATTATACCGATGTTGTTACACCAATGCTGTTACTCCGATGATGTTACACCGATGCTGTTACATCGACGCTGTTACAGTGATGTTGTTACACCGATGTTGTTACACCAATGATATTACACCAGATGTTGTTACACCGATGATGTTACTCTAATTCTATTACACCGATGCTGTTACACCATCCACATCATTACTCCGCCGCCACCCTACCAACCATCCCATCATCCAGGTAGGTCATCAGGTACGCCTCCATGTGAATTTTAATGATTGAATTAAATATCCCATGTGAATATTTTAATTCCGCGGATTTCAAAAATTTAAGTCGGAGGGGGGGGGGGGGGTTGTCATCATGCCAAGGACTGTGTAACAATTAAACCATAAGTTAAGAATGACATCCCGCTCATGGTACACCTTACGAATCACATAAATATGTGGTATCATCATTTAAATCCTATTGGGATTCAAAAAATCTCTCATCCATCCTGTACGAGTAATTATTATTCCTCTTCTACCACACTTACCATACTCTTTTATGATTTTTCTCAGTTTTCGAGAATTACCAATCGTATTTACCATTACCACATGTCCATTTTCACTATGATGTTCCTCCGAATTTGGTACCCACCACCTTGCCCAATGGTTTGCTGCTACAGGAAGTGCTACTACAAGTATCCATAGTATGGTTGAGCTGGCTGTGCGGCATGAGCCTAAAAACACATTTTCAGTTCGCAACAATCCATAGGTTTGGAAAATTTTTGTCGACGTATGATGGGATGTCTACTTTGACAAATTGCAGGGATTCGATGGAGGTATCACAATGGAATTTGCACTCAATTTAGAGGAGAATAATTTGTGGGTTATAGGTCTAAAGTTCCTGTTACAAAGGAAGTAATTGCAGAGGTTAGTGGGCTAAGACAATAGGGTCAAAAATGGTTTTCTCGGAAGGTTTCTCTCTCGGAGTTCCCCGAATTGTTTTTGTAGGAAGGAGAAATGTAGTTCAATTGGGCAGGGGATACGAGCGTAGAACTGTACTATATCCTTGGAACAAAATTCCAGGTTTCGTAATCAAATACATTACCTACAAGGGTCGGGCCTCAACTCTGTTCAACTATCACTTTAAAATTATAATGCACCTCCAATTTCCACATAATCAAGTGCATGCCCTAAACATACCATTTTTTCTATTGAAACAACTATAGCATATGGCACAGACTACTTGGTGCTCTTGCCAAATGATGGCAGTACTTTCTAACCATGGATTGCTTCGATTATTGGTCGTGCATGAAATAGGCAGGCTGTGGGTTTCTTGGGTGGAACTCTGCGGATCCTCAAAAGAAGCGGTAGCAGCTATGATTGCTGCTAGAGAAGAAGAGCCAGCCTCTCTGGCTGGTTAGGTGGAAGAAGAAACTTCAGAGGAAATTTATCAAGAGGAACCTGAGGAAATGGAAATAGAGATTGATCAGGAAGAACCTGAGGAAGAGGAGATGATGATTGATCAGGAGGAACCTGAAGAAATGAGTATGGAGGAAGTAATCGACAATGCAGCCGAGGTTGTCACACAAGAACCAGCCTCACTGAAAAGAGGCACGGAAGAGGAAATAAGAATGAAAGAGATGATTAGTGGCATAGATGAGGCTACCACACAAGATACAACTTCGCTCGAGGAACCCACAGAGGAAGGGATTATGGACATTATGCAGGAAATTGATATTGTGATATAGTCGGCAACCTTTGTCAATGAACAACAAAGAGATGGAATTGTGGATATAGAAATGGAAAGTGATGATTTTTCGCAAGAAACAACATCACTTGCTTAGTTAAAAATGGATGTTGATACAGTTGGGGGTGCTGCAAAAGAACCACCCCCAATTCGGCTAGAATAGGAAGAGTTAACCCGCAGAATCGATGTTGGACCTCAAGAATTGGTACCAACTGTGAAAATGAAAGTTATTCCCGAGGAAAAAGAGGCTAAATAAAGAATTATTCATGTGGTCGATACTGTTCCACAAGAACCAATATCAACCCATGAGGAAGAAGTGATAAGAAAATGGCAAGAGGAAAGAAGGGAATTGAGCCACAGAATCAATGCTGCTCCACAAGAAACAACATTGGCTACGGTTGAGGTAGTAATGCATGAAGTCCCAGTCCAACCCAGGAATGATGATGTGGGGTTTGTTTCCTGTTCTCCATTCCAGTCCATGATGGCTGTAGGGGCAAGGGGATTTCGCTCGCCCAAACGATTATGGAAGAAGTCACTATTCCCCCGGTATTAAAATTTGTTGACATGGCCAAGGTTGGCCTAGGCACTATTGAACTGGAACAATTGGAGGTTCACCAGGAAGACATAGCTCCTATATCAGAACACAGAGGGGTAAATGAATTTTCCAGCCAAACAACAGAAGTTTCTGGAAGAAATGGAGAAGAAGAAGGACCCATGGGTCCGGGGCCCAGCCAAGAGGGTTTGATGAAATAATCTGGAGAAGATGCCGCCAGCATTCCACCGCATTCTGAGCCTGTCGTAGGTCCAGAATCTAAATTCACTGTTAAACAGGAATGGGTCAAGCAGTGCAAGAAAAGAATGTTACCTCTCAAAAATAAGTACAAGCTGCAATTCAGTGAAACCATGAGACTGAAAAGAGAGGTTCGGAGTTTGAAGAAGCAAGTTTCACGTTTAAAAATGAAGGTAAAAATCTACAACTGGAGAGCAATAAAGATGAAGTTTGAAGTCTCCACTGTGGCTACCCAGACTGGCCCAATCGAAGAATTTTTTGAAGTTCGAGAATTTGTATTGGCCACTGAAATTCAAAAATGGCATTCTGCAGCAAGCAAGCACAAGAAAGAAATAGCTAGGATTCGAGAACAGGCTACTGGATTCTTTACAGGGTACATAGATCAATTATACAAGGTTTGTAACCCTAGAATTTCCCTTTTATTTACAAATTTCTCATCTCATTTCACCTCTCTTTCATCAATTCATAAGCCCCAATCAATGAAGAATGTTTTGGATTGTCCCAAGGATACATGAAATTGATTAACATGTTGTATTTTCATGGTTTTTTCTATTTTAATAATTTTGTGCAATATAGCTATAGAATACAGACATTCCATAGCCGATCAGGTGTTCCGCAACTATTTTTGTGTTTGAATATGTTGCAGGTGTCAGTTGGAGGATTGGGCCACATGGGTGTTTCTAGAATGATGCCTACATGGATTCTATCCTACTCACTCAGTTCAGATCGATAGAAAAGCGTGCCTAAACTCATGGTCAAAGGTGGAGTCAAACTATGTTATCCAAATGTAGCAGGACTCTTGATTTGAGTCCAGCAGTCCTATTACAAGTCTAAATTCGAATTAGAAAGATTCCAATAGTCATATTGCAAGTTTAATTCGAATTAGCCACCTGTAGCAAGTATAACTCATAATCAGTTATGTAATTTCCCTTTAAATATTGGTTGTACAAGACCAAAAAGACAGTTCAAAAAAAGTACAGTGCAGTTCATTTTTGCAGTGAATACTCTATTTTCCAGACTCTATTTTAATAAATAAGATCAATTCTTTGATGTTGTTCTGATCACATCTTCAAGAAGCTAAGGAATTCACCGAATTGGTAGCAGAGGGCCCCTGCTACTAAGGAGGTTTTTTATGCTTTCTAGCTAGGTTTATTTCAGTTTCTTTGTTTAGTATTTGTTTCTACTTATGCTCAAGTTTACTGCTTTCATAATTAACAATTTTTGTGTCCAACTGAGTAAAAACCATTTGTCTACATTACCAAATCTTTATCACTGAATGGTTAGTGACTTATAGGTATAGTGGTTGTTTAGATTTCAGATACTGCTTTCATAGTTGACAATTACTGTGTATCAACTGATTACAAACCATTTGTCTACATTACCAAGTCCTTATCACTATATGGTTAGTGACTTATAGGTATAGTGATTGTTTAGATTTCATTTACTGTCTCTTATAGTTAACAATTGCTGTGTTCAACCAGGTAAAAGCCATTTTTTCCTATTTCTAAATCTTATATTAAAATGGTTAGTGACTTATGGAAACAACAATTGTTTAATCATTTTCATTCTTTTTTTCATTCACTTAATTATTTGTAGTTAGAAGATCCTCATTCCATTGCAACTAATAATATCTTTAAATGACATTCTGATTGAAACTGAATCTGAATATGATTTGCAAGAATGGATAAATGATTAGATTTAATGCAATGTTTGAGTTATCAATTGCATTTCTTGTTTTCATTTTTAAATTTCAATTGATTCATAGATCCATGGATTAGGTTTATTCACTAATTGAAACACTTGTTTATCTTTTTGATTAGAACTAGACCTTAGAACTTGTCCATAAAATTGTAATCTCTTTATAGGAAGTTAACTAGTTTTACAACATTTTCTTTTCTTCATTTGAATTAGATTTATTCTCACTTTTCAAACTAGGATAACACAATAAGGACTAAAAACACAAAAACCCCAAAACAATAAGAAAAACATCAAAACAACGAAGTAAGGAAAAGGACACTTAGGCACATATAGTGCACTACACTTCATAAAAGTTACAAGCCCTAGTTGAAAATTAATGGAAGAAATTTAGGAACACTAAATTGAATAAACATTTTGGCGCCATTTTCGGGGAAGTGTAATTAGGTAGCCTTATTTATTACATCAAAAAAAATGAAAAAAAAAACTTCAATCACCTACCAAACCCACTATATCATGTGGTGCAGTAAGAGCCACACATCCACATCATGAATTCATATTTTTGCAGGAAGAAGAAGAGGTGACAAAGAAGGTTGAAGAAATGGATGGAGATGATGAAAATGAGGAATATCCTTTTGGATTTCCCATTCAAGAAACTGATATCAACATAAATGAAGAACATCCATCCATCTGTACTTCCTAACTTCAAATTTATGAGATCAGAAGACCCGAAAACCTTTATTTTTGAATTTGAAATAATTTGTTGATCTTATGGCTACTCATTGCACATTCAAAAATTGAATTTGTTTCTAGCAACATTAAAGGATAGAGCTCTTAGATGGTTCATGACTTTAGGAGCAAATTCTATAAGGACATGGGATGATATGAAAAGAGTATTTTTGGAAAAATAGAAAGATTATTGCATGCACAATGACCTTAGAAATGAAGTCTTTAAGATGAACCAAAAAGAGGATGAAATCCTAGAAGATTTAGTGGAGAGATTTACTTATAATATCAAAAGATATGAATTGCATAATTTAGGATCATATGCATTAAAAAATCTCCTACTAAATGCTATAAAGGATGAATGGATTGATCTTCTTAATCTGGTGGGGAAAGGAGATGTCTATCCGTTGCCATTTCAAGAAATTTGTGAGCTATGCAAGAACATATCAAGAGGAAAAGCAAAGTGTGTAAGATCCCCTCAAGATACATTTATCGCAAGAGTAAGTAAGTCATCATTAGGATTGGTAAGTCAAACTAAACCTAACAATTTGCTAAGCATTCTTCATAATTTAAATTAACAAACTAATATGCTAAGAATGAAAAACAAGAAAAAATTTTCTTCATTTATATTTTGCCCTAAATGTAGAAAGAAACATGATTTGCATGAATGTCCAATTGATAACATTAAAATTTTTAAAATTTGTGCAGGATCACATACTATTGAATATTTCCCATCATTACCAGGGTTGAAGGAAATTTACCATAATGATAATGGAGAAAATCAAGCACAAGAGAAGCTTTTCTATGTAGCTCCAAGAGGACTATGGCAGCCTCATCAACCCAATATGATGCAATATCCTTATGCAAAGTTTCAAGGTTATGCACAAAAATCTCAAGGTAATTGGAAAACACCCTTGCCTTGGCAACCTTGGGCATCTTAATCCCAACCTCAAAACCAACCTTGGAAACCTTGGCCATCTCAATCCCAACCTCAAAATCAATCTTGGCAACAAATTTGACAAAGGCCCTACAAAGGAAATCCACCATATCCTCAATATTTCCCTCTCTATCCTCAATACCATCATCAATGTTATCCATACAATTTAACTCCACCACAATATCAATATCACCCTCATTTGACCTCAATTCTACCTTTCCCATTATCATCCACACAAGCACCCCAAAGATCCATTCCCACTCCACTACATGCACAACCATTTCATATCCCCAACAATAAAACACCTCAATCAACTTACAATTTTGAGGAATTGAAAAATGATTCACTAGATATCATTGAAGAAAAAAAACCGAAAGAAGAAGACTCAGATAAGGTCCAATAATCATGGATGTCTATTGATAAAGAGAAGTTATTGGAACCAGATATTGAAAATTTTCATGCCTGCCTATCACTAGATTTTATAAATCAAGATCACATCTCTGAATACTTGCATGACATGATATTAGGAAGCCAAGGAATACAATATTACATTTAATCTTGGTTCAGGAGAGTCATCAGATCCCAATGCTCAATTCTTCAGTATCTTCTGATATCATCTCAATCAAGGCAATTGGTCTCTGATATACCGGTACATATCAAAAAGTATATTTCAAACCTGCATATGAGTTTATCTATCATCATATTACATACATGGTTCCATTGGAAGTATTCATATACTTGAATAAGATTTCTTTGTCAAGTAGAGTAGGACATATAAAAAAAAAAAAAGTAAAGAGAAAAATAAGTCCTATTGTGAAAACCAGCTTGCTAGCACAATTGGACGTGATATTTTCTTGAAAACAAGGCAACTGGAAAGCAAATTTCACAATAAGTTCTGCAATTTTAAGATGGTTTCAATATTTTATGCTTCTTCAAATCATTTTTGGTTCTATGCTCGAGTTGGATGATGTGGAATTCCTTAAGGTCCACCTTCCAATAGATCTTGTCCCATAGACCTCAACCCTTTTTGTGGGATCAAGATCAGAGATTATTTGGAGTGCTTTGGAGCTTGCATACATCAATGGAAAGCCTCCTCATTGATAACAATGGGAATACAACAATGTCTCTTGATTGTAAAACCTTGCAGGCAACTCGACTTTGACACATTCATTCATCCCTGTCAAGATGCACTTAGGTACCTTGACACTCATTTACATTATCGGTGAGTTGTCTCGCATTGGTTAACGATTTTCCCATTTTGGCTTTGATGAAGACGAATGGTTTTATGTACTCAAGAAAAACTTGTAGCAGTACATTTTATTATTTTCTTCTAGCAGCATGCTCATTTTTTTTTTTCAATTTAACAGCAGCTGCGGAAAGTGGCAGTTTCTACAGCTATTGTTGTAGCAACCTGTTTTTACAACTTTTTCTAGAGGCAGTTTTGGTGCAAATATTACAATAGATTGGAGCAGAAAGAAAAAATTTTGAGCTTCTAGGTTTTCTCAAAATATGATAAATTGAGTAAGACGTGAACAAAATTCAAAAATAAGCAATTTTGAAGGACATTTCAGATGGGTTTCTAAGGCATATTTTCATTTTTCATCATTATGGACAAATTAGGACAGATTTTGGTATTTTTGCATAGTAGTTCATTTTCTTCATCAAAATGAAAGTATGAAAGTATGTGGCAGTAGAAGAGGTAAAAATACACATTTTCCCTTTTGAATCACTCAATTCGGCCTTAAAATGGGTTTGTGGCATATTTTTTTTGTTGCAACATTGGGCAGCATGAAGGGTGAAACAGGGAAGAAATTGATTTGATCATAAATTTCAAACCGTGCATCCGTTGGTATTGAAATTTTTATGGTAAATGCATTGAGGTAGGGTGAATTTAAGAAAATTTCAGTGTGTATTATTCAAGAAATTGGCCCCTTTCACATACAGCCATTTCTCATTTTTCGGGAGATATTTTTAACCAATGGCTGAGATTTTTTGTCGGAAGATGCATAATATTAATGGTAACAACCTCAAAAAATTTCAGGGAAGTCTGATGTACCATTTGAGATAAATTGAAAAATTCATTTCATTTTACAATTTCACTCCATCTCACTCCACTTTCACTCCATCTCACTCTACTTTTATTCCATTTCACAAGTCATATTCCACTTTCATTCCATTTCATTTCACATCCATATTCCATAGCCATTCTTCATTTCTTTTTACAGATTGCATGCCACAGATACATCTTATTCAGAAGTTCTAACACAATTGTACAACCTCCAAAGAGATGATGATTACAGGAAATTGAAGGATTCTGTTTTGAAGACCAACATGCTAAAATATGACCAAAGGAACAACATCAAGCACAACAATTAACAAGGTCAAAATTTTGATGTAAATTGTGAAAATTATTTTAATATAAAAAAGTTAAAACATGAAATAGATACAATGTGTATAATCATATGTTTCCTAAACAACCTATCATTTGAATTGATTAACATATCTTGGCCATATCCCTTATCCAACATTCCATAACGGTCCTCATTAAAACCTTGATTAATGACTAATGGTCAATAAAAAATGTAACCTACTAGTCCACGCCTCCTTAAGATTGTATCATTCACTTATTTCACTACAATTTCATCATAAATTCTCCATCAGATCCGTAGCCACTTCATTTTCCCTCACAACTTAATTACATCCATCCATTCACCTCCATTACACTTTGTTGCCAATTTATCTTTAAGCATAGGAAAGTAAAAACGAAGGGGAAGATACTCTATACAGGTGAAGAATGGGTCTAATTGTTAGATGTTGTGAAACCAGCTCCAAAAAGAGAAGAAAAGAGATATCAATGCCTTAGAAATAAGCCACTTCGAGGGGGAAACCTCCAATACATTACATAAATGAACAATTCTTGGATGATTCAAATTACAAAACCTCCTTTCCATATATAGGAGTCCATGGGGCCATAATGTAATCCTAGCTGACCTAACAATAATGATTTAAGGGCGCAATAATAACAATATGGGGGTTAAAAGGGTACAATAATAACAATATGGGGGTTACAAGGGTACAATAATAACAATAAGGGGGTTACACTAACAACAATAAGTGACTATACTAGTAATATAGGAACCTAACATGCCCCTCTCCTTCAAAAAAGTGTTGTCCTCAATGCTTCAGTAGCTCTGGGTGCTTCTGTATAAAATTCTCATCCTCCCATGTAGAATATTCAGTGGGTAAGTTCTTCCACTTGATGAGATACTCTGAAATTGATCGATTCCGTAGCTGTCGATTTCTTGTTTCCATGACCGCTTCGGGTTCCAATATAAATTTTCCTTCCTCATCAAGTTCTAGCAATATTGTTTGAACTAGAAGATTTTCACCTATAACCTTATTTAAGCATAAAACATGGAAAATTGGATGCACTCGTGAAGAAGCAGGAAGCTCCAATTTGTATGCCATAGTACCAATATTTTGCAACACCTTGTAAGAACCATAGTACTTTGGTGATAATTTACTATCCTTCTTAGCTTGCTTGAGGGACATTTGTTTGTATGGTTGTAGCCATAAAAATACCCAGTCTCCTACATCAAAACTTCTCTCACTGCGATGTTGATCTGCCTATTGTTTCATTCGATTTTGTGCCAAATTTAGGTTGTCCTTTAAGGGTTGGAGAACTTCTTATTGATGCTCGATGTGATCTTCCATTTCTTGAACCTTCAAATTTTCTCTTAAATATGATGTGATGGATGGTGGATGATATCAATAAAGTGCCATAATTGGGGTCATTCTTGCTGCAATATGGAAGGAATTTTTATACCACCATTCAGCTAAAGGTAACCACTTGACCCATTGTGTTTGTTTATCATATACGAAACAACGAAGATATCCTTCCAAAAATTTATTTACTATCTCGGTTTGACCATCGGATTGAAGATTATAAGATGAGCTATGAGCTAATTGAGTACCCAAACAAGAAAATAACTCCGTCCAAAAATTTCCAATAAAAATGGGATCTTTGTCACTCACAATAACCCTTGGGTTTCCATGTAGCTTTTGAATTGTGTCCATAAATGTAGTAGCAACTGTACTTGCTTTAAATGGATGAGATAATGCACAAAAGTGTGCAGACCTGGTAAGTCTATCAACTACCACCATGATGACACTCTTTCCTTCAAACTTAGGTAAACCAGTGATAAAATCCATTGAAATCTCCTCCCAATGTTGACTTGGAATGGATAAAGGTTGTAGAAGACTTGGGGTCTTAATTCTCTCAACTTTATTCTACTGGAAAACCAAAAATTCCACCACAAAATTTTGAATATTAGATTTAAGGCCATCCCAAATAAATTTTTTCTTCACCCTATGGTATGTTTTTAAAAATCTTGAGTGTCCTCCTAAAGGAGAAGTGTGCAATTCCAAAAGAATATTTTGTTTTAGTTGGGAATTCTTACAAAGATATAAGCGATCTTTGTACCATAAGGAATCATTTTTGCAACTAAATGTATCAAATGTACTAGGATCTTGTTGCAGCTTTTGAATGAGTGTCCACACTTCTTTGTCCTTCTTCCATTCACCTCTTTCTTTAGTTATCCAATCTATTTAGATAATAGAAATGGCACAAAGAAATGCTTCCACCTCTTCATTCTTTCGTGAGAGTGCATCTGACACAACATTTAGCTTCCCTTTTTTGTATATTATTTCAAAGTCATAACCCAACATCTTTGTGACCCATTTTTGTTGCTCTTTTGAAGATAGTCTTTGTTCAAAAAAGTGTTTAAGACTATGATGATCATTTTTTACCTTGAAGTGTCTTCCCATTAGGTAAGTTCTCCATTTCTTTAGTGCATTTAGTATTTCTAACATTTCCTTCTCATAAATAGGTTTCTGTAAATACTTTCCTTTGATTGGACGACTTTCAAAAGCAATGGGTCTTCCTTCTTGCATTAAAACAGCACCAATTCCATTTCCTGAGGCATCACATTCCACAATAAAGGTTTTTGTGAAGTCTGGCGTAGCTAAGACTGGTGCTAGGTACATTGCCTCTTTAAGATGTTCAAAGGCCTTAGTTGCTTCAAGAGTCCATGAAAATGCATCTTTCTTCAATAATGTTGTTAGAGGTGCTGCTATTCTCCCATAATTCTTAACAAACTTTTGATAATACCCTGTTAACCCGAGAAATCCTCGCAACTGCTTTATGGTTGTGGGGAATTTCCATTCCTTAATGGCTTTAATTTTGTTAGGGTCTACCTTAACACCCTCGTGAGATACAATATGACCCAGATATTCCACCTCTTGTACTCCAAAGAAACATCTGGATGTTTTTGCATATAATTGTTTCTCCTGCAATAGTTTGAGCACCCTGTCAACATGTTGAACATGATCCTTCCAAGACCTGTTGTAGATTAGTATATCATCAAAAAATACTAGCACAAATTTTCTAAGGAAGGGTTTCAAAATGGAATTCATCAACCCTTGAAATGTAGAAGGTGCATTGGTAAGGCCAAAAGGCATGACCAAAAATTCATAATGAACCTCATGAGTTCAAAATGTTGTTTTTGGAATATCTTCAGTCTTCATTCTAATTTGATGATATCCTGAACGAAGATCCAACTTGGTAAAATAAATTGCTCCATGTAATTCATCCAATAATTCATCAATCATAGGAATGGGAAATTTATCTTTAATGGTGAGCTTATTGAGCTCCCTATAATCTAGACACATTCGCCATGATCCATCCTTCTTGTGTACCAATACTACAGGAGCAGGGAAAGAACTTTGACTAGGTTGAATTATACCCGCCTCTAACATTTCTGCAATCATACGTTCAATTTCGCTCTTTTGGAAGTAAGGATATCTATAAGGCCTGATGTTTGGAGGAACACTTCCTGAATCAAATGAATAGCATGATCATGATCACGAATAGGTGGGAGTCCTTTGGGAGTTTCAAACACCTTGGAATGATTGTCCAAGACTTGTTGGAGATCTGCAGAAATAGATGATTTTGATGTTGGAACTTCTAGTGAGCATAATTGTGCAATTACGCCTCATTTTTCTTTCTTTAGAAGCTTTTTCATGACATTAGAGCTTATTATCTTTCCCGGCTTCCTCGCAATACCCCGTAATTCGACTTCCTTTCCTTCTCAAAAAAATTTCAAGAAAAGTTCTTGAAAATTAAAAGCTACCGTCCCCAAAGATTGTAACCATTGTACTCCTAGTACAACATCAACACCTCCCATAGGAATGGAAAGCATTGGACTAGTCAATACATATTCCCCCATGGTTAGCTTAATATTATGGAATTTTCCAAAGCAATTTATAGTTCCTCCATTTGCAACCATCACTTGACATTCTGGTGCTGGGTATAGGAAACAATTTAATTCCTTGGCTACCTTACAATGAATAAAATTATGGGTGCTACCTGAATCAATCAACACTATTACCTTTTTCTTCTTGATTTGTCCTTCTATCTTGAGAGTTTGGGGAGTGGTAATTCCTGCCAGTGCATTACACGATATGGTCGGATTCATTTCTTCCTCTTCTAGGGCTGGTTCCTGGTGTATATCCTCTTCTTGTTCATTTTCTTCTTCTTCTTCGCAATCTATGTAAAATAATTTCTTCTCAGCACACTTATGACCTTTAGTGTATTTTCTATCACAACTGTAGCAAAGCCCTTTTGCTCTTTTTTCTTCCAATTGTTGTGGTGTCAACCTTGTAGGCTGTGGAAATCTAGGCGTAGCAACACTTCCTTCTTTATAGAATTGAGTGGTAGGCTTCCTTGTCGCCATAATTTTACATTCAACTTTTCTTGCCAACCTGAATGCCTTCTCCAATGAATCAGGTTCCAAAACGCGAACTTCATGTTGGATGTTATCCTTTAAAGTAACTATGAAGAGATCAATCATGTGTTCCTCTGGAATATCAGTTACCCTTATATTCAATTTTTGGAAGTCCTCAATGTGCTCCCCCATTAAACCCTTTTGTTTGAGATTTATCAATTGGCTAAAGAAGGTGTTGCTCTTTGTATCCTCCTAATGTGCTATCATTTCCTCCGTAAAAATTGACCAAGTGACAATTTTTTTACGGGAGCAAAGCCATCGATACCATACAAATGTATTTTGTTCTAAATGTAAAGTTGCAATGCGTACCTTTTGTGTGTTTTGCACATTATGAAGATCAAAATATTGCTCCATCTGTAGTATCCATGTTACAGGATCCTTTCCATCAAACTTTCTCATATCCATTTTTGGAATATGGTGGTTCTTCCCGCCAACATTAGAGTTTATGAAATCATGATTAACATTTATTTTGTTCTCATCATGAGTTTCCTCTACTATCTTTTCACCATTAGGAAACATTTCTTGTATCAATTTTGTCAAACCTTCCATGTCTGCTTTTAGATCATTCTTCATGTTTTCCATTTTAGATTCCATGCCAGCTTCCATGCCATCTATCTTAGATTCCATGCCATTATTCAAACCATCCATCTTAGATTCCACGCCTTTCTTCAAAACTTCCATGTCATTTTTGTTGCTCTTTGCGAGAGCGAAATTTGTTGCACTTTCTCTTGTAATTTTGATATGTCATGTTGCCATTCTTCGTCTTCATGAGTCATAATAGAGATTTCTAAAGGCTTAATGGGTGTTGAATTCTTTTTAGGGGCCATTTTAGAATCAAATACTAATATCTATTCTACAATATTCCCTTCAACTTGATTCTTCAAACAAGACTTATGCAATTCGGAAAAAAAATACACACCTTTTACTTTATTTTGAGGAGCTCGATATTGAAATTGAATTATCTCTATAATTGTGCATCCTCAATATCTGAAATTCAGCCCTGTAGTAGCCCTCTGAAGCTTCTTTCAAATTCCACAGGTCTGATCTGATTTGGATTCTTCAAGGAAAAGTTATGTCCAATATCCCACAATGACCCAATTTTGGACTGGTTCAATAGAGCGAACTTGTACGACTTGCCACATGTCACTGTTTCCTCCTTTGGATCTGAAATTGATAGAACGAAAACTAAACTCCGTGCACTTACAGCCAATTTTTACAACATTCCAATCCGATGCTCAGAGATAGAGCTATGAAGATTTTCCCATGATCAACTCTTTGAGATGAAATTCAGAAGCCTAAAAAAGCCCTAACTTCCACAGATCATATCTCCGAAAATATTGCGAACCAATATCTGAAATTTTTTGACGATGTTCCTTAGGATTGTGAATTTCCACTCTAAACATTTTAGCTTCTGAACCTTCATAGAAAAATGGTTATTACGAAAATACCACGATGACCTGTTTAGGTTAAACTCAAGAGCCTACAAAATGACCTAACTTGCACAGATCATATCTCCGAAAATATTACGAACCAAGCTCTGAAATGATTTGATGATGTTCCTCAGGATTTTTTCTTCGCACTCTAAAAATTGCAGATTCTGAACCTTGGTAGAAACAAAGTTATAGCGCAAATTCCATGCTGACCTGTTTGGAGTAGTGAAACCCTAGAATCTCAAAGCTCTGATACCAAATGTTGTGAAACCAGCTCCAAAAAGAGAAGAAAAGAGATATCGAAGCCTTATAAATAAGCCACTTCGAAGGGGAAACCTCCAATACATTACATGAATGAAGAATTCTTGGATGTTTCAAATTACAAAACCTCCTTTCTATATATAGGAGTCCATGGGGCCATAATGTAATCCTATCAGGGCCATAATGTAATCCTAGACAACCTAACAATAATAATTTAAGGGCACAATAATAACAATATGGGGGTTACAAGGGTACAATAATAACAATAAGGGGGTTACATTAACAATAATAAGGGGCTATACTAGTAATATAGAGACCTAACATCAGAAAAGAACCAGTAGAAGTCAACTATCTGAAGGGATATCCACAAGTTAGGGAGCTACTACAAGAAGCAGGATGGTTGAATTTTATAGAAAAATTTGATGGCTTCCGTAAAGAGATTACAAATCATTTACTAGATATTTTGATGGAGCAGAAGTAGAGATTAGAGACATCAAATTCACAATAACAGAATCATTTTTGGCTAAGTCAATAGGACTCCCAAGGCAAGGAGAATAGTGGTTCAAGAATAAGGAATTTCATAATGAGTCTTGGAAGGAGATACTGAAAAATCCAGTTGGGAAGGATTTCTTGTAAGAAATCATTTTCAAGAAATAGAGGAATAAGGGCGGATGTTTTGGCTGAAGTATCAGAGCACATGCAATAAGGAAGAAGAACTTGAAATTTTGGTGAATTTCATGAGGACATGCAATAGTTTTGTAGTGGGGGTATGTTGAGCCCTAGAATTTCCTTTTTCTTTACAAATTTCTCATCTCATTTCACCTCTCTTTCATCAATTCATAAGCCCCAATCAATGAAGAATGTTTAGGATTGTCCCAAGGATACACACAATTGATTAACATATTTTATTTTCATGGTTATTGCTATTTTAATAATTTTGTGCCGTATAACTACGGAATATAGACGTTCCATAGCTGATCAGGTGTTCTGCAGCTATATTTGTGGTTGAATATGTTCCAGGTGTCAGTTGGAGGATTGGGCCACATGGGTGTTTCTAGAATGATGGCTACATGCATTCTATCCTTCTCACTCAGTCCATATCGATAGAAAAGCGTGCCTAAAATCATGGTCAAAGGTGGAGCCAAACTATGTTATCCAAATGCAGTAGGACTCTTGATTTGAGTCCAGCAATCCTATTACAAGTCTAAATTCGAATTAGCAATAGTCCAACAGTCCTATTGAAAGTCTAATTCGAATTAGCCACTTGTAGCAAGTATATCTCATAATCAGTTATGTTATTTCCTTTTAAATATTGGTTGTACAAGACCAAAGAGACAGTTTAGAAAAAGTATAGTATAGTTCAGATTTGTAGTGAATACTCTATTTTCCAGACTCTGTTTTAATAAAGAAGATCATTTCTTTGATGTTGTTTTGATCACATCTTCAAGGAGCTAAGGAATTCACCAAATTAGTAGCATAGGGCCCCTGCTGCTAAGGAGGTTTTTTATGCTTTCCAGCTAGGTTTATTTCAGTTTCTTTGTGTTATCACTCAGGTTTTCCTTGAAGTTGTAAGAAAAGGAAAGTATACCCGAGGTAACCACAAACCAACCTTCAGATGCAGAATCTAGCCAATCTGCATCCAAAGAGGGCTCTCTCTTTATGATTTATCTTTGTTCTTAGAAGGTTTTAGGCTAGTTATAGATCCAAGAATTTGTGTTTGAAAATGGTGGAATCCTCAAAATAAGGGCAAGGTTGAAAGTTTTCAGTCCATTGGGCTATGGAGTCAAAGGATGGCTTTACTGGATTTCTATTCTACACACAAGATGGCTTTACAGGGCAAGATAGCTAGACAGAGAACAATCCTTAAAATTTAAAGTGTATGGGATGATTTTGAAGGGATGAAAGACAGCTAAGAATCTTTCACCATGTTCAAAAGAAAGAAATGAGATGATTAAAAACAAAGAGAAATGAATAATTCTTTATTATAGTAATCAAGAATGTTTAAATTAGCAAAGCAAGAGCATTTAAGAATTCGTGCTTATAACCAATTTAGAGGAAAACATTAAGAACAATCACATCTGAAATCAGAGTACAATTAAGTAAATTATGATTCAATCCTTTATGTAAATTATTTAGAAATGGACATAATGATATTATAAACTGATATAAAACTTAAGACAAAGGGTAGAAAGACTTATTGAACTGCAGTCCAACACATGAATCCTGCAAAAAGTCCTGAGCTTCAAATCGTCATCCAGTAAGCCACGAATAAATTTCTCCAAAATGATTTTATTTCGAAAATCTCAATGTTACAGCAAAGTAATAGAATCCACCCCAAATGCTTCCAAGATTGGAGTATTTATACAAATTCTAAACTAAAATATCTTGAAACAAATATCAAAATTGGTTCACAAATCTCTCCAACTATTTTACATAAATAGAACTTAATTAAAGGACACTCAAAATAATGCATCTATTTGGCACTATTTTGTATGGATAGGTGATGACAAAGAGGAGAATTCGAATTTGATCCAACTCTTAGTTGATGATGAGGCATCCAAGTCACTAACTGCTTCATTTCTTTGTGCATTCTGCTCCAACAATTCTGCAAAATTGGGGTCCAATAATATATTTGTAATTCTCAATCCGTAATAGATATGTAAAACATGAAATAGGTTATTGTAGAAAAATATGTTGGTGAGATAAACCTCTTTCAGTTTCCCAAAATTCCTCTCCAACTATGCATAATAGTCTCTGTAAAACATATGTGTAAAACAGATTTTTACAGAGTCTGAAAAACAGCCTGTAAAGCTGCGCATGTATCTTTCATTATATAATCACTGTGAAAAAAATAAGATAGGTTTTTGTAGATGGGTCTCTTAGGAACAAAAACCGCCTTCAGTTTTGTATGAAGTATTTTTTATTGGCCACAATCCGCTCTGTAAAATGATGACTTAAACTGGAATTTTCTGCAAAAAGTGCTTTCCAACATTGTTTAATATTTCCAAAACCATAATGGCTGTTAGAAAAGTGAGAGAGGTTTTTGTAGATGGCCCTCTTAAGAACATAAATTTCCTTCAGTTTTGTAAAATTCATCTTGGATTGATCACAATAGTTTTTGCAAAACTATGACTAAAATATGCAATTTCTGCAAAAATGTTCCTTCTTGTTATGTTTTTTCATCTTTTTACTTTCTTGCTCTTTTGACTGTTTTACTTTCACTTTAGACAAAACTCACTATTGGTGAAAGTATTCTCATATCTTTTTACAATTTTACTGTCTTCTGTATTTACTTTTATTGTTTACCTTTGACTGCTCTGTAACTTCATTTTAACTTTCACTGACTTTTACCTGATACACTTTAGCCACTGATACTCTTTAGCTGTTATGCTTTCTAACCTCTGTTTGAATAGATTTGATAACAATATTGGAGTAAACAAGTCTTATGACTAGTATTAAGACTGTTTATCCAAGGATGTGATCTTCTGATCACCTCTTCAGGGGACAACCGAGTAGATTTTTCAAGCAATTCCCCAATGGACAAGGGAGTGAGGTTTTGACCAGGTTCAAAATGGAGCATCATTCAAGGCTACCGGAGCTTCCATTTTGGTTCTTGTGTATTCAAAATGGAAGTTTCTGGGTTTTCTTCACAGAAATGTCATGATTTCAGTTTTAATGAGGGAAATTAGTACAATTGCAGTTTCAGGGGAACAATTCACAGCTTTAAAACTCAGGGAATGATCTTAGGAATAAGATTTTGACATTGATTCAGCAGAAAAACAAGGAACACAGAGTATCTTTTGAAGTTCGGAGCGCAATAGAATAAATACCTGTTTTCAAAGGCAAACTGAGATTTAACAGGTATCAAGTGGTGGCAAGAGGATGCTCCAACACTGGTCCTGTGGAATTCTGGAGCGAAATCAGATAGAACAGTGGATTTCAGTGAAAATTTGAATTTCGTAGCGGAAGGCGCAGTTGCTTTCAAATGATGAAAATGACATAAAAACAAGAAAATTTGTTTTATTTCCAAAGTCAAAAAAGGGGTTTTTTATTTTTTCGAGGACTGACGTCATCGATGTACGGGCTGACGTGTGGTGGGGGGCCGGGCGGTAAGTCGTAAGCGGTAATCCCCGCACCGCTTATGGACAAGAGTGGTTTTTAATGCGAGGGCAGCGATTCCATTGGGCGATGGATGCGTGGTCGGTGGACTATTTCAAAACCACCAAGTCCCCGCGCGTTAAAGCTCTGACAAGGGACGGCTGGCGAAATTGATGTGGAGTGTTGATCTATGGAGGGGCGATCCAAAGGTGGAAGGGACGGGGAGATGGTGGGGCGTTATCGTGCGGGCCCGACGGGGTTTTAAACGTGATTAACTTTATTAAACATCCTGGGGGGCGTCTAATAGGCGGAAAAGTGTGGTTATTAATTAATTCTGATAATTAATTAATCCCAATGGTTAATGAAAAATAGGGGTCGCGGCAGGGTTCAATTATGGTTAAAGTGTCGGGTGGGATGCCAATTGGATGAGCCACGGTGGCATGGGGGTTTTTCTGAAGTTTTGATTTAAAAATAAAACTTCAGGTTTATTCTTTTTTTTGTGTTAAACATATATATCATATGTTTAAAGCTTTTCTCATATATGTTTTTATTATATGATAAATAAATCGATATGATTGACTTACCATAGGGGCGGGAGTATTATATAATGATATATTTTAACTAAAGGGGTTGTATAGTGGGTTTTTATTTGAATGCACAGGGAAATAAATACTTTGGCTAAACTTTATAATAAAGGGGTTTTTGGATATTTATATAAAAGGAGTTATATACTTAGGATAGGGCATTTCACTAGGGATTTAGTAAATAGAGTTAAATGTTAATATGACAAAGGGGCAAAGACAACTCAAAATACTTTGCACATCTAAGAAAGTGACAATTTCTAAAGTAAATGACAATATATCATCTTCAACATTTAAACTTAGAATAGTAAGTTATTTTGAGGGATTTTTATGGAATTTTGCATAATTTTCCTAAGCAAAATGAGATTTTACTTAGGAAAAGATTAAAAGTGAATGAGTGCAATGATGGATAACTTCAAGTACTTAGGTATTTTTGATCATCAGGCCGAGGGTCCGGTCCCTCCAAAAGTCAAGGAAATGCCTTGAGCCCTTTTAGTCTTCAAATACCTTTGCACTTTGGGGAAATTAGTAAAACTCTTAGGGAGAAAGTGATGTGGGAAGTTAAGTTGACCTTTCTTTGTTCTGAAATTCTGCCAATGTGGTGTTCTGCCTTTGCACTTGGTGATGAAAGTAACAGATTACAAACATTTTAAAGCCATCATTCATCACATGTAATTCCACCACACCATCTACCTACCCTATCTACTTTACTCTACCATTTTCTCTTCTTTATTAGGGTGCATTTAGACTAGCAAACCCTTATCAATCTTCTTTTTCTTTTACATGACAAATCTATCTAATTCTACACTTATTGCATCCAAGGGCTCAGATTAAACTGTTGAGCACCCTTTATTAACTCTACCTATCTACTTATCTGCCAAGATTAAACTGTTTGGTCAGATATTTATTCTCTATTCTACAACATGAAATTGAAAAATGAACTAGCCAAGCTTAAACATTTTGACTATTCATGAATTGTGGCATAAAATACAAGTTGCACACAATTTTTTTATTACATCAGAGTAAAAAGTAGTGGCATTTAGACTTGCACACTTTCCTTGGCCTTTCTTTTTGATGGGGTTCATTTCTTTTACTTTTTGGCCATTTTTATTCTTTTTACCCTTTGATTTTTCTTTTAGGGTATACCCTCTTTACATTTTTAAAATTTTTTGATTTTTTGGTTTTTCAAGAATATGGAACACCTTTGCTCAAGAAAAAGGTTTGAACATATTCCATAGTTGAATCAAGACAATCATGAAAAATGACACCTATTGGTATAGGAGTCTAACACTGGCTCCACTTGGGGATGGCTTTTCCTTGTGAAAAGTCAAGAACAGAAGGTCAGTTGCCTCAAAATGTCTTCAAACTAAACCATGTAATCTCGTTCTTCTGGTAGCTTTATTGTATATATGATAGTAAAAATTCTGAAGCTTAGGGCCTTCACTTCGGGCTTCAAATTCAGTAAGTCACCATCCAATCAAAACTGCGTTTCCCAGTTTGAAATCTTGAATTGAATATAGTCCTTTTTCTGCAACCTGAAATCTGATCTGAAACTAAAAAACACACAAAAATTTTCAAACCAACTTAATGAAAAACTAGCTGAAAATTGACAACTAAAAAAAATGCTCAAAATTCTGAGCTTATTAGCACTCATTTACCTACTCTAATCTACTAAAAGTCTTATTGAATCAGGTAATACAAAAATGCCAATGAAACCAATCAAGTAGCTGTAAAAATAAATGGATAACTTGATTGCTTGTGATCAAAATTGGAAGTATGTTATGATCATGTGCCTTTATAATAAATGATATGATGTGTAAATGCCACTTTTTATGTATTTGATCCTTATAGAGAAAACATGTTTGCAAATTTGGGCTCAAAAGATTCTCCATATAATCTGATATAGGATCGATAAAAGCATGATGTATGTTATTTACTTCTAGGCCTTCAATGACTAATTGTTCAATTGAATTATGAATATTAGACCATGAACTTATTTCTTCAGTCTTGTGTTTGAAAGAATAATCATCTTCAATATGCAAGTCAAAAGATAGTACAATTCCTCTTGCTTTGGAGAAGGAAGATTTTCAAAGAATTCTTTAGGATTTCGGAAATTGTATGACTGAATTTGAGAATGAAAAAGTTTGATTTCATTTTCATAATTTTCAGAAATTATATCAAGAAGCCATTTTTTAACTTGAGGAGAACATTTTCTTGATTTTAAGAGAAGAAAGAAATCTCTTAGAAAATCCTCATCAAGCTGAAGTTCTAATATCTCATCCCTCAAAATAGCTAGTGATTGTTTTGTGAAATTATCATAATTATCATCATACTGATCATATTTAGGAAAATCTTCAAAATAAGGAATGTCATTAATTATAAACATTGGATCAACATATTTCTCTTCCAACAATCCCAATATATCTTGATTAGATTGGTTGCATTCTGTTTGAAAATCATTGCTTTGTTCAATAGGCGTGATATCAAGCAATGGGCCTTTTTGGGAAGGTAGAATAACATGAGCATCAACTTGTTCTTCTGTCCCTTCATGGATAAAAACCTTTGTACATTCATCAACATTAGAAGAAGTGGAAACAATTTCTTCATTATGTAAATATTTTGAGGATGGTTGCATATTTAGAAGCAAATTGATTTCTTCTTCGGTGAGGGGGGGTGGGAATCTCTGAATTCTTAGATTGAAATGACAATTGTTTTTTCCCTTATCTAAAAGTTGATCATGAGGTTGATTATTGTCTTTAACTCCATTCAAAACATTAAATGAAACATCATCTATTAATACATAGGGGTTTTGTGGATCTTGATTTTTCTCCTGACTTATTTCATCTTTGTTTAACTCCTCTTGATTATTATGACATTTAACTTGAGAATGAAAGTTTTGGACTTCTTCTAATAAATCTTCAGGAGACCAATTTCCAAAATCTTCATCAATATTTTTAAGGTAATGTATAAGATCTTCAGCTTGATCACAAAAATTTTCAGCTAATGATAAAGATGGAAAATCTTCTTTGTAATGCTCATAAAATACCTTATGAAAATCTTTTAGAGAAAACAAACTTGCGGGTTTGAGAGCTTCGTACCATTCCCTTGCTTTTCCTTCTAAGGTTCCCATGAATATCTTCATGAGGCAATCCTCATGCCAATCACCCTTCAATCTTGATGAGTGTATATGAAATTTAATGAGATGTAGTAAAGGATCATCAATATTCTCATCTTGAAACATGGGCAGATTCTCACCCCAATTTACCTTCGGTAGTTTGTGTGGAAATCCAGGTATGTGATCTCTGCTCATGGGAGCATATCTTCGTTTTGTTCTTGGATCATCTTGAAAATCAGCCATAATGAATGGCCACGATATCTGTAAAACCAAGTTAGATCCTTATATAAAATACAATACATATTGAGAACCATTCTTAACGTGAAAGAACATAATGTCTTGGATTAAGATCCAAGTTGAAAGCCTGATCTTTCCATATTGTTCTTCCAGGTTCATTCCTCCAGTGGAGTATTGATTGTGAAATGGATTTGGAGTCGCCAGGTGGATGATTTTAACCTTTGTGTGTCTGATCAGTGTCCACCATCATAGATCAGATCTAAACCTGTAAAACAATTCTGAAGAAAAAGTTAGTTCTTCAGGAAACCAAATTTTGTGAATTTTCAAAACAACTTCTATGATTTCTTTAAGAAATTTAAGATTTTTAATTAAAATTTTCTCAAAGATTTATTGAAATAGAGAGTCTGATTGAATGTTTTGAATCCAAAGTTCAGTTTATAAGCTAAACCAGAGATAGACTGAAGCAGCATTTGTTTACTATGCAGTTGCAGAGCAAAATCATTTCAAAGGCTACCTGGCTGATCTTCAGACTCTGTCTATAGCTTATAAATCAAACAATAGTATCAATAAAATGATTCAGATTCCCGAGTATGGTCGCCACTATGTTATCACTCAGGTTTTCCTTGAAGTTGTAAGAAAAGGAAAGTATACCCGAGGTAACCACAAACCAACCTTCAGATGCATAATCTAGCCAATCTGCATCCAGAGAGGGCTCTCTCTTTATGATTTATCTTTCTTCTTAGAAGGTTTTAGGCTAGTTATAGATCCAAGAATTTGTGTTTGAAAATGGTGGAATCCTCAAACTAAGGGCAAGGTTGAAAGTTTTCAATCCATTGGGCTATGGATTCAAAGGATGGCTTTACTAGATTTCTATTCTACACACAAGATGGCTTTACAGGGCAAGATAGCTAGACAGAGAACAATCCTTAAAATTTAAAGTGGATGGGATGATTTTGAAGGGATGAAAGGCAGCTAAGAATCTTTCACCATGTTCAAAAGAAAGAAATGAGATGATTACAAACAAAGAGAAATGAAGAATTCTTTATTATAGTAATCAACAATGTTTAAATTAGCAAAGCAAGAGCATTTAAGAATTCATGCTTATAACTAATTTAGAAGAAAACATTAAGAACAACCACATTTGAAATCAGAGTACAATTAAGCAAATTCTGATTCAATCATTTATGTAAATTATTCAGAAATGGATATGATGATATTATAAACTAATATAAAACTTCAGAAAAAGGGTAGAAAGACTTATTGAACTGTAGTCCAACACATGAATCCTGCAACAAGTCTAGTGCTTTAAATCGTCATCCAGTAAGCCACGAATAAATTTCTCCAAATGCTTTTATTCCGAAAATCTCAATGTTACAGCAGAGTAATATAATCCACCCTCAACACTCTCTTTGAGGGTTTATTTATACAAATTCTAAACTAAAATATCTTGAAACAAATATCAAAATTGGTTCACAAATCTCTCCAACTATTTACATAAATAGAACTTAATTAAAGGAAACTCAAACTAATGCATCTATTTGGCACTATTTTGTATGGATAGGTGATGACAAAGAGGAGAATTCTAATTTGATCCAACTCTTAGTTGATGATGAGGCATCCAAGTCACTAACTGCTTCCTTTCTTTGTGCATTCTGCTCCAACAATTCTGCAAAATTTGGGTCCAATGATATCTTTGTATTTCTCAATCCGTAATAGATATGTAAAAAGTGAAAGAGGTTATTGTAGATAAATATGTTGGTGAGATAAATCTCTTTCAGTTTCCCAAAATTCTTCTCCAGCTGTGCATAATAGTCTTTGTAAAACATATGTGTAAAACAGAGTTTTACAGAGTCTGAAAAATGGCCTGTAAAGATGCGCATGTATCTCTCATTATAAAATCACTGTGCAAAAACTGAGATAGGTTTTTGTATATGGGTCTCTTAGGAACAAAAACCTCCTTCAGTTTTGTATGAAGTATTTTGGATTGGCCACAATCCTCTCTGCAAAATGATGACTTAAACTGGAATTTTCTGCAAAAAGTGCTTTCCAACATTGTTTAATATTTCCAAAACCATAATGGCTGTTAGAAAAGTGAGAGAGGTTTTTGTAGATGGCCCTCTCAAGAACATAAACCTCCTTCAGTTTTGTAAAATTCATCTTGGATTGATCACAATAGTTTCTGCAAAACTATGACTAAAATATGCAATTTCTGCAAAAATATTCCTTCTTGTTATGTTTTTTCATCTTTTTACTTTCTTGCTCTTTTGACTGTTTTACTTTCACTTTAGACAAACCTCACTATTGGTGAAAGTATTCTCATCTCTTTTTACCATTTTACTGCCTTCTGTATTTACTTTTACTATTTACCTTTGACTGCTCTGTAACTTCATTTTAACTGTCACTGACTTTTACCTGATACACTTTAACCATTGATACTCTTTAGTTGTTATGCTTTCTAACCTCTGTTTGAATAGATTTGATAACAATATTGGAGTAAACAAATATTATGACTAGTATTAAGACTGTTTATCCAAGTATGTGATCTTCTGATCACCTCTTCAGAGGACAACCGAGTAGATTTTTCAAGCAATTCCCCAATGGACAAGGGAGTGAGGTTTTGACCAGGTTCAAAATGGAGCATCATTCAAGGCTACCGGAGCTTCCATTTTGGTTCTTGTGTATTCAAAATGGAAGTTTCTGGGTTTTCTTCACAGAAATGTCATGATTTCAGTTTTAATGAGGGAAATTAGTACAATTGCAGTTTCAGGGGAACAATTCACAGCTTTAAAACTCAGGGAATGATCTTAGGAATAAGATTTTGACATTGATTCAGCAGAAAAACAAGGAACACAGAGTATCTTTTGAAGTTCGGAG
This sequence comes from Pinus albicaulis, assembly GCA_034641835.2. NCBI lineage: Eukaryota > Viridiplantae > Streptophyta > Pinopsida > Pinales > Pinaceae > Pinus > Pinus albicaulis. The sequence goes on along the minus strand of CM076575.1, from coordinate 2,086,391,176 downwards.
CGCAATAGAATAAATACCTGTTTTCAAAGGCAAACTGAGATTTAACAGGTATCAAGTGGTGGCAAGAGGATGCTCCAACACTGGTCCTGTGGAATTCTGGAGCGAAATCAGATAGAACAGTGGATTTCAGTGAAAATTTGAATTTCGTAGCGGAAGGCGCAGTTGCTTTCAAATGATGAAAATGACATAAAAACAAGAAAATTTGTTTTATTTCCAAAGTCAAAAAAGGGGTTTTTTATTTTTTCGAGGACTGACGTCATCGATGTACGGGCTGACGTGTGGTGGGGGGCCGGGCGGTAAGTCGTAAGCGGTAATCCCCGCACCGCTTATGGACAAGAGTGGTTTTTAATGCGAGGGCAGCGATTCCATTGGGCGATGGATGCGTGGTCGGTGGACTATTTCAAAACCACCAAGTCCCCGCGCGTTAAAGCTCTGACAAGGGACGGCTGGCGAAATTGATGTGGAGTGTTGATCTATGGAGGGGCGATCCAAAGGTGGAAGGGACGGGGAGATGGTGGGGCGTTATCGTGCGGGCCCGACGGGGTTTTAAACGTGATTAACTTTATTAAACATCCTGGGGGGCGTCTAATAGGCGGAAAAGTGTGGTTATTAATTAATTCTGATAATTAATTAATCCCAATGGTTAATGAAAAATAGGGGTCGCGGCAGGGTTCAATTATGGTTAAAGTGTCGGGTGGGATGCCAAGTGGATGAGCCACGGTGGCATGGGGGTTTTTCCGAAGTTTTGATTTAAAAATAAAACTTCAGGTTTATTCTTTTTTTTTGTGTTAAACATATATATCATATGTTTAAAGCTTTTCTCATATATGTTTTTATTATATGATAAATAAATCGATATGATTGACTTACCATAGAGGCGGGAGTATTATATAATGATATATTTTAACCAAAGGGGTTGTATAGTGGGTTTTTATTCGAATGCACGGGGAAATAAATACTTTGGCTAAACTTTATAATACAGGGGTTTTTTGGATATTTATATAAAAGGAGTTATATACTTAGGATAGGGCATTTCACTAGGGATTTAGTAAATAGAGTTAAATGTAAATATGACAAAGGGACAAGGGAACTCAAAATACTTTGCACATCTAAGAAAGTGACAATTTCTGAAGTAAATTACAATATATCATCTTCAACACTTAAACTTAGAATAGTAAGTTATTTTGAGGGATTTTTATGGAATTTTGCATAATTTTCCTAAGCAAAATGAGATTTTACTTAGGAAAAGATTAAAAGTGAATGAGTGCAATGATGGATAACTTCAAGTACTTAGGTCTTTTTGATCATCAGGCCGAGGGTCCGGTCCCTCCAAAAGTCAAGGAAATGCCTTGAGCCCTTTTAATCTTCAAATACCTTTGCACTTTGGGGAAATTAGTAAAACTCTTAGGGAGAAAGTGATGTGGGAAGTTAAGTTGACCTTGCTTTGTTCTGAAATTCTGCCAATGTGGTGTTCTTCCTTTGCACTTGGTGATGAAGTAACAGATTACAAACATTTTAAAGCCATCATTCATCACATGTAATTCCACCACACCATCTACCTACCCTATCTACTTTACTCTACCATTTTCTCTTCTTTATTAGGGTGCATTTAGACTAGCAAACCCTTATCAATCTTCTTTTTCTTTTACATGACAAATCTATCTAATTCTACACTTATTGCATCCAAGGGCTCAGATTAAACTGTTGAGCACCTTTTATTAACTCTACCTATTTACTTATCTGCCAAGATTAAACTGTTTGGTCAGATATTTATTCTCTATTCTACAACATGAAATTGAAAAATGAACTAGCCAAGCTTAAACATTTTGACTATTCATGAATTGTGGCATAAAATACAAGTTGCACACAATTTTTTTATTACATCAGAGTAAAAAGTAGTGGCATTTAGACTTGCACACTTTCCTTGGCCTTTCTTTTTGATGGGCTTCATTTCTTTTACTTTTTGGCCATTTTTATTCTTTTTACCCTTTGATTTTTCTTTTAGGGTATACCCTCTTTACATTTTTTAAATTTTTTGATTTTTTGGTTTTTCAAGAATATGGAACACCGTTGCTCAAGAAAACGGTTTGAACATATTCCATAGTTCAATCAAGACAATCATGAAAAATGACACCTATTGGTATAGGAGTCTAACACTTTGTTTAGTATTTTTTTGTGCTTATGCTCAAGTTTACTGCTTTCATAATTAACAATTTTTGTGTCCAACTAAGTAAAAACCATTTGTCTACATTACCAAATATTTATCATTGAATGGTTAGTGACTTATAGGTATAGTGGTTGTTTAGATTTCATTTACTTCTTTCATAGTTGACAATTACTGTGTATCAACTGACTAAAAACCATTTGTCTACATTACAAAATATTTATCACTGAATGGTTAGTCACTTATAGGTACAGTGATTTTTTAGATTTCATTTACTGTCTTTTATAGTTAAAAATTGTTGTGTTCAACCAAGTAAAAGCCATTTTTTCCTATTTCCAAATATTATATTAAAATGGTTAGTGACTTATGGAAATAGTAATTGTTTAAGCATTTTCATTCTTTCTATCATTCACTTAATTAGTTGTAGTTATAATATCCTCATTCCATTGCAACTAATAATCTCTTTAAAGGACATTCTGATTGAAACTGAATCTGAATATGATTTGCAAGAATGGATAACTGATTAGATTTAATGCAATTTTTGAGTTATCAATTGCATTTCCTATTTTCATTTTTAAATCTCAATTGATTCATAGATCCATGGATTAGGTTTATTCACTAATTGAAATACTTGTTTTATATTTTTAATTAGAACTAGACTTTAGAACTTGTCCATAAAATTCTAATCTCTTTATAGGAAGTTAACTGGTTCTGCAACATTTCCTTTTCTTCATTTTAATTAGATTTATTCTCACTTTTCAAACAAGGATAACACACTAAGGACTAAAAAAAACAAACCCCCAAAAAAATAAGAAAACAATCAAAACAACGAAGTAAGGAAAAGGAAACTTAGGCACATATAGTGCACTACACTTCATCAAAGTTACAAGCCCTAGTTGATAATTAATGGAAATAATTTAGGAACACTAAATTGACTAAACACAAGGCTCGGCTGAAGCAGGTCAAATAGAAGGCTAGGATAGAAGAGTTGGAAGAACAAGTTCAGTTGCTAAAGACAGATAAGGAGAAGATGTTCTCCCTAGCATAGCAGGTAATGGCCTGCAGACCTCCTGCACATAGCTATGCCTTATTCCTTCATGAAAAAATTCTTTTATTTTGTCTTGAAAGTATATATAAGGAGATTTCGTACGAAATTGAGGACCCCATTCAATTTCTCTGTATTTTAAAAATTCATGATGTTATAGGACAACACTTAATGTGTGAGCTCTACATGCATGGGTATTATTTAAGGCATGATCAGTCCTTTAACCCCGTTCCATTCATGGGGGACATCCACTTAAGGGCTTTCACCTCCTATACCATCAATCAGATTAAATGGAGAAAGGCCTGGGATACATTTGAATAAAATCAAGTTGGAAAGCCATTAATGGTGAGAAGAGAGCATGGTCAGTCCTCGAATATTTACAATAAGCATTATACCTTTCTATAGATTGAGGGCCATATGTAACACATGACGGAAACTTAGAAGTGGTGTGTTGACCTATGTGTCGGCTAGATTACAAAATTTCGCAAGGAAGCCCTGGACAGTTGTCAGAAAAGATGGATGTTGTCTTCTTCAGCTGTCAGGGGAAGAGAAGCATTTGGGGCACCTAACTTTGCACGTGCATTGGAAAGAATGTTGTGTTAGGTGGCATGTATTCATACCTATGGCGTTAGATGAATGGGATTGAGATTTCGATTTCCCCTTTTATGGATGCCAGTTGAACAATATACTCCTGCTTATTATGTTGAACCCTGTTGGAACGGGGTCTCCTAACAAGCTACGAAACTAGTCCATTTTGGTTATTTTTGTTAAATTTGGTATAGCGCAGGGGTTTTGGGGTGGGTCAAAGCCCTGAAAGCATTGAAATGGGGTTAAAGGGTAAAATAGGGGTCCGAAAACCATGGGTTGCAGACCATAGGAATGTTAAAGCTAGATTATTATAAATAGAGAGGCATTTCGAATTGTAAGAAGTAGGATTTGATGAGCTATTGATACGATCTGTCGTGTAAGAGATCTGTTTGGGTTTTGGGGAACAGACTCCTATTGGCTATGTGCGCGGAGATCCTAGTCTAGCTGTGTGTAGACCCTGTTGATGTGTGCATAGGTTGGGAAGGGAATTGTAAGGGTGATAAATGAATGAATATGTAGGATTATTAGATCTGAATCTATGAGTACTATTAAATGAATTGCTGATAGTTATTGTGTTATGCATTTTCTGTCCTTGCACTATGAAGGTCTGTATATTGAATGATTGGATCTATTCTGCTCTAGTTATATCATGCTGCGAAAGTCTGTGTATTGAAGTAAATCTAGATCTGTTCTGTTCGGGTTATGTACTGTTGTGTTGATGTTATGAAAACCATATAATTATAGATCTAGTGCACGTGGATGCTATTGGATACATATTTAACCCTGTGCAGAGATGGGGTAATCTGAATAGAACACAACCCTGCTTGCCTTACCCTTCCTTTCCCAGGGTGTAGAAACCTAGTTCTAGCACCCACCCATACTACTTCAGGTGAGACTGTGACCTGCGTAAGCAGGTCACTATTGAAATGGCCAGTAGTATAGGGGTTTGTTGGCAAACCTTGCACACCGAACTTGGGTCAGGACCCCTCAAGCCAAAAAATGGTTCCGTTGCCGAGACCGGAAGAGATCTGAGAAAGGGATCGGGTAATGACAAGAGATTACTGGAAGCCTGAAAAAAAGAGATCAAGGACTAGTTCGAAAGGCAGATCCAAGAGTTTGGAGTAAATGAAAATCGAAGTGAAAAATTGACAGCAGAAAGGTGTAAGAATAGGTATGTTCTTAATGAAAGCTATGAAATATTCTTTGTAGCCTTTTCAATTGAGCTTCAGGAGTGGCTGGCCAGGCTAGTAGAATTCCAGAAGTGCTGGAAGGATGAGCGAGTCACTCAGTGGACTCCAGATCTACTTGAACAGCTGGAAAGAACCAATAACACTATAACACACATGGTGGATCACTGGGTGGATAGTGTGCTAGGAGGCTTTGTGACAGATTTTTCCATTGATTAATCTGTATCATACTCTGAGGCTGAGCGACGATTCTTCAAAGGATTCCGGGGTACGTTTCTGAGGACGTTACCTTTACTGATCAAGAAGTTGTTGTGCGAGAAGAGCATTTTGTGTAGCCATACCGACAGAATGACCTCGGATCCAAACAGGAGTGTGACACGCACTGGTAAGTATTATCAGACCAACCTTGACAGAGGAAGGGCTGCTTATAGCCCCGTGAAGGAATCGACCACATCACCACCTAGGGCACGTAGGGTTAAGAACTCACCTATAACGTCATCCCTGGATAGTGATATGGCTGCACATCTAAAACTACCTACCTTCAAGGGGGTAGGAGATGAGGACATGGATCGATTTTGGTTCATTGCAGACTCTGTCTAGACTGCGCAGAATGTGGCAAGCGATACAATAAAAAGGGTGCAACTGTCTTTAGCATTCGAAGACAGAGCTTTGGACTGATATATATGATATGTTGCCCATAATGAAACTGCCTCCATTCAGGATATTAAGGATGCTCTAAGGCAAAAATTCCGAAAACCAAAGTCCTATTCCCAGTTAGTGGTGGACATAAAGGACTTCAAGCAAGGTGTGTCTGAATTAGTGTGGGAGGTGGATCAACGGTTCAAGAAGGCACTCAGGGAAGGGGGTTTGAGTATGATGATAGGGAACATACGGAATGGTTCATCACCATCTTGTTACCTCACCTACGCACACCAATGAATCAATAGACCTTTGAATCACAGGAGAAAGCTGCAGAAGCTGCTATGAAGTTAGAAGCTGCTCCCCAGGAGGATACCTCAGTAAGAGTCCAACAGATCTCGGAACAACTTGGGGTTATGCACCTAGAGATACAAAACTTATGAAAAGAGCGAGGAAAAGAAAATTGCGCGGATCTCTAGTATATACGTTGTCGAGTGTTTGGTCACATAAAGGATCAGTGCCCTCTAATGACTGATTATATGCAAGCTAGAGGACCTAGCCCGCTGCACCCAGGGGTAAGTAGGGAACCTGTCTTGTTACAAGTGGATCTACGCTATGGTGTGATGATTTTCGGGTAGCAGACGTACACGATATGAACCATTTCCCACGGCTTGGTGCATATGTCCTAGAGCTGAAACAATAATGGTGCTGATTTTTTCAATCTGTAGGACATGAAGAGAAGAATTGTCGAACGTATGACTTGATGATGGATCACGGGAACCTATATCGAGTGCAATCAGACCCTACATCACTTAGATTGATTTCACACTTTGGAGGATCACCATCCCGAGGTAGAGGACGCCGGGGAGGAAGTGCAGGCCGAGGACGAGGTCAGCTAATATGTTATAATTGTGGAGAAATAGGGCACTTTGCCAGAGAATTCCCTAATCCCACTAGGCCATCATGTAAGTACTGCAAATAGCTGGTCCATGAGGTAGAATACCGCCCAATATTGATAGGCAGAATGCAGGAAAAGCAGCTTACCCATACACAGAATGTACAAAGGGTAAAACTGAGCTAAGAGAAGTATATCCAAGTGTAAAGGTCATAACACGTAGTGGGCCGAACACCAAGGGAAACAAAGAGGTACCCTACGAAGAACAGGCACTACCAGCAGCCTCTGCACAGTCTCAAAGTGAGGAAGAAATTGAGACCTTTTTGAAGGCATGTCTGAAATTTCTCAGGAACTCGTAGGCCATAAGAAACCTCTTGGATTTAATGAATACCTACACAGCTCACCCCACATTGATCCCTGAGACCAACGACATGAAAAAACTGTACAGCTCTAACAAACGCATAGGGAAATAAATGTGGCTAACTGCACAAATCGAGGACTATGAAATGGATCATGTTATCTTGGATCTTGGATCTGACGCCAATGTTTTACCTAAGAAAACCTGGCAATGAATGGGGAAGCCTAAATTGCAATGGTCCACTATCCAGCTGCGCATGGAAAATCAACAGAAAATCATTCCCTTGGGGAGGTTACCAAAGGTTATGGTTGACATTGCAGGGGCAAGGGTCCTAGTTGACTTTGAAGTAATTGAGATCGTTGAATATGCGGACCCCTACCCTGCGCTCTTCGGACTAGATTGGGCAATGGAAATGGGAGGCATTATTAACCTAAAAAAATTAAGCATGGTATTTGAAAGCGGAGGCATGCATGTCATAGTACCCTACATCCCACGAAAGGTTCCTAGTATACTGAGCCTATCCATACGAAGGAAGAATTAGATCATATCTATAATATCACTATGCAAGATGAAGATCAAGCTAACCCCACGGATGAAGGGATGCTCTATTGGGAAAAGGATAGTGAATTCTTTTCCGACTCTGATGAGGAGCTAGGGAATTGGAAGAGTCGGCTGCATGGGGTATCAACACTTCACAGCCTTTAGACCATTAGAAGCTTCCATCGCATCTCTACCATGAAAAGAACCTTGCCTTGCCAAGAGGTCGCAGATGAAATTCCGAAGCCTGCGAAGCCTAAGCGGTCCATGGAATGTAGGTCTGAGGCACTACCACTAACTCGAAATGAAGTACCTATGCAGGGACCTCTCTCCCCTACCCAGAGTAAGTATTGGAGTAGGGTGATCTTGCGTATAGAAGCCCTCTCAGCTAGATGGGCCCCAAGATCGGTTGACCCATGTGGTGACCTACTTGCACACATCACTCAAGGGTGCATTCGACCCTTGCCTAGACAGATTATGGACCTGTCTACAATCATGAGTATCCAGGAGAATCTGCGACCGACTGAAGAATTAAATCACCTACAGACATATGACGCAACCATCCTGCACAAAAATGCTCCTTCCACAAACAACATAAATGCTTCGAAAAGACTCCCAATCGATTTACAGGATCACTGTGTGTCAACCTTCCGTCGAAATATGGAAGGACCCCCAATGCTTTAGCCATGACCTGACATTACAGGGACACAACCTTCGATATAAAGGAAGAATGTCAGCTCATCCCGAGTTAATGTGAAAAGAAACTTACAAATGCAGAAAAAAGGAAATAGGTTATCAATATCACCATTTATGATAAGCACGGTTCGACAGATCGGAGGTACGCACCACATACGAGCTACTTCGCCAATAAGTAGTTTCGATCCTGGCACGGATCGAGGGAAGATGTTGGCTCGGGCTATTTATTCAACTATCAAGTGGTATTGGCTACCTAAATTATGGTTTTTTCTACTTATTCATACGATTTATAATGCTCGTCTCTTTTTTATGAATCCCAACTCACAGGAGGAATTGATAAGAGGGCCGGGAGATGCTGAGTGCAGTAATAGGAATGCATGCGGGCTGTCACCTGGGAGGATTAGCTGCGAACCAATTTCAGCAGGAACACTATGATACAGGGACTTGCTACGACATCTCCTCCATTTCCAGGCCCTGTCCACTAGAAGCAACATATGTTTACTCCCCTGCACTGTCACAATTCACACTTCTGAACTAAATCCTGGGGACATTCAAGTAGACTTAGCACAGCTATCTACTATAGTGCTTCAAAGACTGTCTACCAACGTATCACAAGAAGTACACCTCCATGCCCAAGAATGACACAAGCAGTATGGAATGACCTCAGAAGAATGTGCCCAACGAATAGGCGTGGTCACTAATGCCACATGCATTATTCAGGAACAACTGGTATTGGGAGCCCAATTGTTTGAAGAGGCTACTTAGCTATGGATGAAAGCATAGAACCACCCCATGCTTTAGCATGCCCAATGGGAATTGAAACAGGAAGAAGATGCTCTAGACCAAATTTGGGCCTCCACACCTCCCCCCAGCCCCGCGCAGCGCTTATCTGCCATGCACTATATTGAGGACCTTCGTCACTCCAAGAGGATTGCGTACAAAAATTTGAAACCATGGTTTGATGCTGCACTCCATTTTACACATGATGCACAGTCCACAATTGCACGCCTCCACCAGTTGTTGGAACGCATTGGTTCAGACCTCGATGGGCCTTCTTCTCTGATGATGATCAATATTGCGCAACACATGGTGGCCCAAAGCAAGGAAGTGCTTCCACCCCTTCTTCTCTCCCTGGCTACCTTACACACGTAGATTGAAGTTGTGCCACCAAAGTGACTCGGGATGAGTCACAAGATTGTGTTGGGGGACTGCTGGAATGAGGTCTCCTAACAAGCTACAAAACCGGTCCATTTTGGTTATTTTTGTTATATTTAGTATAGCGCAGGGGTTTTGGGGTGGGTCAAAGCCCTGAAAGAATTGTAATGGGGTTAAATGGTAAACTAGGGGTCTGAAAACCATGGGTTGCAGACCATAGGAATGTTAAAGCTAGATTGTTATAAATAGAGAGGAATTTCAAATTGTAAGAAGTAGGATTTGATGAGCTATTGATACGATCTATCGTGTAAGTGATTTGTTTAGGTTTTGGGGAATAGACTCTTGCTGGCTGTGTGCATGGAGATCCTAGTCCAGCTGTGTGTGGACCCTGCTGCTGTGTGCATAGGTTGGGAAGGGAATGGTAAGGGTGATGAACGAATGAATATGCAAGACTATTAGATCTGAATCTGTGAGTACTATTGAATGAATTGCTGATAGTTACTGTGTTATGCATTTTCTGTTCTTGTGCTGCGAGGGTCCATATATTGAATGATTGGATCTATTCTGCTCTAGTTATATCATGTTGTGAAAGTCTATGTATTGAAGTAAATATAGATCTATTCTGTTTGGGTTATGTGCTGTTGTGTTGATGTTATGAAAATCATATAATTATATATCTAGTGCATGTGGATGCTATTGGATACATATTTAACTCTGTGCAGAGACGAGGTAATATGAACAGAATGCAGCCCTGCTTGCCTTACCCTTCCTTTCTCAGGGTGTGGAAACCTGGTTCTAGCACCCACCCATACTACTTTAGGTAAGACTGTGACCTGCACAAGCAGGTCGTTGCCGAAAGGGCTAGTAGTATAGGGGTTTGTTGGCAAACCTTGCACACTGAACCTGGGCCATGACCCCTCAAGCCAACAAACCTGACTGGTGGAAAGACTTTTTTTTGATAGGAGGATATAAGCCACCAGGAACAGAGATGGCTATAGAATATGACCTCACACAGCTTCATGCTGATCACAGTCAGTCCAATCCGGACCTGAGGAGATGACAAGCTGCATGAGGACATGCAGATAGATCAGTTGGGGGGAGATGTTGGGCACTGAATTTGTATACTTTCTTCTCTCATTCTTACCCTACCTTTCTATCTCTTTGTACCAGTATTTATCTTAAAATCACAAGGTAAAACCCTTCTTCCTATCTTTTATTGGATATTTGATTAATGGCATACTTGTCATGGAGGTTTTACATATTTACGTATTAACTCCTATATTTCTTCAGATTTGGCTACAACAGGCGTGTCACGGCTACAAGTCAAGGCACGACCCATCATTTTCTTGCATCTCCCTTATTTTTTATTACAACATGAAAGCCATGGATGTATCAGCGCTATCTTTGGCTTTCTTACGGTTTCTTGCTGCGAAATCTGGTTGCCGTTGTAACAATATGTATTTTTGTAGCAATGGAGTCATTGGGAGGAATTGAGGATTTCAGGACTATGGTATAAAGAAGCCTATGGGCTATGAATCGGGATGCCCTTACACATATATAGATTTTTGTAATTAATCTTTCTATTATTAATTGAATATATAGTAGCTCGTTGTTTCTCTTATAATATTTGAGTTTCCGCAACCCTGATCCAAGAGTTGGGCCCACTCTTGTGATCAGGTGTTGCGTTCTTCTTTCTTTTCTTGCAGTAATATGTTTTGTGTGATTCTTTAATTTCTGTTACAGTCGTGTTAATTGCTATGGATGATTTTTATTTCTGCAGTTCATTTATTTTTGTTACAATGTTATTTGTGATATAGATTAAACCTATGATTTACAATGAACCATGTGCTTGTATCTACATATACCTTGCTATTAGTCTTGAAATAACTAACACCCTCAGGTTTATAATTTATGTGGAAAAAGGATTGAATCTTGTTCATATCTAGACACCAACAATAGGTAGAATACTTACTTGCATATTATGCGTATAAATCCGTACATTAAACGAATGATAGTAATGAGAAAGGTTAAATATGAATACTCTAAGCTCATTCAATTTTTCGTAGTCATACATTAATAGTAATCTAAACAAAATTTTAAGCTCTATAATTAGATAAACCTAGAATTATATCTACGTTGACATATTCATAAACTTTTACATAAATGAAATGAATGAATGATACAACAAGAGAGTACAATGGGAATTGTATTAATGAAATTTAAATAATGAAGGCTACAATGGAATTACATAAAGAGAAAAACTAGAAAAAGTAAATAAAATTCATACATAAAACAATTACATATTATTCTACCAGGCATGGCTCAAAATCTGAGTGAATTGAAAGACAATGAAATTCAATAATTTACAATCAATAAAATTTGGAATCCATTGAGAAATAGAAAATCTATTCCTCCACTAATATAAGCAATGAATTATACATTTGACTCAAATGAAATGATTTTAAATATGGATGTTATGAAGGAGAATCAATATAAATTGTATGCATAATTGTGCAGGCTTTTGGTAGTATGGAGAAAAATATAAACACTATGTAAAAACATAAAAGTTGAAGTACAATCTATTACGGGAATTGAGAAATCTCGGAACTGTACATAAAATTGAATAGCCCATAAAAGGCAAAGAAAATTATATTGTTTGAATAATTTCTCATGAAAATAAGAGTAAGAAATACTGAGGAATTGGATGGAAACTGGACTTATCTACTAGATATCATATAAAATTATGTACAATGGAAATTACGATGCACAAAGTGATTTTTTGTGTAAATATAGTTACATAAAATGGTGGAATAAATCCTACAGTAACATTACATAGAGGAATACTTGTGTATGAGGATTGATAGAAACTAGTCCTCCTTCTAATTTATGTAGAAATTAAAGAAATATTAGAAATTAAAAAAAAAAATCAAAATTTCAACCTGAACAAGGGTTCCCATCTAAAATACGAAGGGGTCTCTAAAAATTTTGGGATTCAAAGAGGTTAAACACTAAGTCCCAAAATCTAGAAATGAGATTTTAAAGACTCAAAAACCTAGAAATTTCATAATATATAGCTAGAGGATTAAATTAATTAAATGCATCATAAATGGATAGATCCTAGCTCGAAGACACATTTGTACATGGACTAAAATGGTATTTACAACCTAGAATATTATTATCGTAGATCGTAAGGAAATTTTGGACTTACTTCTATTCCCAAGGCCATGAGTTATGTTGTGGATCATTTGCAATATCCTTTTATTTTCAATTTTGAAAATTTAAAGAAAAATAGAAGATTGTTAAGATATGTTAAAGTATTAAAGTTCTTATACTTTAGCATAAAAATATTTCTGTTCATTGTATTAGAGTTAAAATTTTAAATACTTTTGACTTTATGAAATAGGGTCCCGAATTAAAGTTTAAATGTCGATTATTTTATCGAGTAGGATGGAATAATTTCTTAAGCTTCGAACAAAAGACTCAACCCGTGGACACTATTAGCGCACAAATTAATATGGAGGGTGCCTCCACAGTTGACTATGTTGAATGCGGGAGTAACACAGATGAGCGGTGGAGATTGATTGCGAGGACACAAGCCAAAATAATTCTCCGTACTTCGAGACCCCCCACAGTGATGTAAGGTGTCAAGTTAGTTACAGTTGTCTTCCACATCAGGAGTGCTTAACGATTCATTGGCGCGTCTTGTCAACATTTAAGTTCAAAGCTGCGCCACCTATTTAAATGAAATTCTCATTCTTTCCAAAGCCACTTACGATTAAGTTGATGTTTGAAATTTGTTTGTGCTGCGTCCTGTTCAGTTTTCTGTCACCCTATAAAGAATTGGCCACCCTATTCCATTGTCATAATTTTGAATCATTGCTAAACTCTCATCCTTGTTAGGTTCTGCTAGTCATACCCCTCTCATGGATACAGAGAGGAATATCCGAGGCACCAATTCTTCCTTGGTTCACCTTTCATTTTACCAGCAAGTTATCATGAATGATAAAGCTTCCATAGTTTATACTGCCATGCCAAATACTGGTGTGTTGTCTGCATGTATAACTAAAACCCATATTTTTCCTAAATTCATATATTGGTTGGTATCTGTTATGTATCGTGGGAAATGTTTTGTGATGAATTGTCAGGGGGAGAATGATTTGCAAGTGTTTTCCCAGCTAATTTGCCAAGCCCTTTGTTACCCTGAGTCAAAGTCATATGTTCAATTCTCTGATAATTCTTTGGTAGCATATTATGACAGCCTTGCAGGTCAAGATTTTAATCAGTTTATTCATTTTCTAAAGCCTAACACGCAGCAATTTTAGCCTGACAGTAAATATTTTCCTATGGAAATTTTTGATACTGAGTTTAAGCCAGTATTGAGCAGCATTGAAAAAATTCTGGGCAAAGATGATGACAGCACAGTGGATAAATCAATCTTGTGGATGTTTTCCATGATGATGAAGCCATGAATGGTGTTGGATATTACATCCTATTGGCAAGAAGCTATCAATTCACAACTCATGAGCTTATCATTAACAGGTTCTTTCAGGTTTCCGAGATTAATAATTTACTTGTTCTTATATCAAAATGTAGAGGAATTCATGCATCTGGGTCTGAATGTTATGGATATGAATAAGAAAAGGCAATCAATAGTGTTCTGGACAAATATAGTGAGAAGAGAACAAAATGAAACTGGTCTATTTGATTTTTCTAGTTATTTCATGTCAATTGCATATAATGTTTTGAATGGAATTCCTCCCCCCTGTTTCTTACCCAAATCTCAGGAATTATTGCATTTAGGGGCAAACTGTAAATTTGGAGATTTTTGTTTTTTGAGGATTATTCTGAGATTAGACTGTATGGAGCAAGTGTTGAGCCTTATAGGCTTCCAATGTTTGTACCTATGATATTATTTTCTATGGAGTTTGTTCTGAAAAGTATAAATGTTGATCAAATTCACTTTGTGCCCATGAAAAAGAGGCATATGTTCAAACTGCCCATGACTGTAGGTCCTTTCATAGTTAAGATGAGACAAGAATTTGAAGAAGTTACTAGAATGCTAGATGAGATGCATTTGTTGTTAGGGTAAAAGTATGCTTATGACCCTCACAGGTTATTTCTAATAGAAGAATTGATAATGGGTATTCAGCTTTCATTCATGAAAGCATGCCAAAATTAGAGAAGACGACAAGTAAAGGTGTTATGAGTTCAACAGGTTCAAATATTCAGACTCCTGTCATTTCAGAAAAATCAAGTAAAAGAGGCAAAGAAACAATGGTTGATTTAGAAGTTGAGGAATAGGGAGTTAAGAAGAGAGAAAAATTTAATGAAGAACCTACATATACTCAACCTGGTTTTTCCTTATAGTTGGGAGAGGAACCAGAAGATGAAGGCCATCATGGAGGCCCAAGCTGAATATCAAATTGCTCCAAATCAAACAAGAATTTTAACTTCCATGGATCTCGAGAAAGATCAATTTATAATTTCCCTATCACACCCTTCAGATATGTCAATTGGTTCTTCTAACAATTTCAATATTGTAAATGTGATTGTATAAGTGAATAAAATCCCATTGTTGGATAAGGTAAAACTACATATGAAAACAGGTCAGTTGATTGTTAATGACCTGAAAAAGACTAATGCAATAGCAATGAAGGCGTATAATATGCTTGGAAAAGTAATTAAGCAGTTAAAGTTAGAGAAAGAAAACTCTAGGGCTTTAACAATTTAGAATGAGGAGTTGAAGAAAATCACGGTAAAGATTGGAGTGGATCCTAATGATAGGACTAATGTGCAGAAACTTCTGCAAAGTGCTGAATAAGAGATATCTATATTGAATAAAAAGTTAAAATTTACTACAGGAAAGCGTTCAATGGCTGTAGAGGTTGCAGAGGTAGAGAACTAGAAATAAAAGCTTCTACAACAACTCATGCAAAAGGAGGAAGAAATCTCTAAGTTAAAGGAAACTACACTGTTACTGCAAAACCATATTGACAATCATTATTTTACTTTTGTTTTTCCAACAGGTAATGAAGACCCACTGGCACAAATTTCTCAGTTGACTACTCAATTGTAGATGGTAGAAAGGGTTCGGAAAAAGGCTCAATCAGATTTAGAGACTGCATCAAAGATTATTCAAGCTGCAGAAAATGAAGCTAGTAAATACAAAATAGACAGTCAGAATGCTAATGCTGAGATTAAAATTCTCAAAGAAAAAATGAAGGAGAACATATCTTTAATACAGGAAACATATATCATTTGGAATGAAATCATTTCAGAAATGAAATCAATTTGGAGCTTTTTTATGGTGGTTGCAGAAGAGAAAAGTCTTATCAAGGAATTTGAAGAATAATTCATGATAGATAGGCATAAGACAATCAATAGGGCTATTTGGGCAAAAAGATTCATTGACTTTATTAACTCTAAAATAGATCAAGAGTTAGAAGAAAATGATATTAAGGATATAATCCTATATGCAGTGGAGATCAATAAGATGATTGTCAAGAATGATTACAGAAAGGCTACAGAAAAGAAGTTGATGGAAATTAAAGAAGCAGTAAGCCAGTTTGATAATTTATTTGAAAAAATAACAAGGTCATGTCTTCCTTCATGTTTGGGACTTGGAGGAAGTCTATTTTCATCGAATTCTTATGAAAATTTACTAGTATTGACAAAAATTAAAGTTGACAATACACATGAAAAGACTCAGGTGCTCAAAGGAGCAATAGTGATCAACTTTCTTTAGAGACATTTTCAGCTGTTGTGGTTGGTAAAAAATCTATTTGCAGAAAGGCCATCTTACAACCGAATTACTGCTTTCATATTGGAGTATCACAACCTAGTACATTCACCCAGGATAAAAGTAGAGAAATGGAATAAGTGCAGAGCTTGGATGATATACTTGCCAAAATATCATTTGACTTCAAATAAAGACAAATCACCTGATCCAAGAAATGTAGTAGCATCTTCGTCGATTCACATTCAAGATATAGATTAGGGTGTTAATCTTTTTGTAATTTTACTCTTCCCAAGATGATGTAATTCTAATAAGATGTTTTGATGGTATGTTGTAGAGAGCCTATGTAGTCCTAAGAAGTTGGGATAGTTAGGATCAGTTATATCTATTCCCAACTGCTTTTTATTGTATTTAATGTAATAGTTAAGGAGAAGAAAGCTTCCAAGTTTTAGACCTTCAAGACTGCAATTATTGAACTCAGATATTTCAAATGATTAATGAATGAAAAACATGTTTCTGGCATCTGTTTATGTTTATATGTATTATAGTTTACATTTAGTGTTTTCTATCTTTGAATAATATGAAGTAACGAGTTGCAGGTCTCTTTTTTCTTATGTATGCAAGAGTTAAAACCCTTAATTGGCGCTCCTTCGTTTTAACTATTTCCTTCATATAATTCTTCTGGAGTTTGAGGTGATATATTCTATGTAATAGCATATCAGTTTCGGGTTATTTCTTTCATTTTCTTCTGGTCATTTCATTCAACATTAGCAAATGATAGCATTATGAGACATTCAATATATTTGATATTTGAGGGTTTAACATTAAATACTTGAGGGTGATTAATCAAAGACAAATATTTCAGTGACATAATAATATAAATGTCTTAAGCACTGATTCCTTATCACAGCTAAGGGATTGTCTCTTAATGTACAACAAGTTATAGAGGCTCGCTGAAGAAGTCCATGATTGAAAATGTCGGAATAGAGATATCATGGTTAAGAGTGTTAGAACAGAGTAGGGGTTCTATAAATCAAATGATGAGAAAAATATAGTAAGGTATTAAAAAGGTAATATGCATAACGTATTTTAAAGGGAAGAGAAATAAAAATCTTGGTGAATAAATAGAACAGGAAATTCTTAAAATATACATTGTTTACCTGAGAAAATGGCTGGGACCTCTGTCGTAGTCCTGAGTCACTATAAGTTTAAAATTAAATCTTAAACAAATACCAAGACATAATTTTGGAATATTAACCACAAGTATGAGTAATTCAAGGGAAATATCTCATGTTTCAAGCTAAGAAAAACCTGTGCGGGCCAATGAAGATGAAGAGAGCTACAACTCTGTCATTAAGGTGGACAACAGAGAGTCGAACTATGCCATACGAGAAATAGAAATGGAAAATGAGGTAGGAGGGGGGTATTCAAACACCTTAGGTTTTTTCCCAAAGATCTACACCGTCAATCAAAATTTAATATTAGGCGTACAAATGGCATATGAAAGGACGCACACACCATGTGAAAGCATGTGAAATGAGATGTGTTGAATTCCATTGGCAAGACAACATGATGGATGGAAGTGGGTCGAAATAAAGCATAAACTAAGAACCTTTGTACTTACTAGTAGATGTGGATTGCAATGAAACTAATTTATAACCTTCCTACTTACAAATAGATGTAAGACATTACTCAAATGTTTTATGAGAGGTTAATTGTCATAGTATGGAATTATGACTAATTAAATAGATTTGACATAAGTCGGGCTAAGTGGAACTTAGAAATAAGATTTTAAATGTATGGTAAATGAAATGTAATTCAAATTAGAATTATAGGGGTTAGAGATAGGGACAAATCATACGGGTTATAAAGATGAAAATGGCTATAAAAATAAAATTAATAATTCTTAACAAATGGAATTGAGGGAATTAAATTAAATTGAATTTAAATACGACCGTTTCAATGATAAGGTTAGAATGACCAATAAGGTTAAGAGGACCAACATTTTAATTAAGGGAAACATAGTATTAAAAAAAAAAAGTGGTTAGTGGGAGTGGTTTCAAGTGGTATCACAACCCATGCTAAAACTCTGGGCTTCTGGGTTCCAACACAGAATAAAATGGTGATGTCAAAAAATTAAAATATGATGTCATTTTAAATATTATTTATAAACATTAATTATTTTATGTGCATCAAATTGAGGTGAAGAAAATTTGTAGTTTTTGTCGTGTTTGACACAGAGGAGCTGTATGTTGAACTGGGGTGTGGAGGGGCCCCATCAAATCAAAATTCTCAGATGTTGGAAATTACAAAGAAATTGTAGCGGGAAATGGTTCAACAAAGGACTAGCAATGAAAATTTACTATAGGCGAGTACTAAGCAAGAGAGGTTGATAAGGGAATTAACTTTTAGGTATAGTCATCATAGCAAAGAACTAGAAAGAAAAAGGAAAGAAATAGAACCCAAATTAGAGATTCCTGAGAGTGGGGAAGAATCTAGTAAAATAGATTCAAAGTCAAAAAATAAAAAGGAGTGGTAGGGAAAAGTCTGCAAGGTTAAGCCTCCAACATTTTATCGGGAGAAGGAAGAGGATATGGAATCATAGCTCCTGAACATGGTCAAATACTTCCAGGTATATGAATACAAAATTAATATGTAAGAAATATTGGAATTTTACCAGCTGCAAGGTAAAGCCACACTTTGGTAGGAAGAGACCAAAATCATACACTTTCTTGACGAAAAATTTGTTTCAAGGGAAGAATTTTAGGAGAAATTCAAATCCTGATACCTAAGTGAGAGGTATTATGTTAACAGGGCAAAGGAATTTCATGAGCTAAGGGTTGGAAAACTCACTATTGATGAATTTGTGATGAAATTCACCAACTTTCTTCATTATGTGCCATACATAAGGGAAGAAAAAACTATTAAAGTACAACGATTTTCTGAACTGTCTTCTCACCATCTATAAAGAAAGAATTGAATTTGATAATCCTAAAAGTGTTGATGAGGTTTTTTGAAAAGCACGACTGTGCCAACAATGAAAGGCAAGAATGAGTAGGTGAAAAAATGGTAGAATAAGGAGAAGGGGAAGGTTGAAGCAAGCACATAAAGATTAAAACTAACTTATTTGAAGAATTTTGGGAAAAAATACCAGTGCAAAAAGGTTAATAAGAGTGGCTAAAATCAGAAAAAATATTATGACACTAGTTCCAAGCCCATGAAAGGGAATAACAAGTGAGAAGGGGTGGTAAATACAAAGGAACCATTGAAATTATAGGGATGCGGGGAGCCTCATAAGTGGGAAGACTTTGCGCATTTGGTATAATTTTATTACAATACCAGATATAAGGTCTCCATTAAAATGAATCCATTTGAAGCTTTGTATGGCAGAAAATGCCACTCTCCACTTAGTTGGAGTCAACCAGAGGACAAATTGGTCCTTGGAATAGAAGCACTCCATAATATTGAACGAACTTGAAACAAATTCACCAGAATATTAAAGTAGCTCAAGACTGTTAGAAGAGTTATGCAGATAACAAAAGATTTCATAGAGAATTCAAAGTTGGAGATCATGTGTACCTAAGGATTGAACCTCGCAAAAGAACCATATTGGTGGTTGTGCTAAGTTAGCACCTCGATACTACGAACCCTTTTAGTTTTTCGAGAGAGTAGGTCTAATAGCTTACAAATTGGCTCTACCTAGTCATATTAAAGTTCATATTGTTTTTTCATGTTTTAGTGCTGAATAAATATGTACATGACGCTTCTCACATGATTGAATAGACTTTGATACAAGTGGAAATAGAAGGGTACTTTCTTCGAACCACTTCATGTATTGGAGTGAGAAGAAACTATTCTTTGGAATAGAATAGTAGTTGGATTGAAAGTGCATTGGAAGCACTTTGAACCCAAGGAAGCTACTTGGTAGCGGGAAGAAATTATGAAAGAAACATACCCATCAATGTTTAGTGAATAAGCAGAAAGATCTGCAACACTGAGGACAATCTTTTTTTTGTTTTAGGGAGGGACTATGTAATACCCCTATTTACATCGTTTATAATTAGTGAATAAAACTAAGGTTTATGTGGACCTAGGGAATAATTATGTATGGACATATTACTTTTGAAATCAATAAATAAGTGTGGAATTAATATTAATGTGTAAAGACAAAGTATTTGAGACTAGAAATTCTTATCCATGAGGATGGAATAGAATCGAAATAATTTCCCAAAACTCTCTAGAAATCCTTGGAGAAAAATTAAATAAATAAATTTTATTAGACAGGAGAAAAAGATCTAATAAAATCTTCATTAAAGTGGAACATACTAAGAAGGCGTAAGAATGAAATTGGGTTGATGAAAAGCTATTTTTAAAAGATTATTTGTTGCAAAAAATAAAATAAAAGCCTAGCCTAAGGGAACATTATCCCAAAATAGCGGGACACCGTTATGAAAATAATCTGAGGGAAATAAAGCTTAAATAATCCATTACTAGTGTGTTTCCTATGCTGGGGAATAATTGGTCTTTGCTTGGGGGAACTGTGGAATAATATCATGGCTGGGAGGAAAACAATCTTTATATAGTGGTATGTAACTCCTGTGATTTTATATTCCTACTAAAATTTCAATTTAGGTCTACTGCTATGAGTTTACAATAAATATGAAATTGTAATGAGAGGCTAGATAGAAAACATAACTAATAAAGATAGGTTTATGTTACATGTTATTAGAATTAAATTATTATAAATTGTTATACAAAGTTAATCAAAGGATTTTATGTGTATGTTACAGTGTTCAATTCATTATCTATTTGTCCATATCTATTTGATAGATTTCAACTAGAAGATAATATAGTTAAGTCTCAATTTCTATTACACGGGCTCAATAAATTCCATTGGATAAACACCCAAAATCTCTAAATCCAAGAAAAGGGTCTAAATCTACTATTTATCTCTAAGTATAAGTATGGAATTATACTGAAAAATAACACTTTATGTGTCATGAATAACGAGTATTAACTGTTGTAAAAAAAAATTAGACAAACATAAGTATTCTCATATAAATAACATATAAAATTTAGATATAAATGTAAAGGAGAGATGATGATATAAAATTTAGATACAAATGTAAATGAGAGATTTGACATATATTTTGTCAATTAGAACAATTATTAAACAAGTACTCATTCAATTCTAAAGGTGTACATAATCCAGAACAATATAGATGAGAATAAATATGTATTATTCAAATTTCATATACATAAATGTCAAATATAAAATCTTTATATGGATGGGAGGATGTAACTGTTCATGATACTAAAATTGGATAATTGTACAACAAAATTATAATTACATTAGGGTCATAGCCCTAGTAAAATATTAAACAACTAATACAAGACATGCAAAATTGAGGGAGTCTTGTAGCGTCTTCATTAGTCTAGTGACTGACATGTGAATTATAAATATTTTCTATCAGATGTGGTGGCATCTAATAGAGGTGAATAATACATTATGTAGAGGAAATTATATCAAATCTGAAACAAAACAACGAAATTAAAATAAATATTGTATTGATATTATAAGAAAATAAAAGGAAGGAAATAGATCCTGAGAATAAGAGTATATGAGGTAAGAGGATAGTATCTGAGAATACTCTTTAGCACTTGGTCTCCATCTTGCACCTATAGTAAGAAAATACTATAAGTATAGTTTATTTGAAAATTATAGGAAAATAGTAATAAATAATTATGAATAAATTACATTTTGAACCTAGGGAACAGAGGAAATAGACTTGTCAAAGTGTTAGTAAATCCTCGAAGAAGGATAGAAATATGGGTAATGATCTCCCATGTTACTTTCATAAAAATTAAAGATAAATTTTAATAACAAAGTATCGAATTTTATATGTAATTACCTTCTGAATGGAGTGAAGATATTTCATAGTACTATAATGGTAGGGTACACATATCTCCCTCCCCAAATACTAAATAATAAATCAGATAGGTAGAATACTTGCATGCATATTATGCATATAAATGCTTACGTTGAAGGAATGATAATAATGAGAAAGGTTAAATATGAATACTCTAAGTTCATTCATTTTTTCGTAGTCATACATTAATAGTAATGTAAAAAAATTTAAGTTCTACAATTGGATAAACCTAGAATTATATCTATGCTGACATATTCATAAACTCTTACATAAATGAAATGAATGAATGCTACAACAAGAGAATACAATAGGAATTGCATTAATGAAATTTAAATAACGAAGGATACAATGGAAGGAGATAAAGAGAAAATTGGAAAAAGTAAATAAATCGAAACATCAAACAATTACATATTATTCTACTGGACATGGCTGAAAATATGAGTGAATTGCAAGGCAATGGAATTCAATAAATTACATTCAATAAAATTCTGAATCCCTTGAGAAATAAAACATCTATTCCTACGATGATATAAGCAATTCGTTATACAATTGACGCAAATTAAATGATTTTAAAGATACGATATAAATTGCATGCATATCTACGCACGCTTATTGCAGTATGGAACAAAATCTAAACCCTATGTAAAAACATAAATAGTTGAAGTAAAAACTATTATGGGAATTGAAAAATCTTGGAAAATTACATCAAATTGAATAGTCCATAAAAGGGGAAGAAAATTATATTGTTTAAATAATTTCTTACACAAATAACAGTAATAAAATACTCATGAATTGCATGGAAACTAAACTTATCTACTACATATAATACAAAATTATGTGCTATGCAAAATTACGATGCAAAGAGATATTTTCTATGTAAATAAAGTTACATAAAATGGTGGAAGAAACCCTACAGTAACATTGAACAGAGGAATACTTGTGTATGAGGATTGGTAGAAATTATTCCTCCTTCTAATTTACACAGAAATTAAACTAGAATTTCAAATGAAACAAAATTGAAATTTGAACTGGAATAAGGGTTCCCATCTAAAATACGAAGGGGGTTTCTAAAAATTTGGGGATTCGAAGAGCTTAAATGCTAAGCCCTCAAATGCCAAAATCTAGAGATGATATTTCAAAAACTCCAAAAACTATAAATTTCATAATATATAGCGAGAGGATTAAATTAGTAAAATGTAGCATAAGGGGATAAATCCTAGCTCAAAGACACATTTTACATTGACAAAAATGGTCTTTACAACCCAGAAGATTATTATGATCAATCGTAAAACCCAGAAGATTATTATGGTCAATCGTAAGGAAATTTCAGACTTACATCTATTCCCAAGGACGTATATACTCGCTGAAGGAATCCATGTTTTAAAATTCTAGAACAAAGATATCATGATTAAGAATGTTAGATCTTAGTGGAGCTCTATAAATCGAATTACAAGAAAAATATGGTAAGGTATTAAAAAGATAATATTCATAACGTATTTTACAGGGAAGATAAAGGAAAACCTTGGCAAATAAATAAAAGAGGATATTCTTAAAATATACAGTGCTTACCTAAGAAAATAGCAGGGACCTTGGTTGTAGTCAAGAGCCGCTGTAAGTTTAAAATTATATCCGAAAACAAACGCCAACCCATAATTTTGGAATATCAACCACCAGTATGAGTCATTCAAGTAAAAGCTTTCACTTTTCAAGTTTAGTGAAACCTTCGTGGACCAACGTAGATGATGAGAACCGCAACTTTGTCATGAAGGCAGACACTAGAGATCCTAAAAAATGCCATAAGAGAAATTGAAATGAAAAATGAGGTAGGAGGGGGTTAGTCCAAGAACATAGGTTTTTCCCCCTAAGATCTACACTGTCAATCTCAATTTAATCTTAGGCATACAAGTGGAATACAAAAGGACTCGCACACCATGTGAAAGGAGATACGTGGAAGTCCATTCACGAGACATCGCGATGGATGGAAGGTGGTTACAATGAAACCAAAATTAATAATCTTCATACTTACGAGTATATGTGGATTAAAATGAAACCAAAATTAATAACCTTCGTACTTACTGGTAGATGTGGATTGCAATGAAACCAAAATTTATAACCTTCGCACTTACAAATAGTTGTAATGCATTACTCCAATGTTTCAAGAAAGGATAATTGTCATAGTATGGAATTATGAATAATTAAATAGAGTTGACATAATTCGGGCTAAGTGGAACTCAGGAAATAAGATGTTAAATGTATGGGAAGTGAAATATAATTCAAATTAGAATTATAGGGGTTAGAGGTAGGTTCAAATCATGTGGGTTATAAATATGAAAATGGTTACAAAAATAAAATTAGTAATTCCTAAGGAAGGGAATTTAGGGAATGGAATTAAATTCAATTTAAATATGACTGTCTCATCGATAAGGTTATAAGGACCAGTAAGGTTAAGAGTACAAAAATTTTAATTAAGGGAAACATAATATGGAAAACAAAAATTTGTTAGTGGGAGTTTTTACAAGTGGTATCAAAGCCCATGTTTAAACTCTCGACTTATGGATTCCAATACAAAATAAAATGTTGATGTCAAAAAATTAAATTATGAAATAATTTTAATTATTTTTTATGAATACTAATTGTTTTCTGTGCATCAAATTGAAGTGCAGAAAAGTTGCATCTGTTTTCATGTTTGATAGAGAGGAGTTGTATGTGGAATTGGAGGGTGAAGGGGTCCCATCAGATCCAAATTCTTAGATGTTGGAAACTATAAATAAATTGCAGTAGGAAATGGTTCAACTAAGGACTAACAATGAAATTTTACTAAATGCCAATAATGAAAGAGAGCAGTTGGTAAGGGAATTAACCTCTAAGTCTCTTCATCATAGCAAAGAACCAGAAAAAAAGGGGAAATACATAGAACCCAACTCAGAGAGGTATCAGAGTGGGGAAGAAGCTGGTAAAACAGATTCAAAGTCAGAAAAGAAAAAGGAGTTGCAGGGATAATTCCGCAAGATTAAGCCTCCAACCATTGATGGGGAGAAGGAAGAGGATGTTGTATCCTGGCTCCTAAACATGTTCAAATACTGCTAGGTATATGAATACATAAGTAATCTAAATGAAAGTTTGAGAATTTACCAGCTACAACATTAACCCACACTCTGGTGGGAAGATACCAAAATCATACACTTTCTTGATGAAAAAACTATTTCATGGGAAGAATTTAAGGAGAAATTAAAATATGGATACCTCATTGAGAGGTATTATGATGACACATAAAAATAATTTTATGAGATAAGGCTTGGAAAACTCACTAATGATATATTTGTGAAAAAATTCACCATCTTGCTTCTTCATGTGCTATACATAAGGGAAGAAAAAGCTAAAGTAAAATTATTTATGAACTATTTGCCCACCATATTAAAACTATGCATGAGGATATTTGAAAAGAACGATTGTGCTACCAAAAATTTAAAGGAAAGAATGAGCTGCTGAAAAACTAGCAGAATAAGGAGAAGGGGAAGGCTGAAGCAAGCACAAAAAGATCAAAACTGGCTTATTTGAATTATTTTGGAAAAAATAACCTTCGTAAAATTTTTGATAAGGGAATTAAGACAACATATTCACACATTCGTTCCAAGCACATGGAAGAGAACAACAAGTGAGAAGTGGTGGTAAAGACCATGAAATGATTTAAATTTTGGGGCTGCGGGGAGCCTCATATGAATATTATTCAACCAATTATGTCACCTCTACCTTCCCTGAGCTTCTCTCCACCATCACTCTAATCGCATAATAAAAATAAAACGTTATACTCTTTGAATAATATTGATCGCTGCCACCACATGTTAAATGTTGCTACCATGTTGTGGTTTCCAACCTGAGAATGTCATATTATGTGAATTTGTGACTGACAAAAATAATTCCATTAGTTGAGAATAATGTTAGGCATATCATTGTGAAATAATGCATTGGATCTGTAACTAGGAATGGCCATGTAACTGTTGTGAATACAGATCTGAAATGCCAGGTCTATTTCTACTACCACAAAAACCTATTTTTATCAACCTAGTAATTCTCAGGTCGTGGGATTTGGGTTTTTAGTTAAAGAAAACCAGGGGTAACCAAGAACCTCTTTTGAAATCTAGGATCTAGCCTTCCTAAATTCCGGAGAGGGATCTCTCCTCAAGATTTATCTTGATTTGTTATAAAATTTTAGGCTAGGTATGATTGGACAATAGGCTTGTTTTGAAATTTTGGTGGGAATAAAAGGTACTTCAAGGTAAACCACAAAGGGATCTACCAGACCATTGGGCTATGGAGTCAACTTCTTGGCAAGCAGAGCTAGGAAATAAGGTCAAAAGATAAAATGAACTAACGGTAGGGTAGATGACCTTCAAAAGGTTTGGAAATAGGATTTCTGATGAAATGGAAAGATCTAAATAAAAGGGAAATTAAGAATCCTTAAGTTACAGAAACGAAGATGAGGGAAAGGGGTCAAACAGGGACTACAAGAATTTAAGAATTCTTAAGTCCAGTTATCAGTAGAAAACATATCAATGAATAACTAGTAAAAAATAGGGAGCTTTTAACACTAATCTTGTTTAAGATTTCCTAGTCAATCATTAAAGACAGAAACCATTTAAATGTGTATATGGAAATTTGAAAGATAAATAGTGAAAACAGGAATATACTTGACTTATCTAATCAGCATAGGAATCCTAAGTTATGATGTCTTTTAGTCTTAGTTCTAGTCTGCTGCTTTACAAATCGACTCACGCAAACTTCAATATATCTGGCAAAATGTCTATAGTAGTCTTGAAAAATTTTATTCCACACTTAATACTTCAAAAAGAGAAGTATTTATACAAAAATTATTACAAAATATCCGAGAGACATGCAGGAATATCTCTAGGAAAAAATAAAGTTTATTACATGGAAAGAGGGACAGCTTCAAAACGAACTGGCAAGCTATCCTCTTATCAATAAAAAATAGGACTAATTATCTTAACTTGTTGCTGGGTTGTAGCTGCTGGAAATGCTTGATCGAATTTTGGAAAAAGATATTTTGAAGATAACTTGAAAGAAACTCTTTCCATTTCACATCCTTCAACTTGTGCTTTATCACTAATACTCTTTATGTCGTTTCTTTTACTGCTTTACTATTGTAAAATAAGGAATAATTTGCAGTAAAAAGGCATTTTGACTGATACTCTTTGACTCTGCTCCTGATACACTTTGACTACAAATCTCTATATCAAGTCAGTAAATTCCTACCATTGTTTTGCACTGGGAATTCTCATATTATTCAATTTTTTGTAGCTTTCATGTGCCTCTATATACTTAGCAAAATTGGGCTTAATAATGAAAATATGTTTGATCTCGTTTTGTAGAAAGAACAAGTTCTCAAAATATTCCAAAATAACTTTACCAGTTGGAGACCCTTGTGGTAAAGGTTTTCTGACCTGCTCTTTGGCATAAGCCTTGATTTTGTTGTCATAATCCTTTTGTGCCATTAAATTTTCATTCAAAGCATGAATGTCTAGAAGGCCTGCTTGTGTTAGTACTTTGTATTTGGCCCAAAATATTGTGATTGCTAAATTCATGTCTTTACATTTGTCCTCCAAATTATTCATCATATTTCTCTTATTCAGGACTTTCTTGATTTGTAGTATGCTTTCAGTTCTATCCTGAATTTTTAGTTCTTCAAGCTCCTCTCTGTGTTTTCTATTCAAAAATGTAATAAGCTTCAAAGCTAGAGCAGGTTTGTCAGCCAGTTCTTCTTCTGTCTTCTGAATTTTAATTTTTGTTGCTTTGAGTAACTCCTTATATTCATAAATAATTTGAATTAAAGGCCACTGTGAATGTATTCCTTGAATGATGTTGTTCCAAAGATAATTATTGATATATGACACCTATTCACTGAGATTAACTTGTTGTTGTAGAATCTTTACATGCTCCTGCAATCTATTGGCTCTATGCTCATGTCCTTTGGATGTAATTAATGCATCTCTATTTGATGTTTCAAGATTTCAGGTGGTGCCTTTCAATTTGATTATCTCTTTATCTTTTAAGGACATGTCTTCCATAGCCTTGACTATGTAAATTGTTTCACCTGTTTGATTTACCTATTATGTAGATTATGAAGTGGAAGAAATATCTTTAGAAGTAATTGACACGACAGTTGCCAATACTCCTTTTGATGCCAAATGTTTTGCCAATGTAGAGGGAACAACTATACTGACAATTGGAATAACTCTAGGAATGGGGAATTCATGTGCTTTATTCAATGTTTCATTTTCCTTCATTAAAGATTCTATTTTATTTTCCATCTCTTTAATTTGAGCTGTCATCTTTAAAACTAGCTGCATGGTTTCAACCTTTTCTGTCTTTTCTTGAAGAATTTATTTTTCTTGTGGGTTCTCACTCTATGGAAATTTGAGTTTCTTTCTCAAGGCAGCAATATCTTCATTCTTTTTCCTTATCAATTTCTTAGCAACTTCAGTATTGGAGGGATCTACTCCAATTTCTATCACCAAATCTTCTTAGGACTTGATCCTCAAATCCTTAGCATGTAGAGATGCTTTATCTAATTTCATTTGAGTTTAAAAATTAGATACAGTCTTTTGAAGCATGGTAGCACTCATGGTTTTGCTTACTACCTTTGAATATAGCATCTCTAAAGAACTTCTGTGAAACTCTATCTAGTCTAATTCATGTATGGTATCAACATTTACTTCAAACTATGTTTTCATGTAATCTGTGGCTGACTTTGGATTTGTTAATACTGGCTGGTAAAATGACGTGATCATTTTATTTGTTGACTAATCAAAGGTTGTCACAAGTCTATATTTATCTTCTGGTTTTTCCTTCAGAATTTTAGAATAAACCTCATTCTTGATTTCCTCATTCTTTTCTCTAATTTTCTTGAACCTTTTCTGGATATTAGAATCATTTTCTTCTGTTGATTTAGAGGAAGAGGGAGCTTCTATATTCATCTCTGTTTCAATAATTTCTTTGCCTTTTCCCTATGACAGTACTTGCTCATTCTGAATTTCTCTGAGTGTTTCATTGACAATCATTGTGGCCTCATCATTAGTTTGCTGACCATTATTATCATCTACATCTATGACTCCTTCTTCTATCGTAGTCATTCTGGCCTTCTTGCTGTAGACTATTTTGAATTTATTTTCAATAATTGTTTCTGCTAAATAGCCTTTTTCTTTTCTAGGCCTTTTATTAGATATTTCAGTCTGTTGGCCAACTGTAATCACCTGTGTACTATCCATTTTCTCTTCCTGCAGGCTATCTATTTGCATTTCCTGAATATCATCAATCAAAGTGTTTGCAACCCATTCCATTTGATTGGCATATATTTCAATTAGTGGCTTTGAATCATGGAGGAATGGAGTTAACTTACATTTGATCCTGAGGTTACTCAAAATACCTTGAGGGTCATAGTTCCAGTAAAAGCTTTCTTGGAACTTGAATGCTGATAATTTACTGATTACCTCTTTCAAAGCATCTTTGCTGTTGACTATGAAGGAGCCAATTTTACTTTTTAACTTGAATAGTGATTTCTTTTTGGAGGCTATGAAGTTCACTGCATCTGCATTCAAAATCTGCCTTAATTACTCCAAAGAAAAAATCCTGGTAGTTAAAAAATTTGGTAATTTGTAAGGGGCCAAAAGTGCACCATATGCTCTGATTTCTGTGTGATTCTTGTACAAATACCAGTCTCCAACTTTACAGTTTTCAGACAACTGTAAAATTCTTTTGATTTCTTCATTGATCCTTGGTGGCTCTGCTTTGTTCAACAAACTCATGGCAAGTTTAATAAAAAGATCATTAAAGTCCCTGTAGCTGTATTCACTGATTTTTTTCCTGGGTAGAGAAGTCCAGAATATCACTGAAGGAGGTTTGGCCTCCATATCCATTTTCTGTAATGTAATTGGAAAACTATCTGCCTGAGAAAATATGAAGAGATGTAATAGTTATGATGAATATCTGAACACTCCTTCATCAGGTAATGTATTTAACTGATAATGAATATTATCAGCAATGAATTTGGAAAAGTTGAAAACCAGTTCTGGCTGTTTTCCTGGAGACAAGGTAGAAAGGAATCCTAGGATGGATACATTTGTAAACTCATCATTAGCATAACCTAGAATGAATGACAGCATGGAAATGATTTTTCTAGAGCCCTTAGGGAAATCAAAAATATCATAAGGTGGACTTACCTTAGGAAGGTTAAAATGATTAGGCATGAAGTTTTGAAGGATCATAAACTTCCTAGGGAAATCCAGGTCTAAATACATTTGAGTCAAATATTCTATGGACAATGATATTGCTCGTGGATCATGGCTCACTTGGAGCATATCATTGATGGCTTCAGTAGTTATGTAAAACAAGACCTCACTATATTTGTTCACCATGCATCTTTGGTTAGGAATATAGTGCAACTGACACAAACTAATGAAATCTTGAGCAGGATGGGTGATGGGAACCACATATTTAGGCAAGTTGGAGTCCCATACAGGTATATCATTGGCCACTTTCTTCTCAAATTTTTCGTGACACCAGCTATGTACTTCAAGTAGATCAAATTCTAAGGTAGCATCAACAATTCTATAATCTAAGTCAATCAATGGATTGTTCTCTTCAAAGGTGACAGGTGGCTGAAATGGTCTGACTACTTTAGTGGAATCTACAGTTAGGACAGGAGTACGTTTATCAATTTTGGAAGGTTTAGGGTTTGGAAGCTTGCTGGAGGTAGGCTTCTCTGGTTTGGGACCTCTAGTCTTACGGGTGACCTGTTTTTTTGTCATTTTAAATGAAACTGAGAAATATTATATTATTTTCTCAGCTTTGTTTCGAAACATAAGGTCAATTAATCTGTTTTTGGGAAAAATTTGGAATCTGGGCGAGGGTTTTATGATGAAAACACAGATTTCCAATGTGCAAAAAGTTGGAAAGGAATTTTGATGGATTTTTCAGCAATTGAAAGGTATTTTAACCGTAGAAATAGCTTTTGGATGGTCAAAAACTCTTTAAAACTGAATTGGGAGGAAGTGGAAAATTCTGGGAAAAATTTGACAAGGTTTCCCCTATTTCTTCAAGGTTTGAGTACCTTCAAAGAAGTATTTTTGGCTTATATATTCAATGGGTTTCAATTTTGTCCTTTGAAATTTGAAATTTTGCAGGTTGGATTACGAGAAATGCCTTCAATAGGTATGGTTACGGTGGAGGGGGTTTCCAGGTTGTGCCAGTATTTAAACTGATCGCAGTTGTTTGGTAGAAGGTACTGAGAGTCTTCGGAGGTGAAATTCAGAGGGGAAATGGCTTTCGAAATGATGAATTGGTTCGAAAGTAGCTCTGAAATGGCATCTGTGAGTTTTTTCTGAGAGGGCGTAGGCACAAATGCATGTAAACAATAAGAGATAAGGTTGAAAACTTAAGTCTTGTCAATACACATAACATTTATTAAAGGTTGAAACTAATGGTGGGAGTGGTTTTTGTGTTTGAAGGTGAAACCATTAGTGGTTATCACATTGCTTCTAGGCGGTAAATGGTTTTTAGCCTTTGCAATGTGATCCAATAAAATTAAGACACATAGTGGGCGGTGGTTTCGTGAAACAACTTTTATCATAAAAATTTTCCAACTTCGCCCAATCAATTTTTTAATGCAATATGGGATCTGCGCCGTCGGATTTGGTTGAGTGATGCGAACGGCTGAGATGCATAGGGAAGCTGCGGGGAAATAAGGTGGGACCGTGTACTTTGATATGCATCGTAGATTTGATAAGAGAAGATCGATGGTTTAAAATCAATGCAATAGGGAATGGTGGGGCATGAGGCCCAATGATCGCGCTCAATGCAGATCGTTGGATTTGAATATAAGAATGATCGAAGGGCTGAGAATGATCAAGAGGGCGTTGGGTTAAGTGATGAAGCTTTATGTAAAAAGGGGTTTATACATAGAATGGGGTGGGTTTTAAATGTTTAACCAAGGTCTAATCTATTTTATGAGGATACATGGCGTGGGAAAGAGATAAGGTTAGAGCGTTAACCTTGGGCAAAGTTTGTGCGGGACGAATGGTGAAAGTATTTACAAAGGATAAGAGGGAGAATGTTCTTTTATTCCAAACATACAAAATATGTAGGCAAACTAATTTTCATATTTTTATTTTATTATATAGTTTTAGATTATTGGAAAGTCCAAAACTATAGGGGATCAATATTATTTTTTAGGGTAGTTTTATGTCAAAGGGTTAATTTTTGGATGTTTTTTGAACATGTGATTAAAATCTTTGACATAAAAAGATTATAGTAGTAGGGTTTTTGGGATATTAAATAAAAAGAAGTTATATTAATAGGACTAGGATATTTGATAGGGAGTTAATAAAATATGTTAAGTGTTAATATGAAGAGGGACAATGAATACTCAAAAATTCATAAATAAAACCAAGGAAAGTGAAAATAAGAGTAAAGCTTTATTTTCATAACTCATTCACCTTTTACTTAGTATATCATGTTTTTGAGGGTTTTATGCCTTGTAAAAATGGAGGAAGTTAATCAAATGGGATTTTATGTGATATTTAAGTAAGAAAATAGTTCCCACTTATGAAGTTAAATCGTGATGAGTGCATGAAGTGGTAAATGATGAAAATTTCTGGGATTAATATAGAAACTTAACATTTTCCACTAATTAGTCATTGAGCCTTGGGTCCAGTCCCAAAAGAAGTCAAGGAAATGCCTTGAGCCTCTTTGAATGACTATCTAGAATATAAAATTTTCTATGGGGAGGGGAAATCAATTAATTATAATCTGGTGAAATATATTTACAATGATGTCTCCCACCTTCTTCTACCTACCCAGTCATATCTTCTAACATTTTTTCCTTATATTTTAATCAGGTGCATTTGAACTAGCAACCTTACAACCTTTTATTCTTTTTTAAAGTAGTAAAATATCTAATTATACACTCATTTCAACCAAGAATCCAGATTAAATTGTTGGACCTTTTATTCTCTACCTAACTAGTGAATTTTCATGATTAAACTGTATGACAATTGTTTATTCTCTATCTACGACATTTGAAATTGAAAAATGACAATTCAAGATTAAATTGTTCAACTCATCACAGATTATGGTATTTATTGACACTCTGCCATAATCAACCGCAAAAGGTGAAAGTAGTGGCATT
This sequence comes from Pinus albicaulis, assembly GCA_034641835.2. Classification (NCBI taxonomy): domain Eukaryota; kingdom Viridiplantae; phylum Streptophyta; class Pinopsida; order Pinales; family Pinaceae; genus Pinus; species Pinus albicaulis. The sequence goes on along the minus strand of CM076575.1, from coordinate 2,086,358,046 downwards.
TAGACTTGCACACTTTCATGTTTTATTCATCTTTTTCTTTTAAGGTATATTATTTTTTCTAAGTCCTTTGTTTTTTCTTTTATGGCTTTTTACCCTCTTTTTGATTTTTTGATTTTTTTTTTCTTTTAACAAAATATGTGAAATAATTTGCAGAAAGCAAAGTTTGTACATATTTACAAGACTACCATTAGTCAAGTCAAAATTACGAATCCTATATTTATAGGTCACTAACATCGGCTTCACTTGGGGTTGGCATTTCCTGGTGGAATGTCAGGAAAGAGATCGGTAGCCTTCATCTTTGACCTTGGTGATCCTGTAATTGTCTTCTGGTTTCTGCAACAATTCATACTTATGAAATTTTATACTACAAAGCTTAGGGCCTTCCCTTCGTGCTTCAACTTCGTAGATAAAATTTCCAATCCAACCTACACACTTGCAATGAATATTTACAATGATAAAGTAAATCAATCTAACTGTTGAGTGACTCTGAAGAATAGTAGTGTTTCTGCATCCTACCATTCACTGGTACTTCTTGAAGTTCAGTTTCATCCAAATTTTAGATGAAAAAGGAATTGTTACCCCTATAACCATATATCACATAGGGTCCTTGCCATAGAAAGTCAAACTTTCCATGTTTTCCTTTATCCTCTCTCCTTGAATCCCATCTCAAAACTTGATCTCCTATGAAAAAAATCATCTTCTTTAACCCTTTTGTCAAAAATATTTTTGATTTTATCATGTAAAACTTGTGTTTTTTCATAAACTTCTTCCCTAGTTTGTTGAAGATGTATGGTTTCATTGATTCTTCATTGAATATCATTTGTTTCCACATGTGATTCCTGGATAATTTTCATGACTGGAACACCCAAGGAAGAGGGGAAAATTACATCTATTCCATAGACAATCTGATAAGGTGAAGTTCCAATAGACTTCTTTGTGGTAAGTCTATCAGCCCATAAGGCATAGACTAGATTTTTGTTCCATGTCTTTTTATTTTCTTGGAGTAATTTTTTAATGATATTGATTAAGATTTTGTTTGATGATTTGGCTAAACCATTACCTTGGGGATATTAAGCAGTGGAATGACCTTAGGTAATATGGTATTTATGATAGAAAGAAATCATTTTCTTGGATTTGAATGCAACTGCATTGTCAGTAATAATCTTATGTGGGCATCCAAATCCTGATAAAATATTACTTTCTATAAATGAGATTATAACTGAATCAGTGGCTTGCCTAGTAGGAATGGCTTCTATCCACTTGCTAAAGTAATATGTAGCAATTAAAATCCATTTATGTTGGTCGGAGGATGGAGGATGGATTTCACCAATGAAGTCTAACCCCCATTTTTGAAATGGATTTTCAGTTGAAATAGGCTTAAGAGGTAAGGGCAATAGTTTCTTTTTCCCTTCAAAAATTTGGCATTTGTGACAGGAGGTAACAAATTTTTTAACATCAGAAAATAAAGTTGGCCAGTAAAAACTAGCTCTCAGTATTTTGTCTGCTGTACTCTTCCAGTATAGGTGGCCTCCACAGTCACCTGCATGAAATTCCTCAAGAATTTTTTCAGCCTCGGATTTTAATAAACAATTCAGTAAAATCCCACTATTTTCTTTCCAGTAAAGTGCATTTTTTAAGATACAAAACCTCATTTCTTTTTGTTTGATGAATCTTTCTTTGGTTTTAGTTAACCCAGGAGGAGCTTGTAAATTTGTTAGTATAAAGATAATATCAGAGTACCATGGTAAGTCTAGATAGGCCTCACTGATCAATGGAGTCGCCATCTCCTCCTTGTCATCTATTTGTGCAATGAAATTTATATCTAAAGAATTACAATTGGATTCAACCATCAATCTGGCTAAACCTTGTCCTTTAATGAGCTTTGTTGGTTTGATTTCCATATTGTACTCACGGATAGTGGCAATCCACTTTCGTCTCCTACTATCAGGTCCATCTTGTGTCAGAATATCTGTGACTGCTGCATTGGGGACATATGTAATGATATGGGAATGGAGTATGTAAACTCTGAAATCCTTTATGGATTTAACCAGGGCTAAAGCTTGTTTTTCCATTATATTGTACTTCAGAGGTGCATCTCTGAGGGCTTTACTAAAAAATGAAATTGGCTATTCAAAACCTTGATTGTTTTTCTGCAGAAGAACTACAGCTATGGTGTGGTCAGATGCAAATGAAAAGATTATGAAATATTTTGTATAATCTGGGCTGATGAGGACTGGTGATTTTTTCAAGGCCTATTTTATGGTTTCGAATGATTGTTTGGCCTTACTGTCCATTTTATTGCAGAGACCTTTTTAAGCATATTATTGAGTTCTTTTATGATTTCAGCCAGATTAGAGATAAATATTCTTAAAAATTTGATTTTACCCAAGAATGCTTGAAGTTATTTTATGTTTCTTGGTGGTTGAATGTTTAAAATAGCGTCAATTCTTGCAGGGTCTATTCTAATGCCTTCCTTGGAGATTATGTGACCTAACAATTTTCCTTCTTCTAGTCTAAAAAGATTCTTTTTAGGATTTAGAGATATACCATATTTTCTACACTTGATAAAGACTTGTCCTAGGTGATCTAAGTGTTCATCATTTTTTTTTGAAAAGACAGTAATATCATCAAGATATATAACTAAAAATTCATGGATCTCCTCAGCAAAGGCAATATCCATGGCCCTCTGAAAAGTAGCTCCTGCATTTTTCAATCCAAAAGGCATTTCACCTACACGAAAGTGCCCCAAGGAGTGGTAAATGAAGTTTTAGTTTGATCATCTTTATGAACTAGAATTTGATTATAACCAAGGAAACCATCTAGTAATGAAATTCTTGAAGAACCTGCCACCCTCTGCAAAATATGATCCATTTTAGGCAAGGGGTAATTTTCTTTCAAGGAATCTTTATTGAGATTTCTGAAGTATATACACAGTCGAATTTCTCTTGTTTTCTTTTTGGTGGGCACTAAATTAGATACCCAATCAGAATACCTGACTGGTGCAATTATTTGTGCATCAAACATTGTTTTAACTTCTTTTTCCATTAAAGGTAACAAAATTGGATTAATCCTTCTTAGCTTTTGTTGAAAAGGTTTTGGATTTTCTTTCAAGGAAATCTTATGTTGAATTATGTCATTGTTGTAAGTTTTTAGATCTTTGTAACCCCATGCAAAAACATCCTAATATTATTTCAAAATTTCTATGTATATATCCTTTTCTTCTGATGATAAGGACTTTGATAGTTTGATCATTTTTGGTTTTTCATTTGTTCCTAAGTTACACTCTTCTATATCAGACTTGAATAGTTCCATTTTTGGCCTTTTGGGCACATCATTGGAATCAAACAAGTCTTCTAGGGAGTTAAACCTCTGGGTAAAATGTTATGTTTTAAATCAATCAAATCTGGTTCATATTTCATCATTTCCTCTATATCTACTTTTTCCAAGTCATTTATGTCACTTTGAGTAAATATAGTAGGTCTATCAAAATTATGTACATCTAAATCATCTATTTGACAAAAAATTAAATCTATATTACAAGGTGAATCTATATTACAATCGTTATCAATTTGGCAAGTTTGAAACTCTTTGTCATTGTTCAAAAAGTAATAGATTTCTTCATATTTTGAGAAAATTTTCCAGTATTTTACATTATTTGGGACAATAGGTCTGTGTTTGATTTCAGCAGTGTATTTTTTTATTGGTGAAAATGTTAGCAATATGTCTCTTAAATCCTATCATATTGAATTGATTGTCCTTGATGGAAACTATCACATCAGTCAAGGAGCAGAGGAAGAAATGTATTGTAGCAAAGGCACAGAGGCAGTAAAGAGAGGTAGCAAGGCAGCCTAGAAGGAATTGCATCGAGTAGCAGAGGCAGAGCCTGAGGCGTTATTCCGAGGTTTACTACCCCAGCTGGTTGATAAACTAAATAAGTACATTCTGGGAATCGTAACCCAGGCCAGAGACCCTTATTGCATCAGAGCATATATGGCCAGCAGAACAAGTTAACAAGAGGATACGAGTGCGATTGAAATCCAGAACTGATGGATCAATGAAATATATTTGAAATGTGGTTGAATTTCGATAGAACACTGTTCTGAAACCGCGAGCGGGTTTACGAATCCAGATTGCCCATATCGTACCGCCTTTCGGAGATAAGTGGTTTCTTCAAGTTGGGGAGCGATTCCATAGAACGGGTGACACACATCCCTGTACGAATCCACAAAACCGCTTGTCACTACGCACCATCACGCATTATTGTTCAACCTAGGATGCCCAGCAAAATTGTTTAGCGTCGTTGATCTGGGAAGGAGTCATCAGACAGTGATCACTTGATGAAGATGTGTGAAGATTAACCAAAGTACGGAGTGGGAATTTGATTGGGTCGCTGATCATATATGTGGGCCCAGTTTAAATTATATTAATTGGGCCTTTTCAAATTAATATTTGTGGGTTTGACCAAGGTTGTTTAAATTAAATATAAATTATGACGAAAAGCGATTGGGCCATCATTTTTATTCCAAAGTTGGTGGAACTTATAAACCTGGGGGTCGACATATGAAGGTGTACGAAGTATGCTGAGGGTTTTTCATTACTAAAGGAGAAATTTGGATTAATATCTCAATCTCATATTGAGATATTAAAAAGCCTTATATTAGTTTTATAATTGCCAAAAGCAAGGAAATAAAACAATGAGAAATTGTTTGGGGGCTTGGGTAGACCTCGCTAGATTATCTAATTGATCCTGTCCAGGAATACCATCAACGGTTGGGTGGTATTGACTCATGTTATTAATAAAGGAAAAAATATATAAGGAGAAGTGCATTATGGCTCATGGTGTGCATGCATAAGGGTTGTTAATGAATAAATCTCTTTAAGAGATATCTACATGATTAAAATTTGTTTTCTAAAAAAGCTGAATCTATGATGCAGTTATGGAGTTGATGAAGGTTAAAGACCTCTAGAACAAGAAAATGATGAATCTCTAGGAAGATCTGCAAAAGAAATAATGAAGACCTGACACAATTCTGATGAATAAATTGAAGAAATGTGGTGGATATGAGGATTGAAGTGGAAGCTTTCTGCCAGTATAAGCTGGTGTTAAAATCAGGGGGTTGGAGCTCCCTTCCAGCAGTGACTAGAGAACGAGAGAAGGTTGTAGCCTTCTGCAGGTGGGTACCTGCATGCTGGTATAAGTCTGCGCCAGCACTAAAATTGTAAGAAGTTTTCTTTATAATAAATATTGAAGACAGAGATGACAACAGTGGTTGTTTTCTCCCAAATTGGGTTTCCACCTTAAATACTGGTGTTCATGTGTGTTTCTTATGTGTGATGGTTCATTCTGTTATTACTGCACATGCTTACGGCCTACTAATCTTTTGATGAATGAATGATGCAATAATTTATGTAAAGGATTAAATGCATAAAAATATTTCTGATAAAAAATTTTCATTCAGCTCTAAATACTGATTCACCCCCCCCCCCCTCTCAGTATTTTTCCTAACAATTGGTATCGGAGCAGGTCCTTCTGAAAAGGCTTAACCGCTAGAAGGAAGATCAAACAAGATGAGCAAGCAAGATGGAACAACTTCTATTAGGCCTCCGCTCTTCAATGGAAGTAATTTAATCTTCTGGAAAACAAGGATTATATCTTATCTACAGTCTCTGGGAGAAGATGTATGGGCTATTATTGAAAAATGATATCAATATCCCACCCTAGTACCAACAGATTCAACGGAAAGAAAGAATTATGAAACAAATGCAAACGTTTTCAATGCCCTATTGGGAAGTTTAACTGAATCAGAATTTGTCAAAGTCATGCAGCTGGCTACAAGAAAGGCAATATGGGACAAAATCATTCTAAGTTATGAAGGAGATGCAAAGGTAAAAAGTGCTAAACTCCAAACTCTCAGAATTCAATATGAGAATCTAAAAATGCATAATGAGGAAATCATTGCCAATTTCTTTTTACGTCTTGATGATATCGTAAATAATATGATAAATATGGGAGAAACAATAACCGAATCAAATTTGGTTGAAAAAGTTTTAAAATCACTAACGAAAAAATTTGAGTCAAAAGTTTATGTTGTTGAAGAAAAGCAGGATCTTCAAAATCTTACTGTGGTGCAACTTCATGGCATACTAACTGCATATGAAATGAGAAGAGGAGGACAATCTAAATTCAAAGAAGTCGTCTTTAGAGCTTCTACAAAAGGGAAGGAAGTACAAGAGACAGAAGGATCAGGGTATATCTCAGAAGAAGATGAGGTAAATTTTGTAAAGAAAATCCAACTTAGTACAGGACGGTTCATAGGTAAGCTTCCTTTCAAATTTTTTTCTTGTGGAAGAGTTGGTCATTATGTTGCTAAGTGTCCTCACAAAGAAACACATGAAAAAGGAAAGGACGTAGCGAGAAGGAATAAGAATCGATTTAGCACTAGAAAAAGTTACTATACTCATGAAGACAGTGATGGGTTATTAGACAGTGAGGAAGAATGTGAACAAGATCTTAGACTTCTCATGGCATTTGAAAAGGAGTCTAGAGAAGAAAAGGATACTCTTATGGATGCTTTAGAGGACAATGATTTTTTTGATGAAATCAATCAATTCAAAATATGCTTAGAAGAAAGCAAAATAACCATAGAGACTCTGAAAAACTAGCTTCAAGAAAAGGAGAAACATAATGAGAAATTAGAATGTGAAATAGTAAGTCTAAGAAAAGAAATTGAGAAAGTAAAGACTTTGAATCTTAGATTTTCTAAAGGATCTGAAACATTAGATGAGATTATCAAGATACAATGTTCTCCTCTTCTAAAGACAGGTCTTGGATATATCGGAGAATCTTCTCACGCTTCAGTACCAAATTATCTAAAAGCAGCTACAGCCAATACACAACATTCTGCCCCTTAGCAAGAGAATAAAGAATATCTATAGATAAGGCATGATCATCTCAATTCAAATAACAGTAACAGGAGTACCTTTCAAAGAAACACCAATCAATAGGTAAATTCAAGTAGAAGATTTCATGATCGCAAAAATTTCTTCTTCAATGGATAATGTTTCTCATGTCACAATTTTCGTCATAAAGATGTTCAATGTGTTGCATATAAAACTATCATGACAAGAGAAGCAAGAAAGAAAAGGATTGATATTGGAACAAATAAGAATACATATAACAACTTTTCTCCTGTTCAAAATGAAGTAGAATGTGCTTATTGCAATAACTTTGGTCATGAAGAATCTGAATGCAGGAGAAAAGTTCACCCAAAAGAGCGTTTTCCTTCAAACTCCAAAGTGTGGAAAAAGAAGGAATTACAGGTTGAAAATTGTGGCATAGCTTTATTTCCAGAAGGTGAATAAAATAAATGGTACATTGATATTGGATGCTCAAAACACATCACAGGTGACAAAGATAAACTTCTTTCATATAGTGCTCTAGAAAAGGAAAAGAATGTTACATTTGGAAATGATACTCCTGCTGTCATTAAGGGAAAAGGGTCTGTTTTTATAAAAGAAAAAGTGAAAGATAATAATGTCATGTATGTGGATGGATTAAAGCATAACCTGTTAAGTGTAAGTCAGATGTGTGATCAAGGAACTGAAGTTGTCTTTAGTTCAAAAGAATGTGTGGTGCCTGATCTTGATACAGGTAAAACAATTATAAAAGGAAACAGAACTCCAAGCAACCTGTATGTATTGAAGAAATGCAAAGAAAAATGTCATTTGAGTAAATATTTAGAAAACTAGCTATGGCATAGAAGGTTGGGGCATCTGAGCTTCTCTCAAATCAACAAATCAAGCAAACTCAAAGCAGTTCGTGATCTTCAAAATATTTCTCTACCTGAAAATATCATATGCAAATCTTGCCAATTCGGTAAGAAAACCAGAGTGCAATTTAATGCCAAGGAAGGATCATCAAGTAAGCCTCTTGAACTCATTCATACTAACATATGTGGACCTATGAAGAAAAATTCACCACGTGGTGAACAATACTATATCTTATTTATTGACGATTCTCTAGAATGTGTTGGATTGGGTTGATTAAACACAAAGATGAAGCATTTGAGAAATTTCAGATCTTCAAAGCAATGTTTGAAAATGAATTAGATCTAAAAATCAAGTGTCTTAGATATGATCGAGGAGGAGAATATACATCAGATGAATTCCTTGAATTTTTTGAACAACATGGCATAAAAAGACGATTTTCTGTAGCTGGCACTCCACAACAAAATGGCGTAGCAGAAAGAATGAATATAACAGTTCAAAAAATGGCTAGAGCTATGCTTGATTATTCCAGAACACTTGACACATTTTGGGGGAAAGCAGCACATACAGCAGTAAATATTATTAACAAGGCACATGTTCGGGTAAATAATGATAAAACTCCATATGAACTATGGTATGGCAATCCTCCCACTGTGAAGCACTTTAGAGTTTTTGGGAGAAAATTCTTTATCAAAAATAATGATGAAAAACTTGGCAAGTTTGAACCTAGAGTAGATGAAGGAATATTTCTTGGTTACTCCTCTAGGAGTAGGGCATATAAATGTTACAATAAAAGACTTCGAAAGATTGTTGAATGTATAGATGTTGTTATTGATGAGTCTTCTGCAACTCCAAAAGAAGAAAAAAAAACAACAAATGAACACGATGATGATGACATATATCCTTCTACATCAAATATGAATGATATAGACAGTGAACCTAATGAAGAAACCGAAGATGATTTATCTAAAAATGCTCCATCCAGATATGTTCAAAAGAATCATCTAGAATCTCAAATTTTGGGAGAAAAGGGAGCAGGTGTACAAACAAAAAGGACTCTTGTGGGATCTTCTAGTTACCTGGAATTTCTATCCACTATTGAACCACAAAATGTCAATCAAGCCACCAAAGATGAATGTTGGATTCAAGCCATGACTGAAGAACTTGATCAAATTGAAAAGAATCACACTTGGGAATTAGTACCAAGACCTCATGACAAAAATGTCATTGGAACTAAATGGATATTCAAAAATAAGTTAAATGAGAATGGGGATCTTATAAGAAATAAAGCTAGACTTGTTTGCAAGGGGTATGCTCTACAAGAAGGTATAGACTTTGAAGAAACTTTTGCCCCTGTAGCTAGACTTGAAGCCATAAGAAAGTTTCTTGCTTTTTCAAGCTTCCAACAAATCAAAGTTTATCAAATGGATGTTAAAGCTGCTTTTCTCAATGATGATCTAGAAGAAGAATTCTATATAGAACAACCCGAAGGATTCATTTTGGGAAATGATGAAAATCTTGTTTTTAGACTTAAAAAGGCTCTATATGGTCTCAAACAAGCTCCAAGGGCATGGTACTATCGTCTTGACAAATATCTCCATCAACAAGGATTTTCTAAGGGGTCTGCTGATAGCAAATTATACATAAAAACTGAAAATGATAAACAACTGATTGTGGTTGTATATGTTGATGATATCATTTTTGGAAGTAATGAAGAGTCTATGATTCAGAAATTTGCTTCTAATATGCAACAAGAATTTGAAATGTCTTTACTTGGGGAACTAACATTCTTTCTTGGCTTGCAAGTGCAACAAACAACATATGGCATATTCTTATCACAAGAAAAATATCTTAAGCAAATCTTGAAAAAGTATGGCATGGAAGATTGCAAACCTGTAAGTACAACAATGATAACCGGATGTAATCTTAGTTCTAATGATGATTCCCCCACGGTGAATCAACCAGAATACAGATCTATGATAGGAAGTCTACTTTATCTCACTGGGACAAGACCATACATTATGCATGCAGTTGGGATTGTTGGATGATTCCAAGCTAATCCAAAAGAGTCTCACCTTCAGGCTGTGAAAATAATATTCAAATATCTACAAGGAACTCAAGACATTGGAATATGGTATCCAAAGAATGTTGATCTTACTCTTCATGCTTATACTAATGCAGATTAGGCTAGAAATGTTGATGATCAGAAAAGCACTAGTGGTGGTGCATTCTATTTGGGGCCCCGGTAAGTATCTTGGTTCAACAAGAAGCAAATCTCTATTGCCTTATCTACAGCAGAAGTAGAATATGTGGCTGCCGCATCATGTTGCACTCAACTTCTTTGGATGATGCAAACCTTACAAGACCTTTAAATAAAATGTTCACCTCCTATCTCCATTATGTGTGATAATACAAGTGCCATCAGTATTTCAAAGAATCCTGTTATTCATTTCAAGACCAAGCACATTCCCATCAAGTATAACTTCTTACGAGAACAAGTGCTTGAAAAAAAGGTGAAGTTGGAATATGTTCCCTCCAAAGAACAAGTTGCTGATATATTTACCAAACCTTTACCGAAGGAAGCATTCGAATATCTCAGAAAAAATATGGGAGTATTCTCTACCATGCAAAAGATTAGATCTACTTAAATAAAGAAGATGCGGATTTTCTGCAGGATAACCGCATTAAGGGGGAGCATTGGTCATGTGGACAGAATGCATTGTTGGCATTCTAATTATTTGTTGTAGTCTGATCTCATGCTTGAGAATTTTTTATTTTGTTTGTATAAGTCATTTTTGTTATATTATGTTTGAAGAAGTAGCATGATTTCAAGGGGAGCATGGTTTTGTCGGTATAAAGGTTTTTGATCTACCCTTTGCCCTTGATGTCAAAGGGGGAGAATGTTGTTGTCTAAATGTATTTCTGGTCATGGTTTCCATCAAGTCCAAAGGGGGATATTGTTAGCATATGTCTCTTAAATCCTATCATATTGAATTGATTGATCTTGATGGCAACTATCGCATCAGTCAAGGAGCAGAGGAAGCAATGTATTGTAGCAAAGGCACAGAAGTAGTAAAGAGAGGTAGCAAGGTAGTCTAGAATGAATTTCATCGAGTAGTAGAGGCTGAGGCTGAGGCGTTATTCTGAGGTTTACAACCCCAGGTGGTTCATACACTAAATAAGTACATTCCGAGAATCATAACCCAGGCTAGAGACCCTTATCGCATCAGAGCATATAAGGCCAACAGAACAACTTAACAAAAGGATGCGAGTGTGATTTAAATCCGGACCCGATGGATCAATGAACTATATTTGAAATATGGTTGAATTCTGATAGAACAATGTTATGAAACCGTGAGCGGGTTTACAAAGCCGGATTTCCCATATCGCACTGCCTTTCGGAGATAAGTGGTTTCTGCGAGTTGGGGAGCGATTCCATAGAACGGGAGACAAACGTCCCTGTACAACTCCACAAAACTGCTTGTCACTGTGCGCCATCGCGCGTTATTGTTCGACCTAGGATTCCCGGCGAAATTTTTGAGTGTCGTTGATCTGGAAAGGAGTCATCAGACGGTGATTGCTTGATGAAGATGTGCGAAGATTAACCAAAGTACGGAGTGGGAATTTGATTGAGTCGTTGATCATATATGTGGGCCCATTTCAAATTATATTAATTGGGCCTTTTCAAATTAATATTTGCAGGTTTAACCAAGGTTGTTTAAATTAAATATAAATTATGACGAAAAGCGATTGGGCCATCATTTTTACTCCAAAGTTGGTGGAACGTATAAACCTGGGGGTCGACATATGAAGGTCTACAAAGTATGCTGAGGGTTTTTCATTACTAAAGGAGAATTTTGGATTAATATCTCAATCTCAGATTGAGATATTAAAAAGCCTTAGATTAATTTTCTAATTGCCAAAACCAAGGAAATAAAACAATGAGAAATTTTTTGGGGGCTTGGGTAGACCCCGCTGGATTATCTAATTGATCCTGTCCAGGAATACCATCAGTGGTTGGGTGGTATTGACTCATGGTATTAATAAAGGAAAAAATATATAAGGAGAAGTGCATTATGGTTCATGGTGTGCATGCACAAGGGTTGTTAATGAATAAATCTCTTTAAGAGATATCTGCATGATTGAACTCTGTTTTCTGAAAAACTTGAATCTATGATGCACCTATGGAGTTGATGAAGGTTCAAGGCCTCTAGATCGAGAAAATGGTGAATCTCTAGGAAGATCTGGAAATGAAATAATGAAGACCTGACACAAGTCTGATGAAGAAATTGAAGAAATGTGGTGGATCTGAGGATTGAAGTGAAGCTTTCTACTAGTATAAGTTGGTGTTAAAATCAGGGGGTTTGAGCTCCCTTCCAGTAGTGACTGGAGAAGGAGAGAGGGTTGTAGCCTTCTGCAGATGCGTTCCTGTGTGCTGGTATAAGTCTGCGCTAGCACTAAAATTGTAAGAAATTTTCTTTATAATAAATATTGAAGACAAAGACGACAACAGCAGTGGTTTTCTCCCAAATTGCGTTTCCACCTTAAATACTGGTGTTCATGTGTGTTTCTTATGTGTGATGGTTCATTATGTTATTACTTCACATGCTTACGGCCTACTAATCTTATGATGAATGAATGATGCAATAATTTATGTAAAGAATTAAATGCATAAAAATATTTCTGATAAAAAGTTTTCAGTCAACTCTAAATACTGATTCACCCCCCCCCCTCTCAGTATTTTTCCTAAGAAAAAATGGAAATTTGCAAGTGCTGGAAAAGGTTGCTAAACAATGGGCTTGTAGATTCTGTTTTGTAGGGATGATAGCAAACTTTCTTTCTAACAATTCCTCAACTAAATCATGTGTTGTTTCCCTGTATCTGGCCAATCTAGGATTGTGAACAGAGTATTCTGCGTTTATTTGATTAATAACTAACTATGAATCTCCCATGACCAATATTCTTTACCCTCCCAATTTTCTAATGATTTGAAGACCTAAGATTAAATTCTCATATTCAGACATGTTATTAGTACATTTGAAATTCAATCTAAAGGCATGTCCTTGGGAATGGCTTGTTTCAATGTTGGTAATCCATACACCAGTTCTAGCTCCTGATTTTTTCACTGATCCATCAAAATCCAAATGCCATAAAGCTTCATGACCAATGTAATCATCCATTATTTTAGGATTTTTATCAGTGAGTTCAGTTTGGATGTTATTATGATCAGAGTTACAGATAATAAAGGAATCAAGATCATTGGGAGTTGACCAGATTGGGTAATTAGTTGGTATTTCAGAACTGTTGATCATAAACTTCATTAAGGTTTCTCTGTAAAGCTTTTTGGGTTGCCCAAATACTGAGATAGTGGCATAAATCATATCAAGTTGTATAGATCCCTGCAACTTTTCTCCCCATGAGCGAGAAAGAAGCATGCCATATTTTGGCGGGATATCAGCTACCATAACATCCATGATCATGCTTTTACTAAGATATTGGACCAAGTTTACACACATATCTTTAATCAATACTATGCATTGGAATTTAGATGAATCAAATGAGAACAGATATTTATATGGCCGAGTTATGTCTAGATTCAAGTTTTCCATTATTGCTCTGGGCATTAGGCTATGGGAAGCTCCAGTAACTAGCACAACATTGTGTAATATCTGATCATGTACAGTAAGACTTAAATAGAATGGATGTACTGACCCATATGAATGCTTACCATCTACATTTGGACCAAAGATTAATTTACGTCTATCATCACTCATATTAAGTGTATCTTCATTTTCATTTAAATTTAATGTTTCAGTAATAATAGATCTATACAAGTCATTTTTAGCCAATTCAACTAAGGGAAAACTATCTTCAACTTGGATATTTCAGATTGGATGTTAAATTTTGACTAAGATTTGATAGCTTGGATTATTTCATCTTTTGGAACTGTTGTTTGCAATGATTTTTCTTGGGTTTCAGGAGTTTTACCTTTAGCTGGAGATTTTCTTTTATCTTCGGTTTGAGTTTCCTGATTTATGCTATCTTTGATTATTTTTTCAGGAATAGTTTGAGTATTAGCAGATGCTTTGTCAAATTTTGAATTCTCAGCAGAAGATTTAGGATTTGATGGTTTTGAGTCAGTTGGATTCTTTTTTGGATCAGTAATTGTTGCTGAATTTGTGGCCTTTGGGGTATTAGCCTTTTGGGCATCTATGGAGGATTGAGCCACCTCATTAGTGATATCTACAATCGTTGGAATAGGCTATCTTTTAGGACTGGGTGGGTTCGAATTTTTTTATTTTCCTTGGGAAGAATCTGCAAAATTTTCATTTTTGGAGTCGCAATATTATTTGTTTTTACTTTGTTGAGTTGGAGCATTTTTTTTTGTAGTAGGCTAATTTTTTTCCTTGCTCCTAAGGTTATATTGGCTGTGAATTTCATTGATTACGAAGTCATAACCTTGCTTATAGTTGAAGGATTCACCAGATTCCACTTTGAACTGTTGTAGCTCAAAGAGTTCCTGGTCCTCCCGAGTGAGGAAAATTGTATTGCTTTCATCTATCCTTATAACTATGTTGATGTTTTCCTCATCCTCAACATTGTTTTGAGAAATCTCTGCAAAGTTCTCTTGGAATGGGGGTCCAATGTTCTGATCTAGGGAGGGTTCTTTACCTTTCCCAGGATTGTTTTTTTTCCTGTAGTTGGGATTCCTGATTTGGGATTGATTGTCCCATTACAGTTTCCTTCAAATGTGGTCTAATCTCTCAACTACTTTTTCTAATGTTTTGTTAATAAAATCAAATTTTCCATCTAAGATTGAAGCTTCTTCTTTGATGGTAACCCTCCTCTCATTTCTAAGTCTGGATTTTTTGGCAAGGGTATTGATTTCTACACCAACAACACTCAGTTGCATTTGTTCAAGGCTATCTGAATCCATTTCTCTAAGTTGATAGGCCATGTCTACATCAAAACAATCAGGGAATTTAAGTAGCACTGAATATGGAGTGGGTTTAAGGTCTGCAGGAATAGAATTGTAAATACTATTGTATTTGGTGCAAAAATATTAGACAGACTCATTGGGAGCTCTTTTAACAACATTAAACATAGATAATATTTGTAGGGGATTTTTCTTCTTTTCCCATTTATTTAGGAAAGCTCTATGAGATGTAGCTAAGTCTGCTATAGTACCAGCAGCTAAATTTCTAAACCATTTTTTTACTTCTCTAGTTAAGATTTGTGCAAACAACCTCATTCGAACATTAGACTCATCTATCTCATAAATTTCCCAAAAATCGTTCATTCTGGTGATATGTTGTTGTGCAGTCATTTGTGAACAATTATCAAACAATGGGATATCCTTTTGGTAATTTTGGGGCATGTCATGGAGGTTTTGAGGTAAGACTAGGGGAGCATATCTGGTTGCCATGGCTTGAATTTTTACTAAACTGGGAGGTATAGTAGTAGTAGCAGGGATAGTGCTGGTTATAACAATAGATGTACTGAAGGTTGTAATTGAAGAGCTTGGAAAAGGAGATGAAAAATAAGTGGTATGGCTAGGGAATATTATGGTAGTGGTTGTAGTGGATTTAGTGAATGATGGAAATACTACTTTAGGATGCAAGGGCAGCTCAGGGATGAATGAACCTATGGATGAACTGGCGGTGTATTGAGGATATGATGAATATATGATCCTATGATGCAAAGGCAACTCAGGACTAACAGGCTCTAGGGGTGAACTGATACTGGAATCTATAAATGAAGTGGCAGCATACAGAGTAAAATATGTTGTTGAAAAGATGGTGGTGGATAATTGAGAAACTGGAGGTTTAAATTGAGACAAAAAATTAGCTAATTTAATAGCTTCATCAATGTCTTTAATTCGTGTAAAACTTACCCTTTCTACTATACTTTGACTTTCAGTTTTGTCTGATTTTATAAGTTCTGAAATAATTTTCTGTTTCTCATTCACAAAAGAAGTAAAGACATGATCTATAACAGTTTCCTTTAAATCAATTTCAGACTTGGTTCTAAATAGTGATTTTTCAAACTTCAAATCAAATTCAATATCTGATAAGCCTACTATTTCTTTGGGTAAAGAATCAACCCTTCTTAGGGGTACCTCAGTTTCTGAACTAACAATTTTTTTTTTCTTTTTTCCTATCTGGTCTGGATTGTCTACTATATATGCAGGGTTGGGATTAGGGATGGATATAGTATAATATACTTTCTTTGGAGCCATAATGATTATTGTATAAATACCCAAAACCTTTAAACTTAACCTTAAAGTAGAAAAGATATGTTTAAAAATCTTCCTCAAAGATTAAACTTAAAACTAGAGAGTGGTTAGTTCCCCAGTATGGTCGCCAGTATGTTATCACCCTAGTAATTCTCAGGTCGTGGGATTTGGGTTTATAGTTAAAGAAAACCAGGGGTAACCGAGAACCTCTTTTGAAATCTAGGATCTAGCCTTCCTAAATTCCGGAGAGGGATCTCTCCTTAAGATTTAGCTTGACTTGTTATAAGATTTTAGGCCAGGTATGATTGGAAAATTGGTTTGTTTTGAAAGTTTGGTGGGAATAAAAGGTACTTCAAGGTAAACCATAGAGGGATCTACCAGACCATTGGGCTATGGAGTCAACTTCTTGGTAAGAAGAGCTAGGAAATAAGGTCAAAAGAGAAAATGTACTAAGGGAAGGGTATATGACCTTCAAAGTGTTTGGAAATAGGCTTTTGGATCAAATGGCAAGATCTAAACAAAAGGGAAATTAAGAATCCTTAAGTTATAGAATTGAAGATGAAAGAAACAGGTCAAACAGGGACTAAAAGCATTAAAGAATTCTTAAGTCTGGTTATCAGCAGAAAACATATCAATGAATAACTAGTAAAAAATAGGGAGCTTTTAACACTAATCCTGTTTAAGCTTTCCTAGTC
Organism: Pinus albicaulis; assembly: GCA_034641835.2. Taxonomy (NCBI): domain Eukaryota; kingdom Viridiplantae; phylum Streptophyta; class Pinopsida; order Pinales; family Pinaceae; genus Pinus; species Pinus albicaulis. The sequence continues at coordinate 2,086,341,348 of CM076575.1, read as the reverse complement.
AATTATTAAAGACAGAAAACATTTAAATGTGTATATGGAACTTTGAAAGATAAATAGTGAAAATAGGAAAATACTTCACCTATCTAATCAGCACAAGAATCCTGAGTTATGATGTCTTTTAGTCTTAGTTCCAATCTGCTGCTTTACAAATCGACTCACACAAACTTCAATATATGTAGCAAAATGTCAATATTAGTCTTGACAAATTTTATTCCACATTTAATACTTCAAAAAGAGAAGTATTTATACAAGAATTATTACAAAATATCTGAGAGATATGTAGGAATATCTCTAGGCAAAAATAAAGTTTATTACATAAAAAGAGGGAAAACTGCAAAACGAATTGGCAAGTTGTCCTCTTATCAATAAAAAATAGGACTAATTATCTTAACTTGTTGCTGGGTTGTAGCTGCTGGAAATCCTTGCTGGCATTTTGGAAAAATATCTTTTGAAGATAACTTGAAAGACTCTTTCCATTTCACATCCTTTAACCTAGGCTTTATCACTGATACTATTTACGCTATTTCTTTTACTGCTTTACTGTTGTAAAATAAGGAATAATTTGCAGTAAAAAGGCATTTTCACTGATGCTCTTTGAATCTGCTCCTGATATGCTTTGACTACAAATCTCTATATCAAGTCAGTAAATTCCTGCCATTGTTCTACACTAGGAATTCTCATATTCTTCAATTTCCTGTAGCTTTTATCTGCCTCTGTATACTTAGCAAAATTGGGCTTAATAATAAAAATATGTTTGATCTAATTTTGTAGAAAGAACAAGTTCTAAAAATATTCCAAAATAACTTTACCAGTTGGAGACCCTTGTTATAAAGGTTTTCTAACCTGCTTTTTGGCATAAGCCCTGATTTTTTGTCATAATCCTTCTGTGCCATTAAATTTTCATTTAAAGCATGAATTTCTGGAAGGCATGCTTGTGTTAGTACTGTGTATTTGGCCCAAAATCTTGTGATTGCTAAATTCATGTCTTTAAATTTGTCCTCCAAATTATTCATCATATTTCTCTTATTCAAGACTTTCTTGATTTGTAGTATGCTTTCAGTTCTATCCTGAATTTTTAGTTCTTCAAGCTCCTCTCTGTGTTTGCTATTCAGAAATATAATAAGCTTCAAAGCTAGAGTAGGTTTTTCATCCAGTTCTTCTTTTGTCTTCTAAATTTCAATTTGTGCTGCTTTGAGTAACTCCTTCTCTTCATAAATAATTTGGATTGAAGGCCACTGTGAATGTATTCCTTGAATGATGTTGTTCCAAAGATAATTCTTGATATATGACACCTGTTCACTGAGATTAACTTGTTGTAGAATCTTTACTTGCTCCTGTAATCTGTTGGCTCTCTGCTCATGTCCTTTGGATCTAATTAATGCATATCTATTTGATGTTTCAAGATTTCGGATGGTGCCTTTCAATTTGATTATCTCTTTATCTTTTAAGGACATGTCTTCTATAGCCTTGTAGTTAACACTACAGTTGCCAATACTCCTTTCGGTGCCAAATGTTCTGCCAATGTAGAGGGAACAACTGTAATGATAGTTGGAATAACTGTGGGAATGGGGACTTCATGTGCTTTCTTCAATGTTTCATTTTTCTTCATTAAAGATTCTATTTGATTTTCCATCTCTTTAATCTGAGATGTCATCTTTAAAATTAGCTGCATGGTTTCATCCTTTTCTGTCTTTCCTTGAAGAATTTCTTTTGCCTGTGGGTGCTCACTCTGTGGAAATTTGAGTTCATTTCTCAAGGAAATAATATCTCCATTCTTTTTCCTTATCAATTTCTAAGAAAATTTTGTATTGGAGGGATCTACTCTAGTTTCTATCACCAAATCTTCTAAGGACTTGATCTTCAAATCCTTAGCATGTAGAGATGCTTTATCTAATTTCATTTGAGTTTAGAAATTAGATACAATCTTTTGAAGCATGGTAGCACTCATGGTTTTTCTTACTACCTTTGAATACATCATCTCTGAAGCACTTCTGTGAAACCCTATCTGGTCTAGTTCATGTATGGTATCAACATTTACTTCAAAATCTGTTTTCATGTAATCTTTGGCTGACTTCAGATCTATTAATACTGGCTGGAGAAAAGTGATGATCATTTTATTTGTTGAGTAATCAAAGGCTGTCACAAGTATGTCTTTATCTCCTATTTTTTCCTTCAGAATTTTAGAATAAACCTCATTCTTGATTTCCTCATTCTTTTCTCTGATTTTATTGAACCTTTTTTGGATATCAAAATTAGTTTCTTCTGTTGATTTAGAGGAAGAGGGAGCTTTCGTATTCATCTCTGTTTCAATCATTTCTTTGCCTTTTCCCTGTGATAGTACCTACTCATTCTGAATTTCTCTGAGTGTTTCATTGAAAATCATTGTGGCCTCATCATCAGTTTGCTGACCATTATTATCATCTAAAGCTATGACTCCTTCTTCTATCGTCGTCATTCTGGCCTTCTTGCTATAGACTGTTTTGAATTTATTTTTAATAATTGTTCTGCTTAATAGCCTTGTTCTTTTCTAGGTGTTTTATTAGATATTTTAGTCTGTTGGCCAACTATAACCACCTATGTACTGTCCATTTTCTCTTCCTGTAGGCTATCTGTTTTCATTTCCTAAATATTATCAATCAAAGTGTTTGCAACCCATTCCATTTGATTAACATATTTTTCAATTAGTGGCTTTGACTCATGGATGAATGGAGTTAAATTACATTTGACCCTGAGGTTACTCAAAATACCTTGAGGGTCATAGTTCCAGTAAAATATTTCTTGGAAATTGAATGCCGATAATTTACTGATTACCTCTTTCAAAGCATCTCTGACGTTGACTATGAAGGAGCCAATTTGACTTTTTAAATTGAATTGTGCTTTCTTTTTGGAGGCTATGAAGTTCATTGTATCTGCATTCAAAATCTGCCTTAAGTAATCCAAAGCAAAAATCTTGGTAGTTAAAAAATTTGGTAATTTGTAAGGGGCCAAAAGTGCACCATATACTCTGATTTATGTGTGATTCTTGTACAAATACCAGTCTCCAACATTAAAGTTTTAGAAAATTGTAAAATTCTTTTGATTTCTTCATTGATCCTTGGTGATTCTTCTTTGTTCAACAAACTCATGGCAGGTTTAATAAAAAAATCACTATAGTACCTGTAGCTGTATTCACTGCTGTTTTTCCTGAGTAGAGAAGTCTAGAATATCACTGAAAGAGGTTTGCCCTCCATATCCATTTTTTGTAATGTAATTGGAAAGCTATCTGCCTGAGAAAATAGGAAGAGATGTAACAGATATGATGAATATCTAAACACTCCATCATCAGGTAATTTAATTAACTGGTAAGGCATATTATCAGCAATGAATTCGACAAAGTTGAAAACCAGTTCTGGCTGTTGTCCTGGAGACAAGGTAGAAAGGAATGCTAGGATGGAGGCATCTGTAAACTCATCATTAGCATAACCTAGAACAAATGACAACATGGAAATGATTTTTCAAGAGCCCTCAGGGAAATCAAAAGTATCATAAGGTGGATTTATCTTAGGAAGGTTAACATGATTAGGCATGAAGTTTTGAAGGATCATAAACTTCCTATTGAAATCCAGGTCTAAATACATTTGAGTCAAATCTTCTATGGACAATGATACTGCTCATGGATCATGGCTTACATGGAGCATATCATTGATGGCTTTAGCAGTTATGTAAAACAAGACCTCACTATCTTTGTTCACCATGCATCTTTGGTCAGGAATATAGTGCAACTAACACAACCTAATGAAATATTGAGCTGGATGGGTGATGGGGACCACATATTTAGGCAATTTGGAGTCCCATACAGGTATATCATTGGCCACTTTCTTCTCAAATTTTTTCTGACACCAGCTATGTACGTCAAGTACATCAAATTCTAAGGTAGCATCAGCAATTCTATAATATAAGTCAATCAAGCGATTGTTCTCTTCAGAGGTGACAGGTGGCTGCAATGATCTGACTACTTCAGTGGAATCTCTAGTTAGGACAGGAGTAGGTTTATCAATTTTGGAAGGTTTAGGGTTTGGAAGCTTTCTGTGGGCAGGCTTCTATGGTTTGGGACCTCCAGTCTTAGGGGTGACCTGCTTTTTTATCATTTTAAATGAGGCTGAGCAAGATTATACTGTTTTCTCAGCTCTTTTTGGAAACAGAAGGTCAATTAAGCCGCTTTTGGGAAAAATTTAGAATATGGGTGAGGGTTTTATTATGGAAACACATATTTCCAATGTGCAGAAAGTTGGAAAGGAATTTTGATGGATTTTTTAGCAATTCAAAGGTATTTTAACCATAGAAATATCTTTTGGATGGTAAAAAATTCTTTAAAACTTAATTGGGAGGAAGTGGCAAATTTTGGGAAAAATTTGACAGGGTTTCCCCTGTTTCTTCAAGGTTTGAGTACTTTCAAAGGGGTATTTTTGGCTTATATATTCAATGGGTTTCAATTTTTTCCTTTGAAATTTGAAATTTTGCAGGTTGGATTACTTGAAATACCTTGAATAGGTATGGTTGCGGTCAAAGGGGTTTCCAGGTTGTACCAGTCTTTAAACTAGTTGTAGTTGTTTGGTACTGAGAGTCTTCGGAGGCGAAATTCAGAGGGGAAATGGATTTTAAAATGATGAACTGGTTTGAATGTAGCTCTAAAATGGCGTCTGTGAGTGTTTTTAGAGAGGGCGTAGGTGAAAATGCATGCAAACAATAAGACCTAAGGTTGAAACCTTAAGTCTTGTCAATACACATAACATTTATTACAGGTCAAAATTAATGGCAAGAGTGGTTTTTGTGTTTGAAGGTGAAACAATTAGTGGTTATCGCATTGATTCTGGGCGGTAAGTGGTTTTTATCTTTTGCAATGCGATCCAGTAAAATTAAGACAGGTAACGGTCGGTGGTTTCATGAAACAACTTTTATTTCAAATTTTTTTGCCAACTTCGCCCGATCACTTTTGTAATGTGATATGGGATCCGCGTCGTCGAATTTGGTTGAGTGATGCGAATGGCTGAGATGCATCGGGAAGCTGTGGGGAAATAAGGTGGGACTAGGTACTTTGATATGCGCTGTAGATTTGATAAGAGAAGATCGATGGTTTAAAATCAATGTGATAGGGAATGGCGGGGCATGAGGCCCAATGATCATGCTCAATGCAGATCGTTGGATTTGAATATAAGAATGATTGGAGGGCTAAGAATGATAGAGAGGGAATTGGGTTAATTGATGAAGCTTTATGTAAAAATGGATTTATACATATAATGGGGCGAGTTTTAAATGTTTAACCAAAGTTTAATCTATGGTAAGAGGATACATGGCATGGAAAAGAGATAAGGTTAGAGCGTTAACCTTGGGTAAAGTTTGTGTGGGACGAATGGTGAAAGTATTTACAAAGGATAAGCGGAGAGAATGTTCTTTTATTCCAAACATATAAAATATGTAGGCAAACTGATTTTCGTATTTTTATTTAATTATATAGTTTTAGATTATTCGAAAGTCCAAAAATATAGGGGATCGGGAGTATTTTTTAAGGTATTTTTATGTCAAAGGGGTAATTTTGGGATGTTTTTTCAACATGTGATTAATATATTTGACATAAAAATCTTATAATAGTAGGGTTTTTGGAATATTAAATAAAAAGAAGTTATATTAATAGGACTAGGATATTTGATACGGAGTTAATAAAATATGTCAAGTGTTAATATGAAGAGGGACAATGAATACTCAAAAATTCATAAATAAAACTAAGGAAAGTGAAACTAAGAGTAAAGCTTTATTTTCATAACTCATTCACTTTTTACCTAGTATATCATGTTTTTGAGGGTATATACCTTGTAAAAATGGAGGAAGTTAATCAAATGGGATTTTATGTGATATTTAAATAAGAAAAGAGTTCCCACTTATGAAGTTAAATGGTGATGAGTGCATGAAGGGGTAAATGATGAAAAATTCTGGGATTAATATAGAAACTTAACATTTTCCACTAATCAGTCAGTAAGCCTTGGGTCTGGTCCCAACAGAAGTCATGGAAATGCCTGGAGCCACTTTGACTGGCAGTCTATAATATCAAATTTTCTATGGGGAGGGGAAATTAGTTATTTATAGTCTGGTGAAATATATTTACAATGATGTCTCCCACCTTATTCTACCTAACCAGTCATATCTTCTAACATTTTTTCCTTCTATTTTAATCATGTGCATTTGAACTAGCAACCTTATAACCTTTTATTCTTTCTGAAAGCCGTAAACTATCTAATTCTACACTTATTTCAACCAAGGATCTAGATTAAACTGTTGGATCCTTTTATTCTCTACCTAACTACTGAATTTTCATTATTAAATTGTATGACAATTGTTTATTCTCTATCTACGACATTTGAAATTGAAAAATGATGAGTCAAGATAAAATTGTTCAACTCATTACAGATTATGGCATTTATTGACACTCTGCCATAATCAACTGCAAAAGGTGAAGTAGTGGCATTTAGACTTGCACACTTTCATGTTTTATTCATCTTTTTCTTTTGGGGTATATTATTTTTTCTAAGTCCTTTGATTTTTCTTTTAGGACTTTTAACCCTCCTTTTGATTTTTTGATTTTTTTTTTTTACAAAAAATGGGAAATAATTTGCAGAAAGAAAAGTTTGTACATATTTACAAGACTACCATTAGTCAATATGAATCCTATATTTATAGGTCACTAACACCAACTTCCATGATTATTCTAATGTTATCTCTACTAGACATTGTAACATAATTCAACAGATAACAATTCCATATCCATTACTCGACGAATATGCTAACCTCTATCAATTTAGCATACATAACTTGTTGCTAGACTTCATTTTATAGAGTTGATACAAATGTATGTGATGCTTGCTTGTAAGATTCTTAAACAAGGGTTATTAGTACATTCAGTTGATCACTTCAATTTCATTTATTCTTTTTTATTCTTGCAGTGTCCTTTTTATATTATCGGCCTAGTATTATAGCAATGGTTAAACCTTTATGGTTCTATAGCTTGCAGATTTAGCAGTAGCCTCTTAAAAAAAAAATCTCTTGCTATCTACCATATTTTATTTTTATTGCTTCATATATCACTTACTACTTGAGGCTCTGAAGGATGTGACACATTCCCTTTTGTAACTTTCTTCTTTCTAGTACAATGATGAATCTATAAACAGATTGAAATCAAATTTTTATCCAAAATACGATTGGTGTAGCACAAGCCTCATAGAACTCCTCAATATCAAATTAAAAACCGAATCATTCACCACTCTGCACCCTTACGAAACTTCCTTATTCTTTTTTTGAATAATTATGACGAAGATATTCAAATAATTTATTTATTTCATTTTAAGAGGCTTTTAATTATTTGAAACTATATAGTGCTCCCTCAAGCACAGCACCTACATCATTCATCTGTTGCAACAAACACGTTGTTTGGCATAGTTATTTCCAAAGAATTGTGATGATTTTTTTTGCAATTAGGAGATGTTTTCCTTCAACTTCATCATTTTCTACAGATACAATATGAGTATAATCATATTTTTTCTTACAATAAAAAAGCTTCAACATTATCAGATTTACGATACAGCTACTATACACAACTTTCAAATCCTCTAATCATGTTGGCCCAACATACTATAAAATAATATTTCTCTGAATCCTTTTGAGATATTTCTAAATTGATTGATAATACATGACTAATTTCAAATTATTTCCAAGACATAGGATAAAGCTTTCAAGTGGGGTCATTTTCTTTTTCCTTTCCTGCAAATTGCATATAATATAGTGGCAATTCCATCCACTAAATTGTCCTTTATTATCAAATCTTCTATTCGATATGTTTTTCGGAGTATAAAATTATTTCACACCTACATATTCAAAGATTTATCTCCATTAATGGGGTTTCTCTCCCCCTTAGGTGCTACTGATATAACACTATCAAATTCTTATTTTTTTCCTTTTGTAACTCCCCATTTTCTTTCCTTTAGTTCACTCATTGGTTTTTATTCTTTCCCTTCGACACTTTCATAGGTTGTATTCTCTTTTTTGCATTTATTTGATAGTTTTCTATTCTTGAATTTTCTTCCATATTCCTTCCAGTGCTCTTTAGAATAGATGAAAACTTATAATCCATAGCTTTGTGGGAAATATTATCACACACAAAACATCTTGTCTCAACAAAATATAGAGAAAATGGTGTATTTATTTTTGCATTCATATTTTCCTTTATATTCACTTTGCATTCAATAAAGTTATGTCCAAATTCATTATAGAAATGACAATAAACATAAAATTGATTTTTTTACTTCGTAGTTAATTATCTTATGTTATTTATTTATTGAGGTGTCCTTACGGTTTGCTACATCTACTGATTTATTTTGATTTTCTTTCTCTTACGTTATGATACAATATGTCTATATTCATTGTAATAAAAAAAACTGGCATTCTTCAAGGGAGAAAAAAATCTCCTTTGGGATGATCTTAATTTATTCAGCTTATCATTAGGTGTGAATTAGATTTTTGCAAACGATATTTACTACCATTAATTCTTTCCAGTTTGAGTTTGTCACTTATCTTTGTTCATTTATTTTCCAATAATTTTGTTTTTGCCTTCTTCTCCTTTGGGTATTTTCAGAAACTCATTATCGTTTATGGATTCCTTTGAGATATTTCTCTTAACTTCTGATTCCTTCATGGATACAATCTTTTCTTCTAGCTTTATATATAGATTTTTCTTTTCATCTAGGTCAAATATAGCTAAGAAAATATCATCCTCTAATATTTCATATTCTACCTCTTTCTCCTTCAGCTGATTATTCATAACTTCTCCTAATCTCCTTGATTCTTCAATCCATGTGTTTAGACCAAATATTTCATCCTTGTAGTCATCTTCTCGCTCATCACATATATACACGAGTTTCACTAGATATTTGTTTTCATTCTTCAGTATTTCTATCTCATTCAAGGTTATGTCAAGCTTGAAATTTTCTCCAACTGTATTTTCTTCGTGGAATAATAGCCATTCACACTAGGAGAGACCTCATTTCACCGAACCCTTTCTTTTTGACAAGGATTTTTCTTCTTCCTCTTTCTCTTCTCTTTTTTTTATACTAGCCTCTCCTTCATGAATAACCTGCAATATATCCCATATCTATTTTTCATATGTTAAATATGTTACTGTATCAAGTTCCTTTTTATGAATATTTTAAAAAAATAACACTTTTCTCTATGGCATTCCATCGTTGTTTTTACAAAGAGGGAGAGCCTTTGTTGTAACCATCACATACAAGCTTCCATACACCAGAGTCATAAGCTATTGGTTTTTTTTTAGCTTATCTCTCCATTCATGAAATTTTGTGGCACTCAACATAGGTACATTTTGATAATTCGTGACTTAAGCACACATAAATTCAAGTTTTTAGGCTTATACAGAAGGAACCGTCTCTGATACCAATTGATGAAAACGCGACTAAACTGAGAGGGGGTGTGAATCAGTTTAGTATATTCATGTACATTAAAATTATTTTCATTAATCTCATTAACTGAAACATTACATGAGCATCTTACCAATTAATGACAAGTGAATTGAATACTTTAACAACAAGTAATATAAGTAAACCAAAACATCACATGAACACATAATAACCGAACATATTGACACCAGATATAAGTGGAAACCAATAAGGGAGAAAACCACGATTTTATTATTGTTGTGATGAAAAGGAAAGCTCCTACTCCTTATTACGTCTGATTTTCTATAGGCTCCAACCTACCGGAGGTTGCTACCTCAATTTTCTGCAAGCTACAACATGCAAGGAAGCTCAAAATATGATATGTTTTCTGTAGGAAGAAACCCAAAAGAAGCTACTAACTCAACCAACTTCAACTGAATATTTATGAAGCAAAAACTTGAAAGGAGACCACAATCCCCTCATAAAATATGAAAAAAATATGCCAATTTACCTCATCATCAATTATGCATACTTCCATTGTTATTTATTCCTTTTCTCCCCTTGAAATTTTCTTTTCATTAGCTTCATATGTGCCAGGTAACTAGTGCATAATATCTCAATCAAATCTCACACATTATCCCACTCTCTAACCTAATTTGGCCACAAAAATAACATCTTTTATAAAGATCATTTTCTAGTTGTTTGTATTCCACATAAGTATATGAAGTGAACAATATTGACTCTTTCCATTCAACTCATTCATTCCCAAACTCTTCATATTAGAACATAAACAATAGTAAATCCATCAAATATTAATTTCAACCACATGCAATGATTAAATGCATAAAAATAATGACAAGATAAAGTAACAATATTTATCATTAATGAATCACAACATTATTTGCAACATCTTTTCCTTTTCCTTGGAGTATTTTCTTTGCATCACAACATTTTAACTCAATCAACAATTTCACATCACAACAAATTATTTAATATAGCAATCTCTAAAATATTATTAAAAATTTTCAAAGTATCACTACTCCTCCTCCTTCTCCTCATTTACATTATTGATCTTATTCATAACTGTATACATTTCCTTGTTATACCATCTTTATCTATTGTAGCTCCTTCATTTTTCCTTTCTCTTGCTCCTTTGCCCATTGCTCCTCCTGAATTGTCCCTTGTTGCTGCTGATTTTCATCTCATATTTTTTGTCTTCCTTCTCCTTTTCCTTCTTTGTTGTTTTCTGCACCTTTCCTTTCTACCTCTTCACTACTCCATTTATTATTTTCCTTGTTTTTTGTTCTCCATAACTTGCTACTATTGTTGCTCCTTTGCCATCAATGACAACATTTCCAAGAGGGAATCCATCCCTTAACCACTTCTATAAAATATTACAAGGAAATATCATTTAAATAAAAACAATATACCTAAAATATATTACAATCATCATGATAACATTTACCCACAAATATTTAATCTTCATATCTTTGTGACATGGTTTTTGATATAGTGGAGCATGCTGCAACTCGCACTCATCTACATCAGCCATTAATTATTTACTTGCCACCATGTTAAGCATAATCTATCCTTTGCACAAGAAACCATCCTTTCCTACTATTTTATCGTCAACATACATTGATGTCAATATTACATAAAGTAGTAATCAACTCATTCATAAATCTACACTCATAATGCTGCACCATTTATTCATGTACAATCATGAAATACAATCAAAATATTGTGACACGCATCCTTTAACAACATTGCATATGCACTAGTTATAAGCACGTAACCATCAAAGAAATTATATAAAATAAATACCACATTAACTAATATTTCCCTCACATAATCACACATTCTTCTAAGACAACTGTGACAATTGTCTAGACAATCCTTTAAAGGAAGCAAATACATCAGTTATGATCTTAGTGCATATGAATTAAATAAAATTTATAAAAATAGCTAACCCTTCAGCTATTACTTTTGGTGCATGAAAATACATAGAAAAAAATCTAACACAATGAATGTTATTCCTATGCATGCAAGTGCATATAGTTTCCAAAAAAAACTTCCCAAAAAAATGCTTAACACAATAGAGCATGGAAATATGTGTTTCCTTTTTGAGGAAATATAACATAATATGGCATGCAAAAACATGTTTTCTTTTCCATAAAACTAATGCAATAAAGCATAAAAATACATGTCTTATTTTCTAAATATTATACCAATATTACCCATATATATATTCTATGGAAACCATAATATTACTATTGTTTTCGGGCGTGTAGTTCATCTTCATTCCCAAAAAATATTTTCCAATGTAGGCTAACACAACATGCTATCATTTCCCACATACAAATGTATATTCTTTTGATTGAAATCTAATACAAATCTTGCATTCATATACATGATCTTATTCCAAAAGAAAATAGCATAATAGTTTTCATAGCATAAAAGTAACCACATATATTTTTCCTAACGAAACATAGCTCAATATTTATTCTATCCATGCAAAGGATATATCTCTATAACAAAATGGTTATTATTTTTGCATGTAAGAGCTTATCATAATAGCTCTTATTTAATGCATGCAAAACATATTCCCTTATTAAAATTCTACCATCATTAACTATTATTTTCATGTAAACAAATACATACTTCTTTTTCAAAAGCAAGTTAATATAACCTAGTTTCTTTGTCTTTATACATGCAATTTTTTCATGGTTCCATTTCAAGAAATTATCATAGATACTCATCTTTTATGCATAAAACTAGGCAACCATAAAAATGTTAACTTAACCTTTTATACACCTAAATCAATAAATTAACACAATTCATCTAGTCATTCAATCTTTTCAAGTTATTATTATTTTCAAGAGATTATTCTTTTCAAGAAAGTTAACATAGAAAATTTCTTTATATATATATATCTATATATATATATATATATATATATATATATATATATATATATATATATATATATATATATATATATATATATATATATATATATATATATATAAGAACATATTTTCTATCTCATAGTGACTATTCCTTTCATGCATTTAACATGTATTATTTTTCTAACACAGTCTCCCTTACCGCAATGGACATAATATTTTCAATAAACATGCCTGCATTCTTGCTATTGTATGAACAAGTTTCATATGCATTTTTTTTTTTAAACCAACCATTGTAGTCTTTAAATAATCAACATGGGTAATTGATTTGTATGAGATCAATTTGTACATGTGCTTGAGGTAGTTTAAATTGCAAGTATTAAAATTGAGTTTATTTTTAGCTTTTATGTTCAATTATTATACACTTAAAGCATGAATTTAAACTCTGAAATAGTAGAAAACAATAGATAAATACACCATAAAAAAAACCACAACACAACAAGTGATGAAATATTTCACCCCTCATGGACTACATATCATGATCCAACTTCTAATGGTTTGGACCTATATCATTATGCTAAATGCTGATTACATCAGTTTACAATGCTCTAATGACCTCAAAGGCTATTCAATTAGGTTTAGAACTTTACAAAACCCCTTTCTAGCCTCTTTCTGCTCCCAAAATGGTCCAAAATTGAAGACGTTATGAGCTTCCCTAGTATTGGTGCTAGTCGCTCTACAATTTCCCCAAAATCTGGCACCAGTCCTACATTTTCACCCAAAATTATATTAACAAAGGAACAATTTGGTAGAAATCTGGCAAAATTTGTTGGACCATTAATTTCTCCATTAACTCCTTAAAACCGATTTTTTAATTATATAATGGTGGCCAATTTGTTTTTAATAAAAAATTGGGCGAGCTTCTTCGCTTCCATGCCCATGGTTCCATGCCAAAGTTACATGATATATATATGGGGGACTGGGAGCTAAGCCATGGCCCCCTACCCCATAATCCCTGTCAACTCAAACTTAAATAATGGTTTGGTTTGTTGGTTTAACAAGGACTAAGGCTTCGCCCATCCAGTTAAGGCGTTGTGTTTTTTCCTAACAGGTCGGAGGTTCAGCTCTTGCAAAGTATATTTCAGAATTCCAACCAAATTTTGGTGGCCCTCAATCTGCCATGTGGCAGCCTCCAGTTGGTCCATGTGGCGAGCCACAAACCCACCAATGAAAATCACTGAAATTAGCGCCAATGACGTTGTGACAAGTGGTGAAATATTATTGGCCCAACGGAGCCGAGTGAACCATGCCCAGTCAGTGGGCCCAGTTAGTTGTACGGATTGCTAACTCGACATTCTGCAAATATTTGTCCAATAATTTTCTTATTTGCGAAAATGAAAAAAACTCATTTTCGAGAGCATATGGTGTTAGTTTTCCACAAAAAAAATTGCATCGGATTGAGAATGCTGAGATACATGGAAGCGCACAAGTTTTGAGCCATTCTAACAACTTTCATTTTTTTATAATATTTTTTAACACTAGATCACTCCTCCCCATTGGAATATTTTCTACCTTAAAATATCACCTTTAGTTGTTCATTAGATGAGGGTACAGTTCCCTTACCTTTCCAATCTCGATCCATTTTCATTTTATTTGATTTTTTCCTTCAAGCCCCACACGAAGGTACTCCATATTCCTTCGTTTTGAATTCCTTGTTCTTTTGTCAAGAATAGTGTCTTACAGTAGTTCTTCAAGATAGTGAGTAGATAAATCCTCAATAGAAGGAATCTAAACATTCTCTCCGTAATCTTCAATCAAAGGAGGCTCATACAACCTTAATTTCTCAACATTAACAACAACATAAATTTGCATATATGAAGGAAAATCCAACCTAAAGGAATTATCACCAATCTTTTCTAAAGTTCTCAATGGATGATATCTAAATGGGTTCAATTTTTTACCTTATCCTTGAAGACTTTATTTTCTAATGTGAAGCCAAATTTCATCACCGACTTGGAAATTGTGATCTACATGATGCTTGTCATGCCTTTTTTTTTACTTGACATGGCTCTTTTCCGTCTTTTCTTGAACTGCTTGATGTACCAGTTGGATTTTTTCAATGAAATTCTTAGCTTTGCCTATCCAACTATAACCATCAATAGAAACATATTTTCAAAAAATACAATCCAAATCATATTTAGGCAAGTATCCCAAACATGCTTCAAATGGAGATATTTGATTTGAACAGTGCTTGGCCCAACTGTAAGCATGTTGAATAAAGTGAAAATCTTCATCCTACAACTTAGGATGCCTTCTCTAACAACCACGAAGAAGATGTATCACCGTCATGTTCACCACCTCGGTTTGACCATCTATTTATAGATGAGATATTATACTATTTTTCAATTTGGTGTCCATGAATCCCCACAAGATTGACCAAAAATTCCCAACAAAGAGGGAATCTCTATCACTAACAATGGATGTGGGAAATCCAAAATGCATCCGTACATTCTGAAAGATTAACTGAGTAGTTTTTTCAGCTATAATTTTCTTTTTACATGGAATAAAAATACACATTTTACTGAACCTATCCACAAGTACATAAAGATAATGATGATTCATTTTTGACATAGGAAGACCTCCAAAAAAAATCCATAGAAACAATCTCCCATGGATAAGAAGGTACTAGAAGTGGTGTGTACAATCTTAACTTTCTATTTCTAGGCTTACTAACAACACATAATGAAAATCCTATAATAAAACGTGACACACTTTCAAGCATACGAGGCCAATAACAATACCTATGTAGATGTGCGAAAATCTTACTTACACCGAAATGAATAATAATAAGAGAAGTATGTTCCTCTCTTACAGTGTTGACTATGTCTCCCTATGGAATACAAATCTTACCAAGATGGTACAACAAGTTATCATGCATATGATAATCCAATTCCTCTACTTGGTTCCCATGACTCAAAGTTGCATATACGTATTGAAAACCACTATCTAAATCATATTGTTCAACATTTCTCTCATGAGAAACAAAATTATGCTTAAGAATAGTAGAAACACTAACTATAAACCTAGAAAGCTTGTTTGCAACTTTGTTATAGATACATTTTTTATACCTTCTCACCAAGTTGAATTGCTAAAGAAAAACCATCCATCAAATATGCCTTGATTGGAGGCACTTTGTTTGTAATTGAAAGTATTGCAATTGTTGATGATCAATGTGAATCATTATTTCCTTACCCATCAAGTAGTGCTTCCAATTTTTCACACTTTCCACCAATGCATAAAATTCCTTGTCATATGTAGGATAATTAATCATTGCACCATTAAAATTTTCTAAATGAAAACAGATAGGCTTACCATGTTGCATGAGGATTGCACCCCATGTGACAGTAACTAGGATTAGTCTAAATCTCATATGACTGTCTCAAGTCTGGAAGTGCAAGTACTGGAGTTGAATTGATATCTTCCTTCAATGAATAAAATGTGTTTTGCTGCTTACCTCCCCACTGGAATAGTTGCTTCACACTTGTCAATGCATGGAATGGAGTTCCGATAGAAGATAACTTAGCAATAAACTTCCTCCAATATTAGGCTGCTCCCAAAAAAATTCTTTCCTCCATAATTTTTTGGGGCTTTTTCCAATTCAAAATGACATCAGCCTTGGAGGGATATAATGTAAATTCACCTCCTCCAACAATATCATCCAAATACGCTAAAGAAGTTTTTCCAAACTCACACTTTGAAATCTTTAAAGACAACTTTTATTTCTTCAAAACATCAAGTAACTTTTTGACATGCATGACATGATCTTCATGAGATCTACTGGAAATAAAGATGTCATCTAAGTAGACTATCACAAACTCATCTATAAATGGCCTCAATACATCATTCAACACAGGTATAAAGGTAGCAGGAGCATTGGAAAGACCAAAAGGCATAACTAGACGTTCGAACAAACCTTTTTTTTTGTGTTGTCTTCCATATTTCTCCTTCAAAAATTCTAATTTGATGAGAGCTACTCCTTAAGTCGAACTTATTAAAATACTTAGCATCTTTAAATTAATTAATTAAATCCTCATTTATTGGAACTAAGTAATGGTTCTTTACAATAATTTTGTTCAATGCACGGAAGTCCACACACATGCGCCATGTTCCATCCTTCTTTGGCACCAAAACAATAGGTTACCTGCATGGTGAAGTACATGGTCCGATGATCCCTTTGTCCAATAACTCTAGAATTTTATTTTTATTTATGCACTTTACATCACTAAGATCTTGTACATGCCATGTTAGGAGGAGGGCAATCTTGTTGCAATTATTTCTCATGTTGGATTCCCCTCCTGGGAGGAAATCCCTTGGGCTCCTAAAAAATCCCATCATATTGGTTAAAAACATTAACAAAATCAGATTTCGATCTTGAGCCACAACCTTCAAAAGATTCATTCTCAACATCATTCTTTTGTTTGACCAATAAAAGAACAAAATTCTTGCTAGAGTTAATGAGTCTCTTGATTTGTTCGACGTTCACAAGTTAAAGATTTATTTTATGTGAATGTACTCAATACCATATATGAACAAGTGATACTTTTTTTCATGGTGATGACAAATAGCTCTCCTATGATACAAACATTGGCTTCCCAAAACAATTCCAGAAATATTAAGTGGAACTACATCAAGTTTAACCTCATTAAGAAAGCTTGTTGTAATTGAAAAAATAAGTATGCATTTACTTGTTAGTTGTGAGTTTGGATTCTTGCATATCCAACCTAAAGGATAAGGTCTTGGATGAGGAATGGTCTCTAGATTTAACTTCTTCACAAACTCTTCAAAAATCAAATTTTCTTGTGAACCACTGAGTGTATCAATTTTGGTATGATTTTAAATAACCCAAATATGAAAAATTTCAATTCTTGTTTTCTCGTATTGACTATCATTAGGACACCTTTAGAGCTAGTTCTTGCTATTTCCTTACCTTTCATTCCCATTGTTGTGATATTTTTTTCATATCCCGAATCAGAGCCTATGTCATGTTGTGTAGTTGCAACTATACTTTCCTTCCCTTTTTTGTTAAACTTCTTAGGTTTCATCATAGGATGAAGCTTCCAATAATTAGATTCATCATGAACCTCTTCGGAACAATGTTTACATGCTAATTTTTATCCTTTATTCTTGACGGATGCATTCTTATTTCCTTTCCCTTTGAATTTATTCTTTACTTTGTCTCCACTTTGAAATGGATTTTTGCTACCCTCTTGTGAAATTTTTTTTCCTCTTTCATCAAGATGTGTTTCTTGAACACAGGCCTTATCTAAAATTGTAGGATTAAGAATAAGGATTGTATGTCTCAAATAACTTTGTAAACTGCAAAAATTTCAACAAAGTGTCTTGTGATTACAAGTCTACACCTAATATCAAATACCTTCTTCTAAACTCTTGGGTGTAACTTTGCACACTTTAAGCCTTTAGTTGTATAAAATTATGGCAATCCATAATAGACTTTTTCATATAAGATAATGTATAAAATTATCTTCTAAGTGTAGAAGTAAAATACATCCAATAGGTTAAGACCTTACCATTATTTTTCATATTCTCTCGTGTTTTGGCTTCCCACAAAATCAAAAAAACACTTTCCAACCTCAATGAAGCTAGCTCAATATTTTTATGATTGTCTTTGATGTTTTGAATCATGCAATAAACTTCAAGTTGACGAACCCAATTATCAAGTCTTTCAATACTCACTTCACCATTATACATAGGCAGTTCGAATTTGATATCAATTTTTAATAAGGGAGTTTACCATGAACCCTTGGGGTATGTGGATGTGTTTGAGTGACAGTTTTTGTGGAACAGGAAGAAGATAAAGGTGATGATGGAGGTGAAGACGATGGTGGAGTTTTAAACACATGAATGGGTAATCACGCACATTTTTCCTTTTCATTAACCATAGATATCTATTTATAGTACAATGGGGCGACTCTTGGATTCCACATTCCAAGGTCACTTGGACTCCTTTATGACTGTTTGGCTTCCACACCTACTCGTAGAGGATTAGGTGTCCAACATTCCCCCCCCCCCTTAATCCGAAGGGGTATGTGTGAGTTCAAGAAGATATTTGTAATACAGATCGGCAAAGTATGGATGGCAGCACTTAGGTTGAATCAGATCCCTAAAATTTTGGAATAGAGAGGTGATTTAGGGATGACCACCATCACTGGAATGCAACACTTATTTCAATTCCCGAAACTCTTCCAAATCTAGCAAGCAGCTGAGGGCTTCTGCTAGAGGAAGTGTCCCTGATATTTGATGTGGGAGACCTTCAACCTAGAGGAAGGGAGGTCTACAACCTGTGATGATTTAAGGATGACCACCAACTCTGGAATGATTAATGCATTTCTTGGAACTCTACCAAAGCTGGCAAGAAGCTGAAGTCTTCTGCTGGAGGAAGTGTCCTGGATTATTTTAAGAGGAATAATATCAACCTCGCATGGATGGTTTAAGGCTTTCCACCAACCAAAGAAATTCTCATGGGCATCCGTGTCTCTTGCTACAACTCTGAATCTAGAATGACAGGTTGTGGCTCAGGCTTGCTTGAATTGTCGTGTCTATGGCTACAACTCTGAATCTAGAATGGCAAGTTGTGGCTCAGGCTTGCTTGATGTGATTTTGAAGCTTGTAGATGACCACCATTTCCCCCCCTCTCAGGTACAAGGTGAGATGATGGAAAAAAATCAACTACAAGATTGTTCAATATTCGAGAGCAAGTTTGGACATGCGACTTAAACATCTTCTTAGTTTTTGATGCCCATTGCCAAGAAGTGATCCATCAAAGATGAAGCTTTTTTCTTGCAGGAGGCTTGTTTCTGAAACATCTATGTGAATAATGTGTGTGTCGACCACAATGCTTGCATGGGTGAAGATCGAAACAGTGATATTTCATATGCCCAACTCGATCACAGTGTTGGCATTTTTCATTTTGTTATTGCTTCTTTGGAAGAGGAGCAAGATCTGGAATAGCTGAGGGTGTGCTATCCTGAAGAAATATGACACTCCGAAATTTGATGGGCTTGGAGTAGTCTAGAATATGAAAGGACACATCCTTGTCATATCCAAGACTAGTTATGTGCTTTTTGTGGAAAAGTTCTTCCCAAGGTCTAATGATGGGCTTGGGAAGCAAAGTGTGAACATCTACATCTATATACAAATCTACTTTTGAACTAGGCACCGAATGTGAATTGAAGGAAACATTATTGACTTGCTTCTTATAAGATTCTGTTTCAATTTTTTGAACAGAAATAAGTGTAGAATAAAAACTCTTTTGATGAAGCTCATCTGGCTAAAGCTCTAACTCAAGGTGCAAAAATTCAATCTTTTCATATGAATTTTGCAAGCAGGTTTGAATGTCTATGAGAGTGATTTTGTTGAATTTTACCATATCATCAATAGTGGTCCTTTGTATAATGGTATTCAGTAAGTCTAATACATTATTCATTCGAGCCATTTTTTGATCTCAAAAATCAAAGGCTTCAACTAAAAATGCACTAGTATTTACATACAAGAAATAATAAATATATTGAGATGAGGGCTAGTATATAAAATCTCAAAGGAGCCTACTAAAAATAACAATATTGATCATGCTAGTTAGTAGACCATGAGAATTCAGAGAGGGTATTGCTCCATACAACTAGCGTAGATGAAAATAATTCCAATTGAAATGACAACAACTTTGGTGGAAGCACTCTAGTTGAAATGACCTTTCAATGAATATCCTTTTTAAAATATATTTTCATGGATTGGACTCCAACAGTTCAGCATGAAAGTCATTCAAAAGGTTGAGATAAAGGGCCTGACTACATATAATGATATTGCAGATAAACTTGTGTTGAACCCTTAGTTAAACTGAGAGGGGGGGGGGGGGGTGAATCAGTTTAACACATTCATGGACTTTTGAAACTTTTCATTAAAACTTATTTACACCTTCATTTCATGTCCAACTTAATATGTGAGTAATCTTAGAATGTGAGCAGCAAGTGTTAATATAATATAACAGTAGACTTAATATGAGAGCAGCAGGTATTAATCAGAAGATATAAATCAGATCAACACATAAACATCATGCACAGAGACACCAGATATAAGTGGAAACCCATAAAGGGAGAAAACCACATCTTATTATTGTTGTGATGCAAAGGCAAGCTCCAACTCCCTCTCACCACTGTTTTTTTGTAGGCACCAACCTACAGGAGGCTCCTACCTCAATTCTGCAAGCTACAACTTGCAAGGAAGCACCAAATCCCTTCAATTTTCTGCAGGCACCAACCTACAGGAGGCTCCAACCTCAGTCAGCTACAACTGACAGCTATCAAGCTGCAACTTGATAGGGAAGCTCCAACTTCCTCAATTTATCAAATTGAATGTTTGCTTATTTACCTCAGTTATCAGCTCTGTTCTGCAGCATCTCTTTCTGCTCTTCTTTTCTTAATCTTCTCTGCCTCACCCTTCTATACTCTGCATTCTCTATATTTACTCTCTCTAACCACTTTTATGCATATCCAATTGATATTATTTAAATAGTTCCTCACATGATTGTTTGTATTTCACAAAGAATTTTGAGTGAACAGTCATGACTCTTTGGCTTCTGTCTTCTCATCCCTTTTATCTACTCATTCAGAAAATATAACTATAGGTATCAATTTAATATTACAGTGGGATATTTGTTCTCTTCCGGAGACTTGCCAATGCATCACAACAATATAAATTAAAATTATTTACATTCAATTACAATTATAACTCCAGCTCACTCATTCATCCTCTTGGCTAGCTGTGCATTTGTATTTTATTTGACTATGTCTTTGTCCCTTTCGGCTCTATTTGTTTCCTTATTCACTGTCGCAGGATAACCATCATATGCCATACAGTTGTAACTGTGCTTTTTATATCAGCTCTTTTTATATATATATGTAACTACTGACTTCAAATATGGGCAAATTCCAATGCTTTACACACAACAAGTGTCTTGTTGATGTGGTGAGTTCCGCAAGCAGAACATACATACACCACGGCCTTTGTTTTATGGCCTGATGCAATTGCACACATCACAATCGTTTTATATTAAAAACCGCCCTCCACCTTAAGCCGAGGCCCGTGGGTCCACAGACCATGCGACACATTTCAATACAATCGAAACAACATTTTATATTAAAAATCGACCTCCACCTTAAGCCGAGGCCCATGGGTCCACAGAACACGCGACACATTTCAATAAAATCGCAACAACGCAATCGGGAGGAATTTTTTCTTATGCCCCAATTGCACTACCAAAAGGCGGACCCGATCTAGATTATGTGCCACAGTTTTTGGTTGGTCTCGGGTCCGATCCCAATCAGAGATCGCAATTTTATTTTTCCCGATTGACATTTGCTATGTGCAGACCCGACCATGTTTTATATGGCAAAGTTTATATGACTATCGTGTCCTACTTTTCCAATCGAAATCGCAACTCTTTGTTTATATGTTCCGCTGCTCAGTTTTTCTTTGATGCGATTAGTGTATTATCCTTCGACTGCTTCCAATTGTGATTGATCATAATTATTCGATTGAGATTGATCGCAATCGCAACTCCCAGTTGCATGTTCCGATACTCCACCCTTTTCCGATGCGATCAGTCACTGTTCACCGGAACTCAAGTATATATGAATTGTAGTTTATATGCCCATCGGGTCCGGGATTTCAATCGCAATCGCAACTTGTTGTTAACCTGTTCTGCTGTCAATTTTCCGATGCGATTGGGAAAGGGTCCCACCATATAAGGCTTTGTTACCTTTGGTTCTTTTTTATTTCGGGCTCAATAATATGAAATTTATATATAAGGCGTTGCATATATATATAAGTTTTATGTTTCAGCTTTAGAGTATCCTCCAGCGGGGTAAGCGATTCTCGGAATATATATATATATATATATATCCTCCGGCTTGGGTTATGATTCTCGGAATAAGGTTTACATATATATTTATATATATATATATACTTTGCCGCCCAGAATATTATGTATCCTCCCGCCTGGGTTACGATTCCCGAAATTTTATGTAGGTTTGCACATGGTTCCATTCCATAAAAACGCGTCTATGTTCGCTGCCTCTACCTCTGATAACGGGGCTGACTCTGTCTTTGCTGTGATAACGGTTCTACCTCTGCCTCTGCTGTGATAACAGCTCTGCCTCTGCCTCTGCCTCTGATAATGGCTCTGCCTCTATATTCGCTGCCTCTGATAACGGCTCTGCCTCTATATTCGCTGCCTCTGCCTCTGCCTGTCTCCTTTGCTTCCTTCGTTCGTTTCTTTGATGCCTCCTTTGTCTATCTCTGTCTTTGCTGCCTCCATTGCCATCAATGACAACATTTCCAACAGTCTCCCCCTTTGGCATTGATGGCAATACACCTCCTCTGTTTGCCTGTTAGGATCCTTTCTCCTGTTGCTTTCTCTTCCTCCCCCTTTGACATCAATGGCAAGGGGTTTGAATTCTTAGTGTAGTTTCTATTCTTTGATCCTGTGTTTTTATCCTTTTTCAACCTTTCGTGCATTTCCTCTCTTTGAAATTTTCTGACTTTGTACGCTGCTGCTCCAAACTTTGGATTAGATCTAAAATACTGACGCTTTAGCATTTTTCATTGATTCTTTTATGCTGGATGTATTTTGATCCTGAGGACCTGGTTCATGCTTCCCTTGCTGGCTGATCTCCCCCTGGAATGATATTTTCGTTTTTGTTCTCCCCCTGAAACTATGCTTTCTCTTCATATCAGAAAGTAGCATCTACAGATACTACCCCTAGTCTATCTCTCAAATATTCAAATGGTTCTCTAGCAAGTGGTTTGGTAAATATATCTGCTGTCTGTTCTTTTGTTGGTACATACTCCAGTTTTACTATCTTCTGAGCCACTTGTTCTCGGAGAAAATGATACTTGATTGGGATATGTTTAGTTTTTTAGTGAAGCACAGGATTTTTAGATATACTTATAGCACTTGTATTATCACATTTGATTGAGATAGGTTCATCAATGCTTACCTTCATGTCTTGGAGGGTTTGCTTCATCCACATGAATTGTGTACAACATGTTGCTACTTCTATATATTCTGCTTCTACTCTAGATAGAGAGATAGATGTTTGTTTCTTGCTTAACCATGCCACCAGACTTTCTCCTAGATAGAAAGCACCTCCACTTGTGCTTTTCCTCTCATCCACACAGCTGGCACAATCTGCATCTGTGTATGCTATCAAAGTGAATCTTTTTCCTTTAGGATAGCAAAGTCCATATTGTGTTGTTCCTTGTAGATATCTAAATATTATTTTGACTGCCAGAAGATGGTTTTGTTTAGGTGCTGCTTGATATCTAGCCACTAGTCCTACTGCTAGCATGATGTCTGGTCTTGATGTTGTCAGATACAACAAACTTCCTATCATGGATCTGTAGAGTTTTTGATCTATATCTACAGACCCATCATCAGCACACAACTTGCATCCCGTGATCATGGGAGTTGACACAGGTTTGCAGTCCTCCATTTTGAACTTTTTCAACATTTCTTTTAAGTATTTTTCCCGTGAGATGAATGTGCTTGTGTTCTTTTTCTGAATTTGAAGTCCTAAGTAGGAACTGAGTTCTCCAATCATGGACATCTCAAACTCTAATTTCATCTCCTCAGGAAACCCTTTTGCAAGTTCATCTCTGTTGCTTCCAAACATAATGTCATCAACATATACTACAACAATCAAGAGTTCATTTTCATGAGATTTTAGGTATAGATTGTTGTTTACTCCACCTCTCTTAAAGCCTTGTTTTTGCAAATATTTATCTAGTCTTGAGTACCAAGCATGAGGAGCCTGTTTCAGTCCATAAAGAGTCTTCTTCAGTCTACATACATAGTCTTCTTTGTCTGTTAATGAGAAGCCTTCTGGTTGTTCCATGTAGACTTCTTCTTCTAAGTCTCCATTCAAAAATGCAGATTTTACATCCATTTGATATACCTTGAAGTTTTGGTAGCATGCAAATGCCAGGAACATTCTGATAGCTTCCATTCTGGCTACAGGGGCAAATGTTTCATCGTAATCAAGTCCTTCAATTTGTGAGTATCCTTTGCAGACAAGTATGGATTTATTCCTAATTACCTTTCCTTCTTCATTCATTTTATTTTTGAATAACCATATTGAGCCTATGACATTTTTCTCAGTGGGTCTAGGAACTAGTTCCCAGGTATTTTTCTTCTCAATTTGGTCCAATTCTTCATTCATAGCATTCACCCAATACTTGTCCTTGTTGGTTTCTTCAAATATCTTTGGCTCTATTTTTGATAACATGGATATGTATACCTCTTATGTCTGTTCAGTTAGCTGCCTTCTAGTTTGGACCCCTACTCTCTTGTCTCCAATGATCTGATCTTCAGGATGGTTCTTCTGAGTATATATTGAGAGGAGCTTTAGAGCTCAACTCTGTATCTTCTGTTGTCTTTCTTGTTTCCTCATCATCTTGGTTTTCTTCTTCATGGTTTTCTGATGGGCTGCAGCAGTCTATATCTCTTTTATTGTCTGGAAGTTCTTCATCAAATCTCACATTAATGCTTTCTACTATTTTTCGAAGAGTCTTGTTGTAGCACCTGTACCCTTTAATTTTGGATGCATATCCTAGAAATATCCCTTCATCTGCTCTTGCATCAAATTTTCCAATATTTTCATCATTATTCTTTATGTAACACTTGCTTCCAAAGATTCTAAAATGTTTGGTTGAAGCTAGTTTCCCATGCCAAAGTTCATAGGGAGTTTTGTCACTGCTTGGCCTTAAGTGAGCTTTATTAGGGATATGCAATGCTGTGTGTACTACTTCTGCCCAGAAGGTTTGAGGAATATTACTTTCATGCATCATGGCTCTGGCTATTTGTTGTACAGACCTGTTTTGTCTCTCTCCTACTCCATTTTGCTGAGGTGTTCCTGCAATAGTAAATTGTTGCTTTATCCCATGTTCATTGCATAGGTCAGAAAAGTCGTAATCCATGAATTCACCTCCTCTGTCTGATCTGATGCATTTCAACTTGCATCCTGTTTGATTTTCTGATAATGCTTTGAAGATCTTAAATTTTTCCAGAGCTTTTGATTTATTCTTGAGAAATGCAGCCCATGTCATTCTGGAGAAATCATCTATTATCAGCATGAAGTAGGATTCGCCACTTGGTGTTTTAGTTCTTGCAAGTCCGCACAGGTCCATGTGCACAATTTGTAGTGGTCTTCTTGTTGATAATTCATCTTTGGCCTTAAAGGATGTGCGGGTATGTTTGTCTAATTGACATGACTTGCATATGGTATTAGAAGGCCTCTTTATTTATGGCATGTCTCTGACAAATTTCTTCTTGCTTAGTCTGATGATGTGATAGAAGCTGAGATGTCCCAATATTTTATGCCATAACCACGACTCCTCAAATTTGCTAAGATGACATGCTTCATCTTCCTCTTTCACAATGTAAACATTACTCTCTGTTCGAACTCCTTTGAGTAGAGTCTTACCTGTGGTGCTTGATCTGACTTCACAATATTGTGCTCTGAAAATAACTTCACAACCTTTGTCACACATTTGACTGGCACTCAACAAATTTTCTTTCAGCCCATCCACAAGTAGTACCTCTTGGGCCTTTCCTCTGCCATTGTCTAGGCTGACTGAGCCTTTTCCTTTTATTTTTCCTGATTTATCATTGCCAAAGGTAACATCTCCATATTTCTTTTCATCAAGTGTTATAAAATTGCTTCTGTCTCTAGTCATGTGTTTAGAGCAGCCACTATCCAAATACCATTGGCTTTTTAGATCTTGAGCAGTTAGAGCCAGGTCACACTTATTCTCCTTCTTTTTCCACTAGAGGCATCCTTTTGTTTGGTTTCTTTTGTGAGATGATGAATCACATCCTTTCAGAGGACAGTTGGAAGGCATATGTCCAACTTGATTGCATATACAACATTTGATCATAGATTTTGCAGAATTGTGAGTATGAACAAAATTCCTTTGATTCATAAGCCTCTTTGAGGTGTTGAACATCAATATTTGTCCATACTTTCTACATTCAATAATTTTATGGCCAAATTCCTTACAATAAAAAAAATAACCATAGAAATTATTTTCATACCTGATGTAAGGTTGATTTCTCCATTTGTTTGCTTGAGACAGTCTCTTCACTGTTTGCATCTTTTGCAGGTTTGAATTACTCCTCCTTGTATGGCAATATGCAGCAAGGTGTCCTAGCTTGTGGCAGACATAACAGGTGGTATTCTTCATAGGAGGAAAGAATATCCTTTGATGGTTTCCAAATTTGACATACTCACGGGTCTTAGTATTTATTACATTCTTTGCTACTAGTGGTTTCTTCTGATATTTGTCTTCCTTATTACAGGTTTCTTCTTTTGTAGGAATTGTTTGAGCTGCTTCATCATTCTTCTTTTCTTTTACAAAAATAATCTCTCTGTTTTCCTTTTCTTTGCTTTTACTTGATTCTCCTTCATAGCCTATTCCAGTTTTTATCATAGGAGATCTTTAAGCACCAATAATTTCGTTCAACTTACTAGAGCTTGTTGTTTGAGAAGAGTTTATAACCATTTTCCTTTCAGAATTTTCTAATTTATTCCTGAGACATACTACTTCTTCTTCCAAATTTTCTTGTTCTTGAGTTTTTTCTTTGATTTTCTTAAGTAACATGTCCTCTATCTTCTTGGCTTCTTCAAGCTCTATCTTTAGCTGCATCAGGACTTCTGAATTCTGTTCTTCTCGTACATACTTGAGGATAATGTCCTTTTTTTTACTGCATTTCAGCTTGAGTCTATCAATCTCTTCCAGAGCACTTCTTAGCTCCCCCTCAAGGTCGACTTCACCTTCTTCTTATTCATCTTCTAGCAGGAGACCTTCAAGTTCTTCTATAGCCATCAATAAAATTCAGAGGTTCCATCTTCACTTGAGAGTTCATCTGGATCTGCAGATGTACTGCTGTCTTGTTGAGCATAGAAGGATTTTCTACTGAAATTCTTTCCTTTCTGCCAGTTCTTTGATGTATTTTTCTCTGACTCTTGAGCCTGATTCCTTACTTTCTTATGAGGACACTTAGCAGCATAGTGTCCAACTCTTCTTCAGTTAGAGCATTCGAAAGGAAGTTTACCTTTGTATTTACCTGAGCCTCTATCTAATTTCTTGACAAATTTTTCCTCTTCTTCATCTGAGCAAGAGCATATGTCTTCCTCTTCTTCTTTCTTCTTTTCTGTTTTAAAGGCTGCCTCCCTTAGACTTGGCTTCTTCTATGGGAGCCTCATCTGATATGCTGTTAAATTTCCAAGTAGCTAGTTCATGGTTAAGGTCTCCCAATCAGCTATTTCTTCTATTGCAGACACCTTGGGATTAAACCTAGATGGAAGAGATCTTAGAATATTTTGCACAATTATTCTTTCTGGCATGGTTTCTCCAAGAGCTTTCATATTGTTAACAATTTCTGCAACTTTTAGGAAGAAACTGTCAATGTCTTCATCATCATTCATTTTTAAGTTCTCAAACTAGGCTCTATAGATTTGAATTTTGGCAGTCTTTACTTTCTTGTCTCCCTCATGGATGTTCTCCAGAGTATCCCACATCTCTTTGGCAGTGTCTTTGTGCATTACTTTGATAAAATCTGGTTCACACAATCCATTCAAGATGGCATTCATGGCTTTTGCGTTAGCTACAAAATATTGTTTGTATTCTTTCTCTAAGTCAGTTGCCTTTGGGGCATATCCTAATTCCACAGCACCCCAAACTTCTATTCCTAGAGACATTATGTATGTCCTCATCCTGATTTTCCAGAAGGCATAATTTGCACCTGTAAAGAAAGGGGCTTTATTGGTTGAGCATCCTTCTTCACTAGCCATCTTGAGAACCTAGAATCTCCTTTTAGTTGTTAAACTGGTACAAAGGAACCTGCTCTGATACCAATTGTTGAACCCTTAGTTAAACTGAGAGGGGGGGGGGGGGTGAATCAGTTTAACACATTCATGGACTTTTGAAACTTTTCATCAAAACTTATTTACACCTTCATTTCATGTCCAACTTAATATGTGAGTAATCTTAGAATGTGAGCAACAAGTATTAATATAATATAACAGTAGACTTAATATGAGAGCAACAGGTATTAAGTAGATGATATAAATTAGATCAACACATAAACATCATGCACAAAGACACCAGATATAATTGGAAACCCATAAAGGGAGAAAACCACATCTTATTATTATTGTGATGCAAAGGCAATCTCCAACTCCCTCTCACCACTGTTTTTCTGCAGGCACCAACCTACAGGATGTGTTACACCATTGTTTTGGTCATATAACCTATTATTATTAGATGAACCCAAGTACACCATGTAAGACCAATTTTACCCTAAGTAAAATTGCTTTCACCATATAAAATAACTTATTTGGTCATATTTAACCCAAAACAAGGAAATTAATTAAATAAATCCTTATTTATTTAATTATTTCATAAGAACAAGTTATTTAAATCATTATTTAAATAATATTCTTAGTTAAATTTGACTAAATCATACATAAATAATTAAATAAACCATTACTTATTTAATTATATTCCCATAATTCCCCTAAAATGATAAATAATCATTTATTTATTTATTATTTATAAATAAAGGAATTGACCCAAGTCAAGAATCCTTTTCCCTCCAACAAATATAATAAAATACCCCTAAAAGGTGCTTCTAGAATTCGATTAATAATATTTTATTCATGCACCGAGTTCTAGACTGCCCCAATATTTTGTTATAAATAGGGGGGTTTTCCCCATTCAATAACCACCTTCATTGCATTAGATCACTCTGGATCTTCTCTTGGTCACCATTTTCCATTTTTCTTTGTGAACTCCCATTGAGTTCTATGTTTGCTTTTCCACATCCATAAGAGAGAGAAATGCTAGATCTGAAACACTGAGGACTTCCAAGAACCCATCCCACTGAGGAGAACCGGAAAACACCTTTCTTGTTTTCCTCACAGGTGCCCCATTCTTTAATATAATACAAAATTATTTCATAAACATTCTTCTTGTCTTGTTCATTGGATCTATGGAGCTATGTTATTTATTATCTGCTTAATATCTTTTATGCTTAGATCTGAATTTGTGTAGCAATCTTAAAGGTATTTTGCAGCCATAATTGATGTTAGGGCTATTTGTTATGCGTAGCTAAAGTGATCTTTTACGACGAAATATTCATACTAACAATTGGTGACTCCACATGGGTTTTCTTCTGTGACCACTGTCGTTTTATCTATTCCTGCATATCCAGTTGTTTCAGACACTAGGGTTTCTCTTCCATTTTTTTTTTTCCTATTTTTATGGTGATTTTCACCCCTAAAACCACTTAAACAGTAAAATTTTTAACTTTCGTGTGTTTCTGGCCTTATTGCGTAGGTGACAGACATCAGCCGCAGCTGAGACAATTTTTTTTTTTCTGAAATTTGCCGCCGAGACAGTCGGATCTGCAGGTCACAATTATTGGCCCAAAAAGTGTGACCTGAGCCTCAGGACACACCTTTCTGCCCCAAACCTGCGACTTGGACTGAAAATAGGTCAAAACCTACGACCTGCACATTTTCTGCCAATTTTTCAGCACTTTTCTGGGTTTGTCTGAAGCTTCTGTTAGGGTTTTCCAGCCTCTATCTCTACCCGTTTGGACCTGTTTCTGATCTGCTTCACTCACCTAAGAGGGAATCTTGCCCCTTATGGCTCTAGTACCCTCCACTTTTTGTGGAAAAGTCTTTACTATTTCAGAAGTCTGAATTTCCAAAGTTTCAGCCCTCTTTTTCTTAGTTCTGATACCTCCTTTTCAGATCCCTTTTAGATCAGTTCTTCTCCCTCTCAAAACCATCTCATATCATTTTGTTTGGGTTCATTTATAGGGCCACTACCTTGTCTCTCCTATCTTTAGTTGATCTCCTCCTTTTTAGTAGCAACCTTGCCTCTACCTCTTTGCTGTTCTCTGCACCACTTTTCAGCAGATTCACCCTTTGGATCCCAGTCCCTCCGGACCTCAGATATATTGGCATCTTTTAGCGTGCTTTGCCTGGTTTTTTCCCTCTTGTAGTCTAGTT
The DNA here is from genome assembly GCA_034641835.2 of Pinus albicaulis. Classification (NCBI taxonomy): domain Eukaryota; kingdom Viridiplantae; phylum Streptophyta; class Pinopsida; order Pinales; family Pinaceae; genus Pinus; species Pinus albicaulis. The sequence goes on along the minus strand of CM076575.1, from coordinate 2,086,310,814 downwards.
TTGAGAGACTCACCTTTTTGGGTTAGATTGTTGCATTATTAGTTGTTAATTTTCTGTTCTTTCAGTCTTATTTACTGCAGATTTCTTTTCCATTACGCAACACACTTTTTCTTTTACTCTCAAAACGTCTGGGTTTAAACAATTAAAATTAACGCACACCACACACTGAACCTAAGCGAAGAAGCGCCTGGTTAACACCGCCTGGAAAAGACTTTAAAATCAATTTTCACTGCACCTCTCTGCCCTTGACCTCACTTGATTTTGTCCCCTCATGCCCTCGTCGGTTTATCTTCTTCCTGTCATCATTACGCACCCAAGGCACCGCTCCCAGAGACTTCTTTGCCTTCATCCTCAATTTCCGCTTGGAAGACTTCCTCCTTCCCATCGTCATCGAGTCAGTATTCCCCTGAGTCCACACTTCGACTCCTCTTCTGATTGTTTGGGTTCTCCCTCTACTTCTGGTTCCCCCTCTTTTCCCTTCACCATGTCTAGTTCTGGACCTAGCCCTAACCCGAGTTCTACCACCGGTTCCATTTCCAGTGGAACCACTATGGGACCTACCTCGATTGCCCCATTACTCCCTTATATGGTTGGCCTTAGTTTCCCTGACTTAAATTAGCTGATTAATGATCCCATTCGCCATGATGTGAGTTGGCCTGCTATGCCAACCAATCTCCCCTCCGACATTCCCAAGTTCGAAGGCCTTGCTTGCGAAGATCCCTCTAACCATATCCGATATTTCCACATGTGGTGCTCTTCTAATTCCATCACCGATGACTCCATCTGTCTTAGATTATTCCAATGCACGCTTACAGGCAACACTTCTAAATGGTATTTTGAACAGGCCACCTCCTCCCATACCACTTTTGCGACCATTGCCCAAGCCTTTTTATCCTACTTCCAGCTCCCCCTCCGATACGACACTGGTACCGAGCTTTTAACCTCTTTCCATCAATCCTCTTCGACCCGCCTTTCTACTCATGTCCAGAAATGGTGGCGAAGATGGAGCTTGTGCCGCGCTCCCCCCTTTGAAGATCAGGTTTACATGGACTGGTTCCTTCGCTCCCTCTTACCTCCCATTGGCAAAGATGTCACATCCCATTTTCCCCAAACTGAAGAAGCCGCCCTCCAAATAGCCTTGAAGTATGACCTTATCTACGCCCAATCTGGTTATGTTTATACCGTCCTCCCTGACCTTTCCAAACCGGATGGCCCTAATGCCTAGGGGGCATATCACTCTGCCGATGGTATCGTTGGAGCCTTGTCACATACCTTCGCCCAACCTCTTCTGAGCCATGGTTTTCCTCTAGGGGCCAGGCCCTCTGGCGTTTTCTCCCCTCCCGATAGCATGTATTCAGGCTATGGCATGCCTCCTTATTTTTCCCACTCTCCTGCTTACCTTACTGTTGCCCACCCTACCCCTTATCCATATCTGCAACCTAATGTCCCCACTCCTCCAGCATTTGGACCTTCCACTCCATTGCCTTTTTCACCCCCACAACCGCACTTACTTTCCCCCCTAGGGAAAGTATTTACACAACAGGGGGCACCTAACGTTCCTCCTTCTCAAATAAGGATAAGGGGCAATCAATCCGCTTCGGGAAATCGTGGACCCAATCCTTCCAATTTCGACTCTCCCACTGCCAACCAGCCACATGGCTCTCAGCCCAAGCCGAATAGGCCACTCCGCACCAATAAGCCCTATTCGTGTTGTAGTGTTTATGGTCACTACACACGATTGTCCCTTATTACCACAAATGCGACAACTTTGGGATTCTCAAGCCACCGTACGGGGGCATCACTCCTCCCTTATTTCCCCTCCCACCCCCGTTACTTCTCAACCTGCTGTGTTTACTAATCCTTTCCCGCAACAAGGATTTGTGGCCACTCAACCACCTCACACCCCGGTAACCACTCACCCTTCCCCTTCGTGTTCCTCTAATTACCATATTCTCATGATGGCTTCTGACCCACCTCTCACTGTCAACCTCAACCTTCAAAGTCAGTCCCGTTAGTATTCCACACCTCCTGTTCCGCCTGTCTCTGAGTCTCCATCGTCAGGTCCTACAGAGCCTCTATTGACACCCAATGGTCCCTTGCAACTCCCTCTGCCCAAAGTCAAGGTTCATCCCAAGCCTCCTAAGGGACCATTACACCGAAATGCTGCCTCTGGTCGGGCTGCCCATTCATACAACATAGTAGAGGATCTGGCCCAATCTCCTGCTGCCATTTCACCATTAGAACTCCTCCAGTCATGTCGTTCTCAAAAGAGGGCTCTACTATCTGCCGTGGGCGTTGTAGATCCCATCGATGACCAATTGATTGTTTTTGACACCCATCAGTCAGACCATCCCCCTCTCCCTCCTTCGGTTTCTTTCAAAATCCCAGTCAAAATCCGAAACGCCAATGTTGCTTGGTGTATTATTGATAAGGGGGCATCTACCTGCGTAATGTCCGCTTCGGTTTGGAAGCAACTCGGATCCCCTGAACTGGCCCCTTCCACCATCACCCTTCGTGCATGGGATGGCCATGCCTCCCAGCCCATTGGCCTATTCCGTAACTGTCCTATCACCCTTGCCGGCAAGACTGTTTGTGTCGACGTCGAAGTTATCGACGCCCCTCTTAACAACAACATCCTTTTGGGGCATAGTTACAACTATGCGATGTCTTTTGTCCCATCTGCAGTCCACCGCAAGATGTTCTTCCCTCATAATGGCAAGATCGTCACCATTGACCAATTTACTTACCATGAACCAAAATCTCAAACCCCCCCTGAGTCCACCATCTCTACTGTCACCAACAAGCAATCTGTTGATTCTTTGACCAGTGTCTCCCTCGGTGTCTACAAAGACTCCTCCTTTCTCGGCACCTTTTTCGACTCCCCTCCCGTCTCTGATCCTAACTTGGCGAACGTTTGCATGATGCAATCATCATGGGCTAACCTTACATAGCCCACTTTGGCTAGTCAGCAACCTCAACCTCAACAACTCCTAGCCCTTCGCCCCTGTTAGCCACCCTTCTTCCTTCTGAATCTTCTTCTACCACCAATCCTCATGGGTTGACTTCACCTAAAATCAACCCCCTTGGCACCGTTCCTCCTGGAAATTTCCATGATGGACAGATCCCTTTCCTCGCTCCCCCTCTCGGCGCTTATTCAGTCCCTACCTTGGCCACCCTATCCCTCCCCAACTTGACCTTGGGTATACTCGTCTGATATCTTGACCCTCCCGCCACCACTCCGCCAGGTCAACCTAAACCATATATTACTTTGACCCCGGTTCAACCAATCCCCACCACTTCTCTTGCTACGCTGGTACCTCAGTCACCTCAACAAGCACCACCTCCTGTTACAACCACTTCGAGTAAAAATAGCAAAGCTCGCAGGGGGGCATCCAAAGAAAAACCTACCCTGCCCAACTCTACCCCTCCTCGGCCTCCCAAGCATCCCATCTAGTGTGCTCTATGTGATGTTGTTGGTCACGCCACTCATACCTGTCCTGAATTACCACCTCTCAAGGCCATGGTTAATGAAACGTTTCCAGAATCAGACATCCCAGAATTCCATGTCACCATACCCACTCCTACCCCTAAACTTAAGAACTTGCGCACCAATCACCCTTGTTCTTTGTGAAATTTCCATGGCCACTATACCCACCTTTGCCCCCGCCTTGCCGAGTATCATGCTTCTTTAGCCACATACCGCCAATTCGAAGCCACCCTCACCCGTAATCCTTCTTCCCTCACACCAGACCACTTGTCCACCACGATTACCATTTCTCCTCTTGATACTGACATGATCGAAACTTCAGCTACCATTTCCTACCTTTCCTCATCCCCGCGATTCTCAGATACCAACCCCGTAGTACCTTCCCCTGATGCTTTGCCTGATCATTCAACTTCTCACTCTATCACCTCACATGACACCATACCTATGAGCCCTTCCCCTCACAATCAAGAGTCTCATCCCTCTACCTCCTCAGATCCACCTCTTCCATCCTCTCTTCCCATCTTCCAGTCCGATAAAGACATCATGGAAGCCATGACCCACCCTGATTTTCCATGGGCTGATATGCACCATCGCGCATACTTCCTCCCCCATCCATCCCATGACCAATATGCCCTCGAATCCAAAGACTTCATTCCTGATAAATTTGATTGGTTCAAAAACCCCCTCCCTGCACCTGACGCTTTCGAAGAAGGCAATATGGCTAATATCTCTCCCACCATCAAAATCAACATTTCTGTCAAGCCAGGTATTGAAGAACATATCACCATGGGCGCCCAATGCACTCCAGAAGAAATTTAAGCCTACACGAAACTCTTTAAAGAATTCCGTGATGTTTTCGCTTGGTCATACTCAAAAATGCCCGAACTCGATCCTGCCATTGTCGAACATCACATCGACACATGGCCTGATGCCATTCCAGTTCGTCAAAATTTGAGACCCATCCATCCTTCCCGACGTGAAGCCATCAAAGCTGAAATCAACAAGCTCCGACAGGCTGGTTTCCTTTACCCCATTGAATATACCACTTGGGTGTCTAACCCAGTTCCCATCCTGAAAAAACAAGGCACCATTCATGTTTGCACTGAATTTCGCGATCTGAATAAATCTTGTCCCAAAGACAACTTCCCCACACCATTTATTGACCAAATCATCGATGAGTGTGCGGGGCACGAGATTCTCTCCTTTATGGATGGCTTCTCTAGATACAACCAAATTGTTATCCGTCGTGTTGATCAACTTAAAACCGCGTTCATTAGTCCGTGGGGCACTTTTGCATACCGAGTCATGCCATTTGGCCTTAAAAACTCCGGCGCCACCTTTCAACGAGCCATATCTTATTGCTTCCATGACTTAACCCATATTATCCTTGCCTATTTAGATGACCTTACTGCATTTTCTAAACATTGGACGCAACACCTTCATGACTTGCGTACCATTTTCCTCCGATGCCGCAAGTATAAAATTCGCCTTAACCCTTTGAAATGTGTGTTTTGTGTTCCCGCCGGTCGTCTCCTCGGCTTCATCATGTCTAAATATGAGATAACTCTCGACCCTTTGAAGGTTCAATCCATTCTTGAACTTCCTCTTCCTCGTACCTTAAGCCAGCTACAAAGTCTCCAAGGCAAAGCTAATTTTATTCGTCGATTCGTTCCTGACTACGCCACTACCACACACGGCTTCCTTAGACTTATTCGATCTCACACTCCTTTTTTCTGGGATACATATGCTCAAGAGTCTTTTGATGCCCTCAAACATGCCCTCACATCCGCTCCCTTGATCCATCCCCCTGACTTTGACCGAGATTTCATTCTATACATCTCTGCTCCCAGCTATTCGGTTGCTGGTGTCCTTATCTAGGAGGATGATAACGGTGCCAAACATGTGATCTATTATGTCAGTAAGAACCTTGCCGGTCCACCTGTGTCCTACTCACATGAATAAAAATTAGCACTAGCTGTTGTGTTCTCGATCCAAAAATTGCGTCATTATATCCTCATGCGTTCCACCAAGGTGGTGACTGATTCCAACCCCATGGCTTTCCTATTTAGTCGTTGAATCCTCAATGGGAAGTATGCTTGTTGGTTCTTTATTCTTCAAGAATTCGACCTTGAATTTGTCACCCAAAAAATTAAGAAAGGTTTAGTCCTAGCTGAACTCATTTCTGATTTGCCTACCCAGACACAAGATACTCCAATTAATGACGCTCTCCCTGATGAACATTTGTTTGCCATCACCACCAATGATCCTTGGTACGGTGACATTCTTAATTACTTACGAACCCAAAAATTTTCCCTTCACGTTGATCATGATGCTCGATGACGTATCCGAAACCAAGCCTCCCGCTACCTTCTAATTGGCGATGACCTTTATCGTCGCGACGTAGACATTGTCCTTCGTCGTTGCCTCACCCACGCTGAAGCCGAGCAAGTCCTAAATTCTTGTCATAGTGCCGCTTGTGGTGGCCACCTCTCCAACCTCACCACCGCCCAAAAAATCATGCGGGCTGGGTATTTTTGGCCTTCTCTCTTCAGTGATTACATTGAAGAAGTCAAACACTATTCCAATTGCCAACATTTCGTCCCCAAGGAGGGAGCTCCTCCCACTCCTCTCCATCCTATCATCACAGCCGGTCCTTTTTGTAAATGGGCCATTGACTCCATGGAATGTCGACCTCCATCTGCTGGTAACCACAAATATATCATCGTGGCGGTTGATTATTTTACTAAATGGGCCGAAGCTATGCCCACATTCAACAATACGGCAGCTACTACAACCCTCTTTTTCTTTAACCATGTCATTTCCCGATTCGGCGTTCCCAAAAAATTAGTCTTAGACCATGGCCGACATTTTGAAGATCAGATTTGGCATGAGATCTCCTCCCTATTAGGTTTTGAACACCAATATTCATCTTCCTATTACCCCCAAGGTAATGGTCAAGTTGAAGTAGTCAACCAAATTCTTAAGACCATGCTTCAACAAACGATGAATAAGCACAAAACCAATTGGCATCTCATGCTCTTCCCAGCTTTATGGGCCTATCATACTTCTGTTAAAACTACCACCAGTTTCACTCCTTTCCACCTTGTCTTTGGCGCAGAGGCCGTCTTACCAATCAAATGTGAAATCCCTTCCCTTCACTTGGCCGTCGAACTTCTTCCTGATACCCAAACTCTCGAACAATGACTTATCATGCTTGAGCACGCCTCTAAAGACCGTCGTGTTGCATTGAAAACTCTCGAAGCGGCCAAAAAGCGCACCAAAGCTCAGTATGACAAAAAATTACACCCTCGCACCTTTCATGAAGGTGACCTTGTTCTAGTATACGACCAGGCCCATGATACCCTTGGTCATGGGAAGTTTGACTCATTATGGCTAGGCCCTTACATCATCACTAAAGATCTGGGGAAGGGAGCATATCTTTTAGAGGACTTTGAAGGCCACCCCCTTCCTAATCCTCACAATGCACTCTATCTTAAGAGATATTACCCTTAGCATTTCCCACTCAAAATGCATGTTTTATCTCCTTGTAGATAGCCCACGTATGTTTTTTTTATCATTCACTACTTCACCAAGAAACATGTAGCCCACGAAGTCTTTCTTTCCCTCTTCTCCAAATCGGATTTCCTCACTTACAACACTTTTCCTTGGGGCACCGCTTGACCCCCATATTTATTCTTGTTCGTGTCGATTTCTGTCATGAGATACCATTTTGTACTCATGTTTTTCAGGTCCCCTTTGGCCCTTTCATCATTCCATCATCATCATCAGTGTCTACTTGGATGTCACTCTACTATTTTTCCTTGTGCCTTAGTTGGGGATCCCTTATTGCCTCACCTATGGCAGACCTACTTCTGTCGACATCAGCTCATTTATTCCAGAAGCCCGGTCTAGGGGGCAGTGTACCATTGGTTTGAGCTCTTCCCATCATGATCGTGATCTATACACTGGATGGTCTAGTGATGCAACAACAACTATTGGTGATTCCCGGGCATGTGTGAGATGTCTCAACCCTCATGAGGGGGTGGCCCTACAGGTAGCCCCCCACATACCCGGATGACTTTATTTCCGCCCATGATGCAGCTCCTCCCATTTGATGATATCAGCCTCCACCGCTTGTGGCGCCTCTTTGATTTGCACGTATCAGTCGGATGTTGCATGCCCTTCCCCGCGTGTAGGGGGAGTTTGGGTGTATTTGTATCTCATGTACTACCATATTATTGTATAAGTCCTAACAATTATTCCAGGAATTGCATGTATGTGGGATCCATCATGTTATTTATTTGGCTCATGTTTCGGCCAGCACATGCTTCATTCTTGCATTACGTGGTTTTCCGGGCGCCTTGTTCTTTGTACTTATTGCGTTCCATGGTTTTCCGGGCACCTTATTCTATGTACTTTATTTTGGCGAGCATAGGTATGCCTCCCCTGCTGCCTTTAGCACAGGTACCACTTCATAGAGACTTGTCGCACCTGTAAGTCTCATCTCCTCAGGGTCTAGTCCTTTAACACATCAGACAACATTACACTTCTCTCTCTCACTTCCCTTTTGATATCTAGTGATTGAGTTCTTACAACGTACTTCGGTCATACGATTTGCTCCTAACACTCGTACGTTGGGGGGCAATCTGTTACACCATTTTTTTGGTCATCTAAACTATTATTATTAGATGAACCCAAGTACACCATGTAAGACCAATTTTACCCTAAGTAAAATTGCTTTCACCATATAAAATAACCTATTTGGTCATATTTAACCCAAAACAAAGAAATTAATTAAATAAATCCTTATTTATTTAATTATTTCCTAAGAACAAGTTATTTAAATCATTATTTAAATAATATTCTTAGTTAAATTTGACTAAATCATACATAAATAATTAAATAAACCATTATTTATTTAATTATATTCACATCATTCCCCTAAAATGATAAATAAATCATTTATTTATTTATTATTTATAAATAAATGAATTGATCCAGTCAAGAATCCTTTTCCCTCCAAAAAATATAATAAAATATTCCTAAAAGGTGCTTCTAGAATTCGATTAATAATATTTTATTCATGCACCGAGTTCTAGACCACCCCAATATTTTTTTATAAATAGGGGGGTTTTCCCCATTCATTAACCACCTTCATTGCGTTAGGTCACTCTGGATCTTCTCTTGGTCACCATTTTCCATTTTTCTTTGTGAACTCCCATTGAGTTCTATGTTTGATTTTCCACATCCATAAGAGAGAGAAATGCTAGATCTGGAAAACTGAGGACTTCCAAGAACCCATCCCACTGAGGAGAAACGAGCATAGATATAGTTCAAGGAATACTCCATCTAGGGCTATATCATTACCCTTCATATTGGTCCAGGCTCATCCTCGTGCCACTATTGAAATTGAGTTCTCTGAAGACATGCAGTTAGTTCACATCGAATTTAACAACACACCATTTGGGCTCCATGATGATGCATTTTTTTTTTACTCTTCCGCCACAGGGGCATGTTTACATTGCTTCTGCTAGAGGGATGTGTTTACAGTCAACGAAATGTAACAGTATAGAGACAAGCTTTCCAGCTCTTTAGATGGTGCAAGATCGAGTCCACGAAACTAGAAATGGCTGAAAATAGTTAGATTTTTCTGGAATATGCATCCAAAAGAAATGTTGTTGAGAATGAATTTGAATGGTGGTGTGTGGGGTCTCGAAGAAGCCACAGACCTCCACTACAAAAACGACGAGAATTAGAATAATTTTAATTTTCCCATGTTCAAGGCAATGTTGGACGACGATGGTGATGTTATTCCTTTTCTTTTTTCGATAGAACAACACCCCCCACAACCTCCACGAACTCAACGAAGACTCCAGGTCAAGCTCACAACCATCACATATCCATACTCCAACATTCAATTACCTAAATCAAGTTCTCTTCTACTACGACATCAAAACCTTTCCTGATCCAGGTGTATATTGGTGGCCTCCCGCCTATTCCACTTGGGGCCCCACCATTGTCTCTTTTAGTTTTTCTGTTTAGGTACAACTTACTATTTTTATCAGTTTTTTGGGTCTTGAACTTCTGGAGCTATTTTGAGGCCCTAAACGACATTCTTTGGGCATCGTTTGTCCGACGAATATGATTTCGTTCCAAAATTGATATTTGAAACATTAGTTGTATTCCTCAGATAGATATTTCTAACGATGTATCATACGCATCAAACGGCAATCGTATGCCGAAGTTACGTCCCCGAGAAGTTGAAACACCAATTTACCCAAATGGGGCCCATAGTTTTGGCACTTCATCTCCTAAGGTTAGGTTTTTGGATGTTTAGAGTTCTCCATTATTTCTCAATAATAAATAGGCCCTTGAACCTCATTGTAAGATAGTTCAGAGGTATGTAGCCACCACATTCCTTCTCAGAGATTCGCTACCAGCACCCAAGCTAGTTATTTCCATTCTGTCTGTAAGAAAATTTTAGTTCTTTGATATTAATGAAATGAAGTTTTATTTCCATTGCATATTTGTATTTATGGTTATATGTGTATTCTGTTGTGTTATTGCATAAATACTGATCAATGGTATCAGAGCGGTCTACTTTTTCTCGATCCTTCTTTGCATGTCCCCAACAAGGTCGGGGTATAAGGAGTTAGGGCTCAATCTGGTGGAACCTTTGCAAGATCAGCCTCGCAAACCCTGACAGACACCCATGGGGACAATAATAAAGATGAGGGAGTAGGAGATCCTATCAAAAAATTGCTCGAGGAGGCCCTCAAAAAACAAAGGAGCATGATGATGGATAACTTTGCCCAGATCCTTCAATGACTGCCCATCAGCGGTGCATCTACATCCAACAGCCACTCTGTAGGTGCGACTCCCTTTAGGGTACAAGTAAACTTTGACATTCCCATATTTGAGTTTCAAATATATGTATATGCCGTAGATATATGGTTGATTCTATTAGAAGGATATTTCTCAGTTCATGACCTTTCCGATTGGGAGAAGATTATTTTTTCACTCCTCAAAGCTACGCCTCCTATCAAGGACTTTTGGGAAACCTACTGTGAGAAAAAGGAGGAGACAAAACCCTCTCTGTTCTTAGTCGTACCCACTTGGAATTCTTTCCGAGATGTCATTAAGGAACAATACTATCCCATGGGGAGCTATGAGGAAAAGTACATACAATGGACCACGCTGCAGAACTAAAGGGATCAAGATGTGCATGAGCTCACGAATCTGTTCCATACCCTGCACACAAAGTTGGGTATCAAAGATTTAGAGAAACGTTTGGTGCTAAAGTATCGTGATTTTATACACAGATATATTCAGGAGGAAATGGAGTTCCTTGACATCTCCTCACTTGGTACGACATACCTGTATGCTGCCAAGATTGAGCAAAAATTAAAATAGAAGAAGTGAGACTTTGGATCTGTGAATCAAAATCAAGGGAAAGGTGCCTCCAAACTGCAAACCAAAGGACAAAGCCAAGGCATGGTGGCCCAAGACAACCTACCAAAGACACAAGAAAAATAAAACACCGCAAAGCCAAAGAAGGACATAGGAAAGTGGTGTGAGTTCCATAAGAGCTCCACTCACGACATAAATGAGTGTTGGGCCAAGCAGTCGTTGGTCACCGAGATGAGGGCTTCTGAATTAGATGCATGATCCGACTCTGAATTAGAACCTAACAAGGGGAATGAAAAAGGAAAGAATATTATTGATGCAGAGCCCAATGCCACTGTTGCCACTATGAAGATTTAGAAGGAGGAACCAGAAGATCCAGAGGAGGAAGAGCATCTCTTCCACTCCCAGGTGTGGGTAAAGGGTTCCCCTCTATAGTTCATTGTCAACAATGGGAGCCAAAAGAGCCTCATTTTAGCAAATGTCGTGAAGTGGTTGGGCTTGCCGACCATAGCGCACCCACAACCATACACCATTGGGTGGCTTCACCAAGGACAAGATCTCTGCGTCAGCCATTAGTGTTGCCTTCCCTATAGCATCAAGCCCTTCATGAATGAGGTATTGTGTGACATTGCTCCTATTGATGTTTTCTATGTATTGTTAGGCCAACCATACTTGTGGGAGCGACATGATGTGTATGAGTCCCATCCTTGCACTATTATTGTTACTTTGGGAAATAATTTGTACAGGATACCAGAGGTACCACCGCCTTCCACTATCTCTTTGGTTACTGCAAAAAAATGTAGTAAGCTCATTTCCAAAACCGGGAAATTTGTTTTCCTGATGATCCACCCCCAAGGCAAGAATAATATTGTGGCCACGACCTCCAGACATGGCTCCTCTACATGACAAAAACAAATGGAGAAGGTTTTTGAGAAGTACGGGGACATCTTCACCTCACCCACAGGGGTGCATTTACACTATCAAGTCAAGCACCCCATTGACCTAACCCCAGGTGCCCCGCTACCCAATGGACTGATCTATAGGTGCTCTGTTCTGGAGAATGATGAAATCAAGAGGAAAATTTAGGAGCTGTTGTAGAAAAGTTAAATCTGGCCAATTTCATCGCCTTGTGGGAGCCTGATTGTGTTGGTACAGAAGAAGGATGGGACTTGGAGACTCTGTATTGACTATTGGGTGCTGAACAAGATCACTATCCAGAATAGGTACCCGATCCCACGGATTGATGACCTTCTGGACCAACTCAAAGGGGAAATTTTTTTCAGCAATATCGACTTGAATTCTAGGTATTACCAGGTACCAATCGAACCCTCTGATGTGTGGAAGACTACCTTCAAAGCCAGGGAGGGCCTTTTCAAATGGCTCGTCATGCCTTTTGGGTTGATGAATTCTCTCGCAACATTCATGAGGCTAATGGATGACATCTTGCATCCATTCATGAACTCATTTATAAATGTGTACTTGGATGAAATTTTTCTCTTCAGCTAGACTTGGGAAGAGCACCTCCACCACATCCGGGAAGTCCTCCAAACACTATGACAACAAAAGTTGTGTGCCAATTTGGAGAAGTGCACTTTTGGTATGATCTAGGTTCAATATCTGGGATATATTATTGATGAAAAGGGGGTGCATGTGGATCTAGCCAAGATCCAAGACATTCATGATTGGCTAGCCCCAACCAGTCTAACAGAGCTTCGTAGCTTTCTGGGTGTTGCTAATTTCTACCGTAGATTTGTGTTGGGATTCTCTCATATCAATTGGCCCTTCAATCAAGTCACCAAGGGAGGAACTAAAGCAGAATTATTTTGGTTGGAATCTCAACATAAGGCATTCGTATAATTAACACATCACCTCTGTTCTGCCCTAGTGCTCACATTACTAGACATGCAACAACCATTTGAGATTGAGACAGATGCCTCTGACTATGCTATTGGGGAAATTCTTACTCAACAGGGGCATCTAGTGGCATATCATAGTGAGACATTGTATGGCACAATTCGCAAGTATCCCACCTATGAAAAATAAATGTATTCCATTGTGCAGGCTTATCGATAATGGAAGCATTACATTTTGGGGAAGCAAACAATCATCCACATATACCACCAACCCCTGAAGTTCATACATACACAAGGGAAGTTGCAGAATGATCGCCATCAGAAGTGGTCCACATATCTGCAGCAATTTCATTTGAACATCAAGTACAAGAAGGTTAGCACCAATAATTTTTTCGACTGCCTTAGTTGACCACCGATCATTGTGATAACCACATTTCTCAACTCTTGTGGGCACGAGACTTCTAATTGGCTGCTTCTTTATAAGAGCAATATAGAATTCAGCCACATATACAAGGCACTCTTGGGGGGTATGCAAGTTCCAAAATTTCACCTCCAAGACACACTATTATGTCACCTGGGACACATTTGCGTTCCTTCAAGCGAGCATGCCAAGATGATATGGGAAGCGCACTACAGTCGAGTCACTGGGAATCTTGGGGTCGAGAAAAAAGTGGTAGTACTGCAGAAGTATTTCTATTGGTCGAACCTTCGACAGGATGCCGGGAAGTACATCAGATCCTGCACTATTTGTGCCACTGCCAAACTGACCATCAAGAAGAAAGGGCTCTATACTCCACTACCTACCCCTAGTTGACCTTGGGAATCCATCTCCATGGATTACATGTCATGCCTTCCTTCTACTAAGCATCGAAATGACTGTGTTTCTTGGTCGTCGAGAGGTTCTTGAAGATGGCCATTATGGCAGCCTACAAGAAGAATATCACAGCAAAAGCCACTGCTAAACTCTTCTTTGAACGAGTGTGGGTTCACTTTGGGGTCCCATAGTCTATCATATCAGATCACAACAGTAGGTTCCTCAACACATTTTGGTCCAGCCTCTGGTCAATGTTGGACACCAAGCTCACCAAGTCCACGGCTTTCCATCCCCAAATTGATGGCCAGACAGAGGTCATCAACAGGATGATTGTACACATTCTGTGCATGTACGATTAAAAGCATCCATGCACATGGGATGAGAGCCTCTTCTATGTACAACACGGTTGTAAATGGGCTCTCCACATCTCAACCAGCTATAGCCCCTTTCAGGTGGGCTTGGGATTCCATCCACTATGTCCAATTGACGTGGCTATGCCGTTTGCGGCTACTCTGAGAAATTCAACTCATGTTCAATCTGAAGATGACAAAGAAAACAACTTCATAGATTGAATTCAACACATACGCTAATAGATTCATGACATATTGGATAGAGCCAATGCTAAGCACAAGCAACGACATGATCAACATCGAGTGCCACACAACTTCCAGGTGGGCGACAAAGTATGACTACATTTATAGAAGGAGCACCTCAATGGACCCCACTGCAAGCTTCGCCCACTTTGATATGGGTCGTACACCATCACTAAGGTTGTAGGGAACAATTCATTCTATCTCAATATTCCACCATTCCTTGCTCTGCACCTAGTATTCAATGTAGACCACCTTCGTCCCTACTTCCCACCTCTACTGGACACCTTTGACATTGCAGAATAACTCACACCAAGAGTTAAACCCACACTGCATGGAACAGGACACTATAGATTGTATCATGGACATGCAAATTAATAACACTTGCCAACGAAAGATCCAACTCTATCGGGTTGTCAAAGCTAGCCAACTACTACACCAAGGCAAGTGGTTCACCGGGGACCAAGTTCAGGCGAAGTTTCCCCATCTCATTGAAGAACTCAACGCAATGGGGACCATTGCTTCCTCAGGGGGGAGGAATGATCGAGGTGGATATTGGTTGCCACCCTCCTATTCCACTTGGGGCCCCACCCTTGTCTCTTTCAATTTTTCAGTTTCGGCACAACTTACTATTTTTAGCAGTTTTTCGGGTCGTGAACTTCCATAGCTGTTTTGAGGCCGTAAACAACATTTTTTGGGCATCGTTTTTCGGGGAATATGATTTAGTTTTGGAATTTATATTATAAACATCAGCTTTATTCCTCAGATAGATATTTCTAATGATGTATCATACGCATCAAACAGAGATCGTATATCCAAGCTACGTCCCAGGGAAGTTAAAACACCAATTTACCCAAACGGGGCCCATATTTTTGGCCCTTCATCTCCTAGGGTTAGGTTTTTGGATGTTTAGAGTTCTCCATTATTTCTCAATAATAAATAGGCCCTCAAGCCTCATTTTAAGAAAGTTCATAGGTCTGTATCCGCCACATCTCTTGTCAGAGATTCACTACCACCACCCTAGCTAGTTATTTCCATTCCGTCTGTAAGAAAATTTCAGTTCTTTGATATTAATGAAATGAAGTGTTGTTTCCACTGCATCTTTGTATTTATGGTTATATGTGTATTGTTTTGTGTTCCCTCATAAATCTAGATCATTTCTTCAACATTTAGCCGAGTACTATGCCATCGATCAAGACAGAATGTAGCAGAGGGAGGAGTGGTAGCACAGTTAAGGGATCAGAGTGAATCGGAACATGGCATGGGAGACTGGATTTACTGCACATAAGCATGATTATATAAAGACACCATTTAAAAATATTATTGGGCAAATGAGGAGGAAAAAATCGCTTTCGATCGGCAAGGAGAGAAGAGATGCAATGGTTCAAACAAAGCATCTTTGTAGGTTTGATGATAATGATGAAAGTACAAACATAGCCGACATTGATGTCACTATGAATGATCAAATAGGAGCCTTGGAGGATCAAAATGTTTGTTACATCGGGGAATTGAAAATAGAAGGTTTATTTATATTTAAGGGTTCGTTCAAGAAGAAGATGGAAGTCCTATGAAGCTTGATAAGGTTTCTTTCACAAACTGTAGTACCTCCAGTGGAGGGTTGTGCCTATATTGGTTCAATGCATATCATTTGGTTCCTCATATAAGAAAATATTGGAGGAATATTGGTGCAATAGGTGACTTAGAACAAACAAGATCACAATGGTATATATGAGTCAGTTATATAGTTTGTAACAATACGATTAGGGCACAAAAGGGTATTACGACCGGGGAGAGGTTACCAGTTTCTAAAATAGAAGATGCAACTATAATTTAGTTGATTCGATCAGGGCCAAAAATTGCCCACTCTAATACCATGTTAAACACGTGCATGGTTAAACAAACACATAGGGCAAGATAAGCATTGATTTCCTTTCCATTAACCATAGATGTCTATTTATAGTACAATGGGGTGACTATTGGATTCCACATTCTAAGGTCACTTGGACTCCTTTATGACTATTCGGCTTCCACACCTACCCATAGAGGATTAGGTGTCCAACATGGATAATAGGATGGTTTTTCACCATTTAGTTTTGAAGGCTTGTCATCATGTCCTCCTTTTCCTCTAGAAGAACCCTCTCCTTTTAAAGGCTTGGAAATTTGAACCTGCAACCTTGAATTTCTCTCTTCATAGAGAACCTTCAACATCCCATTCATGTCATAGAATGATTTCATGAAATAATTTTCATAATCTGACATATTATGAGCTCCCCCTTCATGTGAGATGCTTATGAAGATTTTGATTTAATTTCAAGTGGAAGATTTGGTGGATATTGTGCCAAATGTGCTCTCCTTGGACTTGTCCCAACTTGAGAACCTGCACCCACAAGATTTCCTTCTCCTCTCTTGAGCTTCAACCATGAAGGAATTAGAAATAATTGCAATGAATTAAATCCTCATAGCATCAAAGAAAACATATTCTCTGATAACAAACTTTATCTCTATGAGATCTATATGCAAATGTGCTTGAGGTAGTTTAAATCACAAGTGTTAAAATTGAGGTTTTTTTCTTTTTTCTTTTTAATTTAATTTATTTATGTTAAATTGTTATACACATAAAGAAATTTAAACTCTGAAATAGCTAAAAGAAATAGAAAAATACACCATTAAAATAACCACAACACAAAAAGTGATGAAGGAGTTCACCCATCTGATGCCACGTCTTGTGGTCCAGCTTCGAATGTCTTGGCCCTATATCATTATCCTAAAAAATGGAAATTATGTTAGTTTTCAGTGCTCCAATGGCTTCAAAATGAGTTCCATTAGCTTCAAAACTGTCCAAAACCCCTCTCTAGCATTTTTATGCTCCTAAAATGATTTTAAAAAGAAGAATTTATCATCCTCCCTAGTTTTGGTGCCATTCGCTCTACAATTTCCCCAAAATCTAGCATTGGTCCTAGATTTTAGCCAAAAATTACACTAATGGAGTGAGAGTTTGTGAGAAATCTAGGGGAATTTTTTGTATTGTTAATTTCTCCATTAACCCCTTAAAACCAAATTTTTAATTATATAATGATGGGCAAATGTTTTTTATTAAAAAATCAGGGAGGCTTCTCCACCTCTGTGCCCACGATTTTGTGTCAACGTAATATGGTATATATATTTAGGGGGAGGGGCTAAGCCCTAGCCCCTTACCCCATAACATCAACTGACTCAAAACTTAAATAGTGCTTTGGTTCGTTGGTTTAACAAGGACCAACAGTTGGCCCATTGAGTTAAGGCGATGCACTCTTTTCTAAGAGGTCGGAGCTTTGACTCCTACAGAGTTTAGTTCGGAATTCCAACCAAATTTTGGGTGCCCCCATGCTGCCACGTGTCGGCCTCAGGTTGGGCCATGTGGAAACTTGTGGTTTTCCACCAAACCAACAATGAAAATCGCCAAAATCAATGCCAATGTTCTTGTGACAAGTGGCAAAATGTTATTGGCCCAATGAATCTGAGTCAACCATGCCCAGAAAAATAGAGTTAACTGTATGGACTGCTCAATGGGTAGCCTGCACAACGTTTTACCACGACATCTATGCAAGTGCACAGGTTTCGATCCCTTCCAGAAATTTTCATTTTTGAGCATACTTTTAAGCACCAGATCAGTAATATATGCATAGGGATTCATGAAAACCCTTCCAGGAAAATTAAGCTAATTAAATTTTATTATTTATTTCTTAGCACCCATGAAAATATTTTAGGAATTATGCTCTTTAATCTATATTCATATTGAAGAAAATGACTTAGATTTCCTTATCATTTCATACACCTATAGTGAATCCTTTTTACTAAACACATGCATGGTGAAACACACACAAAGGGAGAGATAAGAATTGAGATGCTATACTATTAACCATAAAGAAGCATATATACAGTATGTGACCCTTATTTTCCCATTCCAAGTGGTCTCTTGAAATCCATTTGTCCATTTTCCTTCCACACCTACCCGTTGAGGATTAGGTGTCCAACATTCACCACCTTAATTCGAAGGGGTATGTGTGAGTCCAGGAAGAGAGTTGTAATACAAATATGCAAAGTATGTATGGAAGCACTTAGGCTGGGTCATCTCTTTGAAATGTTGGTATAAAGAGGTGGTTTAAGGATGACCACCAACACCCGAACGTTTAGTGTAGTTCCTAGAAATCTTCCAAATCTAGCAAGAAGGTGAGGGCTTCTGCTAGAGGAAGTGCCTGTCATATTTGGAACGGTGTTGAATTCTTAGTTAAACTGAGAGGGGGGGGTGAATCAGTTTAACACATATATGAGCTTTTTAAATTTTTCATCAGCTAATTTACAACTTACTTTTATAATCAACCTTAGTACATGAACAGTCTTAATATGATGTGGCAAGTATTAAATTAATGTGACTTCAAACTTATTATGAGAGCAACAAACATTAAGCAAATTTGGTAAATCACCTCAGTACACAGACAACACAGATAGAGACAGCAGATTTAAGTGGAAACCCATAAAGGGAGAAAACCACATCTTATTATTGTTGTGATGCAAAGGCAAGCTCCAACTCCCTCTCACCACTATCTTTCCACAGGCACCGACCTACAGGAGGCACCAACCTCAATTCTGCAAGCTACAACTTGCAAGGAAGCTCCAACTCCCTTCAATTTTCTGCAGGCATTAACCTACAGGAGGCTCCAACCTCAGTCAGCTACAACTGACAGCTATCAAGCTTCAACTTGATAGGGAAGCTCCAACTTCCTCAATTTATCAATCGAAATGTTTGCTGATTTACCTCAGATATCAACTCTGATCTGTAGCATCTCTTTCTGCTCTTCTTTTCTTTATCTTCTCTGCCTCAATCTTCTATACTCTGCATTCTCTATATTTACTCTCTCTCTCCCTCTCTTCATATCAAGATGATATTATTTATATAGATTTCTTGATGACTGTTTGTTTTCCTTTAGGAATTCGAAATGGATAGTCATACCTCTTGATTTTCTACCTTCTCACTTCTTTTCAACTCACTCAAAAAAATATAACTGTAGGTACTAACTTTAATATTATAGTGGGAATTTTGTTTTCTTCCGGAGACTTGCTAATGCATCACAAACAACAAAAATCAAAATCATTTACATTCAATTACAATGAAAACTCCAGCTCACTCATTCAGCCTCTTGGCTCGCTGTGCATTTGTCTTTTCGTTGACTGTGTCTTTGTCCCTTTCGGCTCTGTTTGTTTCCTTATTCACTGTCACAAGGTAACGACCATCTGTCATACATATGTAACTGTGCTTTTTATATCAAGCTAATTGATTCTTGGCACAATAATAAAAAGACGTTTTGATATGTGCACTGCTGTGGTGTAACTACTATGTATCTGTAACAGCGCCTTTTATATATAACACAACTTCAGCTCTCGGCATAATAGTAAAAGCCTGTTTAACATATAAAATTCCCTTTCGGGCCCACCATCCGAACATTTTTTTGTGCTCCGATGCGATGAGTCTCCTCCGATGATTTCCGATTGCGATTACACCCTTTGCGATTGTTTCGATGTGATTAATCCCAATCGCAAACTTCATTGGTATGTTCCACTGCTCAGCCTTCGTGCCGATGCGATGGCCCCACACTGCATAGATATATGCATATATATATATATATATGCATATATAGATATATATATATAGATATATATATATATATATATATATATATATATATATAGATATGGTCTCCAACGGAATGTAAAGACCCATGAATTCACTTTGGCGAATGCCCAGCACGCACCTGATTTTCTATAAGTTTCGACTTTAGCACAATCTATAAATATATCACCATGTATGAATATTTCCCGAGTCAAGCGTTATAAACATTAATATAAGGGGTCGATTCCATTTAATCAATAGAATATCATATATCCAGGCCCACTTGCCACACTTTCCGATGCTATACATTACTCCTCGACTTCTTCCGATTGCGATTGATCGCAATCACAATTTCCATTTGAATGTATCGACATTTCAATGCTCCAATGCTCCGATTCAATCAATCACTGTTTATCAGAACTCAAATATGTATGATTTGCAGTTTATATGCCCATCAGGTCTGAGCTTCAATCGGAATCGCAACTTTCGGTTACATGTTTCGATATGCCTATAATCCGATGCTCTGATGCGATTAGGCTAGAATTCAATACGTGTTAATCACAGTTTATACGCCCATCGGGTCCGGGCTTTAATCGCAATCGCAACTTTTGGTTGGGTGTTCCGATATGCCTATACTCTGATGCTTCAATGCGATTAGGCCAGAATTCAAATACGTGTTAATCACAGTTTATACGCCCATTGGGTATGGGCTTCAATCGCAATCGCAACTTTTAGTTGCATATGATCCGCTGCCAACCTTTTTCCGATGCGATTGATGAGGGTCCCACCATATAAGGCTTTTTCTTTTGATAGAACCTTTGGTTCTTTAGATCTTGTGCTACATACAAAATGTATATGCTTTGGACCTTTATATATATATAAGGTGCATCATATGTATCTCACTACATATATATATATATATATATATAGATATATATATAAGCTTCCACTTCCGTCTTTAGTATGTCCTCTAGCTGGGGTAGCGATTCTCGAAATTTTATGAAGGGGGGGTGTCCCACTATACTTATATAAAGTGCTGCATATATATCTATATATCTATATATATATATATATATATATATGTGTGTGTGTACTTTGTCGCTTTAGCCTTTAGTGTATCTTCCGGCTGGGGTAAAAATTCTTGGAATTTTCTGCTCGCTCTGTCTCTGCCTTTGCTGTTCAACCATTTCATCTCGACCATTTCATCTTTGCATGTTTGATAATGGCTCTACCTCTAGCTCTACCTCAGCCTCTGCCTTTTTTCCTCTACCTTCACTGTGCCTCTGTTGCTCTGCCTCTGCCTCTACTGCTTAACCATTTCATCTCTTCCTCTCTATTCGATGCCTCTGCTACTCGACCTCTACCTCAACTGCTCTCTGTAAATATTACTTGTTTTCTTCTGCTGTTGTTCTTTGCCTTTCTTTGCATCTACTGCCTTCTTTGCCATCAATTACAATATTTCAAACAGTCTCCCCCTTTGGCATTGATGGAAATACACTTTCTCTATTTTCCTTTTATTATCCTTTCTCCTGTTGCTTGCTCTTCCTCCCCCTTTGACATCAATGGCAAGGGGTTGCACATCTCGTAGTGTAGATTCTATCCTTTAATTCTTTGATCCTGAGGACCTATTTCATGCTTCCTTTGTTGGCTGATCTCCCCCTCGAATGATATTTTCATTTCTGTTCTGCCCCTGAAACTGTGCTCTTTCTTCATATCAGAGAGTATCATCTACAGATACTACCCCTAGTCTATTTCTCAAATATTCAAATGGTTCTCTAGCAAGCGGTTTGGTAAATATATCTGATGTCTGTTCTTTTGTTGGTATATACTCCAGTTTTACTATCTTCTGAGCCACTTGTTCTCAGAGAAAATGATACTTGATTGGGATATGTTTATTTTTTGAGTGAAGCACAGGATTTTTAGATATACTTATAGCACTTGTATTATCACATTTGATTGAGATAGGTTCAGAAATGCTTACCTTGATGTCTTGGAGGGTTTGCTTCATCCACATCACTTGTGTACAACATGTGGCTGCTGCTATATATTATTCTTCTGTTGTAGATAGAGAGATAGACGCTTGCTTCTTGCTTAACCATGCCACCACACTTTCTCCTAAATAGAAAGCACCTCCACTTGTGCTTTTCCTGTCATCCACATAGGTGGCCCAATCTACATCTGTGTATGCCATCAAGGTGAAGCTTTTTCCTTTAGGATACCAAATTCCATACTGTGTTGTTCCTTGTAGATATCTAAATATTCTTTTGACTGACAGAAGGTGGTTTTGTTTAGGTGTTGCTTGATAGCTAGCCACTAGGCCTACTGCTAGCATGATGTATGGTCTTGATGCTATCAGATACAACAGACTTCCTATCATGGATCTGTAGAGTTTTTGATCTATATTAGCAGATCCATCATCAACACACAGCTTGCATCCCGTGATCATGGGAGTTGACACAGGTTTGCAGTCCTCCATTTTGAAATTTTTCAACATTTCTTTTAAGTATTTTTCCTAAGAGATGAATGTGCCTGTGTTCTTTTGCTGAATTTGAAGTCCTAAGTAGAAACTGAGTTCTCCAATCATGGACATCTCAAACTCTGATTTCATCTTCTCAGCAAAACCTTTTGCTAGTTCATCTCTGTTGCTTCCAAGCATAATGTCATCAACATATACAACAACAATCAGGAGTTCATTTTCATGGGCTTTTATGTATATATTGATGTCTACTCCACCTCTCTTAAAGCCTTGTTTTTGCAAATATTTATCCAGTCTTCAGTACCAAGCACGAGGAGCCTGTTTTAGTCCATATAGAGCATTCTTTAGTCTGCACACATAGTATTCTTTATCTGTTAAAGAGAACCCTTCAAGTTGTTCCATGTATACTTCTTCTTCTAGATCTCCATTCAGAAAAGTAGATTTTACATCCATTTGATATACCTTGAAGTATTGGTAGGATGCAAAGGCAAGAAACATTCTGATGGCTTCCATTCTGGCTACAAGGGAAAATATTTCATCGAATTCAAGTCCTTCGATTTGTGAATATCCTTTGCAGACAAGTCTGGGTTTATTCCTGATTACATGTCCTTCCTCATTCATTTTATTTTTCACTATCCATTTTGAGCCTATGAAATTTTTCCCAGTGGGTCTAGGAACTAGTTCCCAGGTATTGTTTTTCTCAATTTGGTCTAATTCTTCATTCATAGCATTCACCCAATACTTTTCCTTGCTGACTTCTTCAAATCTCTTTGGCTCTATTTGTGATAACATGGTTATGTATACCTCTTCTGTCTGTTTAGTTAGCTGCCTTCTTGTTTGGACCCCTACTTTCTTGTCTCCTATGATCTGATCTTCAGGATGATTATTCTGAGTGTATCTTGAGGGGGATTTCGAGCTCAGCTCTACATCTTTTGTTGTCTTGTTTGTTTCATCATCATTTTGTTTTTATTCTTCATGATTTTCTGATGGACTGCAACATTTTGTATCTCTTATATTGTTTGGAATTTCTTCACCAAATCTCACATCAATACTTTCTACTATTTTTTGAAGAGTCTTGTTGTAGCACCTGTACCCTTTAATTTTGGAAGAATATCCTAGAAAAATCCCTTCATCTGCTCTTGCATCAAATTTCCCAAGATTTTCATCATTATTCTTTATATAACACTTGCTTCCAAAAATTCTAAAATGTTTGATTAAAGCTGGCTTTCCATGCCATAGTTCATAGGGAGTGTTGTCACTGCTTGGCCTTAAGTGAGCTTTATTCAGGATATGCACCGTTGCGTGTACTGCTTCTGCCCAAAAGGTTTGAGGAATATTACTATCTTGCATCATGGCTCTAGAAATTTGTTGAACAGATCTGTTTTGTCTCTCTGCTACTCCATTCTGCTGAGGTGTCCCTGCAATAGTAAATTGTTGTTTTATGCCATATTCATTGCATAGATCTGCAAAGTCATAATCTGTGAATTCACCTCCTCTGTCTGATTTGATGCATTTTAGCTTGCATCCTGTCTGATTTTCTACTAATTCTTTGAATATTTCTAGAGCTTCCGATTTATTCTTGAGAAATGCAACCCATGTCATTCTAGATAAATCATCTATTATCAGCATGAAGTAGGACTCTCCACTTGGTTTTTTAGTTCTTGCAGGTCCACACAGATCCATGTGCACAAGATGGAGTGGTCTTCTTGTTGATAACTCATCTTTGGCCTTAAAGAATGTGCTAGTCTATTTACCTAATCGAAAAGATTTGCATATGGTATTAGAAGGCCTTTTTATTTCTGGCATGTCTATGATCGCTTTCTTCTTGCTCAGTTTGATGATATGATCGAAGCTGAGATGTCCCAATCTCCTATGCCATAACCATGACTCCTCAAGTTTGCTAATATGGCATGCTTCATCTTCCTCTTTCACAATGTAAACATTGCTCTCTGTTAGAACACCTTTGAGCAGAATCTTACCTGTGGTGCTTGATCTAACTTCACAGTCTTGTGCTCTGAAAAGAACTTCGCAGCCTTTATCACACATTTGACCGACACTCAGCACATTTTATTTCATCCCATCTACAAATAGTACATCTTGGGCCTTACCTCTACCATTATCTAAGCTGTCTGAGCCCTTTCCCTTGATTTTTCCTGATTTATCATTGCCAAAAGTAACATTACGAGTTTTCTTTTCATCAAAAGTTATAAATTCTCTCCTGTCTCCAGTCATATGTTTTGAGCAGCCACTGTCCAGATATCATTAGCTTTTCAGATCTTGAGCAGCTAGAGCCAAGTCACACTTATTCACCTTCTTTTTCCACTAGAGGCATCCTTTTGTTTGGTATCTTTTGTGAGATGATGAGTCACATCCTTTTAGAGGACATTTGGAAGGCATATGTCCAACTTGATTTCATACACAACATTTGATCATAATTTTTCCAGAATTGTGAGTATGAACAAAATTTATTTGATTCATAAACCTCCTTGAGGTGTTGAACATCAATATTTGTCCA
Organism: Pinus albicaulis; assembly: GCA_034641835.2. NCBI lineage: Eukaryota > Viridiplantae > Streptophyta > Pinopsida > Pinales > Pinaceae > Pinus > Pinus albicaulis. The sequence continues at coordinate 2,086,286,025 of CM076575.1, read as the reverse complement.
TACTTTCTACATTCAATAATTTTATGACCAAATTCCTTACAATAAAAACAGTAACGATAGAAATTATTTGCATACCTGATGTAAGGTTGTCTTCTCCATTTGTTTGCTTGAGACAGACTCTTCACTGTTTGCATCTTTTGCTAGTTTGAATCACTCCTCCTTGCATGAAAGTATGCAGCAATGTGTCCCAGCTTGTGGCAGACATAACAGGAGGCATTATTCATAGGAGGGAAGAATCTCCTTTGATGGCTTCCAAATTTGAAATACTCAAGGGTATATGAATCTTTTTCTGTTGTTTGAGTATTTCTTTCATTCTTTGTTATTAGAGGATTTTTCTGGGTTTTGTCTCCCTCCTTACAAGTTTCTTCTTTTGTAGGAATTATTTGAGCTGCTTCATCATCCTTCTTTTCTTTTACAAAAATAATCTCTCTGTTTTCCTTTTATTTGGTTTTACTTGATTCTCCTTCATAGCATATTCCATTTTTTATCATAGGAGATCTTTGAGAAACCAGAATTTCATTCAACTTACTAGAGCTTGTTGTTTGAGAGGAATTTATGGCCACTTTCCTTTGAGAATTTTATAATTTCTTCCTGAGACATAATACTTCTTCTTCCAACTTCTCTTGTTCGTGAGTTTTCTCCTTGATTTGCTTAAGTAACATGTCCTCTATCTTCTTGGCTTCTTCAAGCTCTATATTTAGCTGCATAAGGACTTCTGAATTCTGTTATTATAGTACATACTTGAGGAGAATGTCCTTTTGTTTTCTGTATTTCAGCTTGATTCTATCAATCTCTTCTAGAGCACTTCTTAGCTCCCCCTCAAGGTTGACTTCACCTTCTTCTTCTTCATCTTCTAGCAGGAGGCCTTCATGTTCTTCTATGGCCATCAGTAAAAATTCATAGGTTCCTTCTTCACTTGAGGGTTCATCTGGATCTTCAGAAGTACTGCTATCTTGTTGAGCATAGAAGGATTTTATGTTGAACTTCTTTCCTTTCTACCAGTTCTTTGATGTATTTTTCTCTGACTCTTGAGCTCAATTCCTTACTTTCTTATGAGGAAACTTAGCAGCATAGTGTCCAACTCTTCCACAATTAAAGAATTTGAAAGGAAGTTTACCTTTGTATTTACCTGAGCCTCTATCCAATTTCTTGACAAATTTTGCCTCTTCTTCATCTGAGAAAGAGCATATGTCTTCATCTTCTTCTTTCTTCTTTTATGTTTTAAAGGCTGCCTCCCTCATACTTGGCTTCTTCTATGGGAGCCTCATCTCATATGCTGTTAAATTTACAAGTAGATGGTTCATGGTCAAGGTCTCCCAATCAGATGTTTCTTCTATTGTAGGCACCTTGGGATTAAACCTGGATGGAAGAGATCTTAGAATATTTTTCACAATTATACTTTCTGGCATGGTTTCTCCAAGAGCTTTCACATTGTTAACAATTTCTACAAATTTTAGGAAGAAACTATCAATGTCTTCATCATCATTCATTTTTAAGTTGTCAAACTGGGCTCTATAGACTTGAAGTTTGGTAGTCTTTACCTTCTTGTCTCCCTCATGGATATTCTCTAGGGTATCCCACATCTCTTTGGTAGTGTCTTTGTGCATTACTTTGATAAAATCTACCTCACACAATCCATTTAAGATGGCATTCATGGATTTTTCCTTGGCTACAAAATCTTGTTTTGTTTCTTTCTCTGTGTCAGTATCCTTTGGGGCATATCCTAGTTCCACAGCAGCCCAGACTTCTATTCCTAGAGACAATATGTATGTCCTCATTCTGATTTTCCAGAAAACATAATTTGCACCAGTGAAAAAAGGGGCTTTATTGGTTGAGCATCCTTCTTTACTAGCCATCTTGGGAACCTAGGATCTCCTTTCAGTTGTTAAACTGGTACAAAGGAACTTGGCTCTGATACTAATTGTTGAATTCTTAGAGAAACTGAGAGGGGGGAGGGGGGTGAATCCGTTTAACACATATATGAGCTTTTTAAAATTTTCATCAGCTAATTTACAACTTACTTTTATAATCAACCTTAGTACATGAACAATCTTAATATGATGCGGCAAGTATTACATTAATGTGACTTCAAACTTATTATGATAGTAGCAAACATTAAGAAAATTTCTTAAATCATCTTAGTGCAAAAACAACACAGATAGAGACAATAGATTTAAGTGGAAACCCATAAAGGGAGAAAACCACATCTTATTATTGTTGTGATGCAAAGGCAAGCTCCAACTCCCTCTCACCACTATTTTTCCGCAGCCACCGACCTAAAGGAGGCACCAACCTCAATTCTGCAAGCTACAACTTGCAAGGAAGCTCCAACTCCCTTCAATTTTCTGCAGGCACCAACCTACAAGAGGCTCCAACCTAAGTCAGCTACAAATGACATTATCGACTTCAACTTGATAGGGAAGCTCCAACTTCCTCAATTTATCAACCGGAATGTTTGCTGATTTACCTCAGATATCAGCTCTGATCTGTAGCATCTCTTTCTGCTCTTCTTTTCTTTATCTTCTCTGCCTCAATCTTCTATACTCTGCATTCTCTATATTTACTCTCTCTATCTCTCTGTCTCTCTTCATATCAAGATGATATTGTTTATATAGATTTCTTGATGACTGTTTGTTTTCCTTTAGGAATTCGAAATGGATAGTCATACCTCTTGATTTTCTACCTTCTCATTTCTTTTCAGCTCACTCAAAAAAATATAACTGTAGGTACTAACTTTAATATTACAGTGGGAATTTTTTTTTCTTCCGGAGACTTGCCAATGCATCACAAACAACAAAAATCAAAATCATTTACATTCAATTACAATGAAAACTCTAGCTCACTCATTCAGCCTCTTGTCTCGCCGCGCATTTGTCTTTTCTTTGACTGTGTCTTTGTCCCTTTCGACTCTGTTTGTTTTCTTATTCACTGTCACAGGGTAACGGCCATCTGTCATACATATGTAACTATGCTTTTTATATCAAGCTAATTGATTCTCTAGGCAATAATAAAATTTTTTTTTTGATATGTGCACTGTCGTGGTGTAACTACTATGTATCTATAACAATGCATTTTATATCTAACACAACTTTAGCTCTCGGCATAATAGTAAAAGCCTGTTTAACATATAAAATTCCCTTTCACGCCCACCATACGAACTTTGTTTTATGCTCCGATGCGATGAGTCTCCTCCGATGATTTCCGATTGCGATTACACCCTTTGTGATTAATCGCAATCACAAACTTCATTTGTATGTTCCACTACTCCGCCTTCGTGCCGATGCGATGGCCCCACACTGCATATATATATATATATATATATATATATATATATATATATATATATATATATATATATATATATATATATATATATATATATATGTATGTATGTGTATGTATGTATGTATGTATGTATGTATGTATGTATGTATGTATGTATGTATATATATATATATCTATATATATCTATCTATATATATATATATATATAGATATATATATATATATATATATATATATATATATATATATATATATATATATATATATATATATATATATATATATATATATATATATGTGTGTGTGTGTGTTCTCCAACGGAATGTAAAGACCCATGAATTCACTTTGGCGAATGCCCAGCATGCACCTCATTTTCTATAAGTTTCGACTTTAGCACAATATATAGATATATCACCATGTATGCATATTCCCCGAGTCAAGCGTTATAAACATTAATATAAGGGGTCAATTCCATTTAATCAATAGAATATCATATATCTGAGCCCATTTTCCATGCTTTCCGATTCTATACATTACTCCTTGACTTCTTTCAATTGCGATTGATTGCAATCGCAATTTCCATTTGAATGTATCAACATTCCAATTCTCTGATGCTCTAATTCGATCAATCACTATTTATCGGAACTCAAATATGTATGATTTGCAGTTTATATGCCCGTTGGGTCCGGGCTTCAACTGCAATCGCAAATTTTGGTTGCGTGTTCCGATATTCCTACTCTCTGATGCTCCGATGCGATTAGGCCGGAATTCAAATACGTGTTAATCACAGTTTATATGCCCATCAGGTCTGGGATTCAATCACAATCGCAACTTTTGTTGGGTGTTCCGATATGCCTATACTCCGATGCTCCAATGCGATTAGGCTGGAATTCAAATACATGTTAATCACAATTTATACGCCCATCGGGTCCGGGCTTCAATCACAATCGCAACTTTTAGTTGCATATGATCTGCTGCCAACCTTTTTCCGATGCCATTGATGAGGGTCCCACCATATAAGGCTTTTTATTTTGATAAAACCTTTGGTTCTTTAGATCTCATGCTACATATAAAATTTATATGCTTCGGACCTTTATCTATATATATATATATATATATATATATATATATATATATATATATATATATATATATATATATATATATATATATATATATATATATATATATATAAAACACATTAGATGTATCTCCTTGCATATATATATAAGCTTAAACACAGTCTTTAGTATATCCTCTAGGCTAGGTATGATTCTTGGAATTTTATGAAGGGGGGGTGTCCCTATACTTATATAAAGTGTTGCATATATATATATATATATATATATATATATATATATATATATATATATATATATATATATATCTGTGTGTGCGTGTGTGTGTGTGTGTATGTATGTATGTATGTATGTATGTATGTGTACTTTTCCGCTTCAGCCTTTAGTGTATCTTTTGGCTGGGGTAAAGATTCTCAGAATTTTTTGCTCACTCTGTCTCTTCTTGTGTTGTTCGACCATTTCATCTTTGCCTGTTTGATAACAGCTCTACCTCTAGCTCTTCCTCTACCTTCGTTGTGCCTCTGCTACTCTGCCTTTGTCTCTACTGCTCAACCATTTCATATCTTCCTCTGTATTCGCTACCTCTGCTACTCGACCTCTACCTCAACTTCTCTCTGTAAATATTACCTGCTCTCTATAACTATTACTTTCTGTCTTCTGCTATTGTTCTTTGCCTGTCTCTACATCTGCTGCCTTCTTTGCCATCAATGACAATATTTCCAACAAACGGGATACCTTCAACCTAGAATAAGGGAGGTCTACAACCTCTGTTGGTTTAAGGATGACCACCAACACTGGAATTCTTAATGCATTTCCCGAAACTCTAACAAAGCTGGCAAGTGTTGGAGTTAAAACAGCAGAAACATTAAACAACTAACACACATAGTAGAAAACCAAGAATAAAGACAACAGATTTTAACGTGGTTCACCCAACCAATCTGGGCTACGTCCACCTAACAGGGCATCGACAATCTCATTCATCAACTGGAGAAAATACAATTGCAGAGTTTCTCATCTGCCCAACTCTTCCTCACTACACATTCCTCATCATGCTCACTTTCCTCTACGGGCTTACATTTTATAGCTGTAAATGGCAACAAACTCATAAATTCTCTCACAACAAATATAGGATGCATTAACTCCTCATCAGAAATTGATGGAGCCAATGTAGCAACAAATCCTATTGTTGTCACCTACATGAGATTTCTCTCCAAATCTAATTAAAAAATAAGAATAAAATCTCAACAATCTCCACCTTGACAATAATTAGCCTAATACCCTGTTTCATTATTATTTTTATCCTTTCTGCAAGCCAAGAGAAGCCAGAAATCATCATAGCTTCTCTAACAAAACTGGTTTCGTGAACATGTCTGCACAATTTTCCTTTGTATGCACCTTTTCAAGAGAGACTCCCCTTTCAGTGATAACCTGTCTTACAAAATGATACTTGATAGGTATATGCTTTGATTTACTATGATAGGCCGGATTTTAGCCAATTGAATTGTGCTTTGACTATCACAAAATAACTTGATGCTATCCTGCAACCTACCAAACTCACCAAACAAACCTTTCAACCAAACCACTTCTTTGCAAGCATGCGAAGCAGCTATGTATTCTGCTTCTGTAGTGGGTAAAGCAACAATGTTTTGTAGCTTTGACATCCAGCTAATAGCTCCACCTGCAAGAGTAAAGACATACCCTGAAGTTGACCTTCTCTTATCCAAATCACCTTCAAAATCAGAATCAACATATCCACAAACATATTCACTTCTTCTGTTATAAGTGATAAAATAATCACTTGTGCCTCTCAGACACCGAAGCACCCATTTCACTGTTGACCAGTGTTCTTTTCCTGGATTTTCCATATACCTGCTGACAACCCCAACTGCATGTGAAATATTTGTTCAAGTAAAAACCATCGCATACATCAAACAACCTACTACATTGGCATATGGAATTCGAGACATATATTCCTTTTCTTCATTAGTGTTAGGAAATAAACTTGAAGAAATCTTAAAATGGGAAGCAAAAGGGACTGAAACAGGCTTCACATTGTTCATACCAAACCTCAAGAGTATCTTCTCAACATACTTCTGTTGTGATAGCCACAGCTTACCATTGCTCCTGTCTCTGAAAATCTCCATGCCCAAAATCTGTCTTGTTGCTCCTAGATCTTTCATATCAAACTTCCTAGCCATCTGAGCCTTTAACCTGTTGATCTCTGTTATGCTTTTGCTTGCTAAAAGCACATCGTCAACATACAACACTAAGATAATGAACATGCCATTACTTAATTTCTTAAAGTAAACACAATGATCATATTCACTTCTTATATAATTTTGACTCATCATGAAAGAATTAAATTTCTTGTACCATTGTCGAGGCGACTGCTTTAGACCATACAACGATTTCTTGAGCCTGCAGACAATTTTCTTGTTGCGATTTTGAGAAAACCCTTCCAGTTGTTCCATGTAAATATCCTCATCTAAATCTCCATGTAAAAATGCAGTTTTAACATCTAGTTGTTGTAATTATAAATCAAGTAAAGCAACTAATGCTAACACAATCCGAATTCAGCAACTAAGTACTCTTAGTGAAATGAGGTTTTTTCTTAGTTCAGGTACATGTCTTACATCAATTAGAATTTTATTTGTCCCATCAAACATTTTAATCTGGACGCTTCTAATTCCAACAATATTACATGAGGCATCATTTCCCATATAAACAACTCCATCATTGATTGATTTATAAGTTTTAAACCACTCTCTATGAATGCACATGTGATTTGATGCACCAGAATCTAACAGCCAATGTTGATCATGATTAGACAAACTAACTGATAACACTTCATCACTCATACCTGAAATGGATGTCGAACCTATATCTGTTGTGTTTGCTTCTTTCTTCTCTGTCGAAGAATCTCCTTTGGATGTTTTTTGTCTCTTCCAACAGTCCTTCTTCAAATGTCCTGATTTGCCACAAAACCAACACTTTACCTTAATCTTCTTCCCTTTCGATTTTGAATGCGATTTGTTGTGCTTACTGAAGCGTCTTTCTTTAGAACGACCTCTGACCATCATTGCTTCTGATGTAGAGGTTTCTGAATTTGACCTCTTCCTTGTTTCTTCGGACAACAAAGCTCCAACAACATCATCAAATTCAAGGGTTTCTAATGAACTAAGACTTATAGAAGTAACAAAATGATCCCATGACTCGGGCAACGAGCATAATAAAGTTACAGCTTTATCTTCTGACTCAAATTTTACTTCTATACTTTCTAGCTGCACCAAGAGAGTATTAAAGGTATTCAGATGATCAATTATCGTCATACCTTCCTTCATGCACAAGCTATACAACTGTCGCTTCAGAATAATCCTATTGGTTAAGGATTTTTTCATGTACAGCTTTTCAAGCTTTGTCCACAAACCAATAGCAGTTTTCTCTGACACGATGTTAAACAAAACATCATCCGCAAAACACAGTCGAATGCCGCTCAGTGCTCTTTCATCCAAGTCACTCCATTCATCATCTTTCATGGTGTAATATTGTTTGGATTTTCCCAACAGTGCCTTCGCCACACGTTGTTGCACAAGTAGATCATACATCTTCACTTTCCAGATCTCGAAATTGTGTTTGCCATTGAACTTCTCGATCTCAAACTGGGCACTTTGTGTTTTTGCCATATTGTGTCACAAAAAACAACCTCCAATTGCAACTTTTTAATAAATGAAGTTTTATTTAAAAAAACAAATTAAAATCCCTTCACTTTATAAAATGCATTTTCTTGGCGCGAGGATGGTTCAGCATTACCTTCGAAAGCAAAGAACAAGTGGACAGAGTTCTGGAAAGGAACTAGTTCTTCGGAAAGAGGCCAGTTCTTTTTAGAAGATGGACCCCCCTCTTTGACGCTCAAAAGGAGAAAATGGCTGAATCTCCTGTGTGGGTGAAGCTGCCTGGTCTTCCTCTCCAATTTTGGACTGATTCAGTCTTCATCTCTATAGGCAATACACTGGGTACCTACCTCGAAGCTGACAAATCCTACTTGCAAACTAAGGATAATTGCGTGGCCCGTATTCTGGTGAGCCTCAATCCTCGTGAAGGTCTGGCGGAGACAATGTTGCTACAATATAAGGACCTGGAGTTTATGCAGACCTTAGACTACGAGCACCTCCCCTTCAGGTGCATTAGATGACATAAGACCGGTCATTTGGCTCGTGACTGCCTGTTGGGTCATCAACGAAAACGCAGACAAAGAAGGCAGAATAGGCTGAAGAAATCGACTGTTTCAGTCCAGGAAGCGGATCCTATGGAAGCAATTTAGGGTCTATCTGCTCACGATGATACCTCTCCTTTCGAAGAGGTTTTGGTCTGAAACCCGTCAGATGTTGCTGGTCCTTCCTCTCTGCCTCTCGATGACATGGCTGACCCGCTGGCTCCCCTCTCAGAAGCTGATCCTGGCAGGGCGACTCAGACGGGTATGTCTTCATCTCCTACTTGTTTGTCTCTGTCATCTTCTAGTTTTCCTGTTTCTTTTTGCATGGAGCCTGGTCCCTCCAGGCAGCTGTTGGGTGACTTCACGGCCTTAAATCTTTCCTCACCTCCCTTGGATAGTGTCGTTGTCTCCGTTCCCGACACCATTGCTCTTCCTTCCTCTTCTTCTCAGGCTGACTCCTCTGTCCCTTGTCCTCGGCCGTTGGTTATTGTTCCTTACAACCTTAGATCTCGAGCTGATAAGAGGGGCTCGGGCTTTGAAGTGGGTGGTCTCGCTTCTAACCCTATTGAAGTAGGGGCCAAAAAGACCAAAGGTCATAAATTCAATCTTTCCCATGCCCAGTCCAAAGCTGTTGTTGATATAGCTGATGGCAAAGAGATGACTCTCTCCCGGGTGCTTAGAGCAGAGCGGCCACCCCCTGGTGATGTGCCATGATAGTCCTCTCCTTTAATTGCAGGGGCTTAGCTAGCCAGGCCAAAAGGCTAGCCTTCAAAGAACTTATGCGTTCTTATAAACCGGATATCTGTTTGCTCCAAGAAACTCTGGGCAAAGGGGATGAGGTCGTCTCTGTTTTATCTAAGATGTTGCCTGGTTGGTATTTTTTTTCCCTTGATGCTGTGGGGAGATCTGGTGGTGTGGTCTCTGGCTACAATCCTTCTAAATTAAAGTATGTTTCTTCTTGGGGTTCTCCGAATGTTTTAGCTGTGGAACTATTTTCCAATGAGATCAATCATTCCATTCTCTTTTCAAATATATATGGGCCTTGTGTGGAAAGGGAACAGTTATGGTCTTCTTTTTTTCGCTCCTCCTGGGTAAATCACCAGTTCTTATTTATTGGAGGGGACCTCAACTTCTCGCTAGGGGAAGCGGAATCCTGGGGTGACTCGGCCAGAGCTGACCCTTTATCTGACTTTTTCATCAACCACCTTGCTCTAGCCCATTTGGTGGACATGCCTCTTCTGAAACTGAAACCTACTTGGAGGAACATAAGGGTTGGACAGGATTGGGTGGGGAAGAAGTTGGATCGTTTTCTGCTCAGTGAGCATTTAGTTGAATCTCTCTCGAATTATCGTCACTGGATTGGTGATGGGGGCTTTTCGGATCACTTTCCTATCCTTCTTGAAATCAAAGGTGCAGAAAGTAAACCTGGGGTGCCTTTCCATTTCAACCCTGTCTGGCTCAAAGATGATTCATATCAGGAACTGTTTGCATCAACTTGGGAGGTCGACCCTGTGAGGCCGGATTCTTCTAGGAGTGCTTTCTTTTGGAATATTTTGAAGAGGATGAAAGTAGCCTCTAAAAAGTGGGCTGCTAACTTGAAGAAGAAGGAGGAGGAGGATCTTATTAAGGTCAATTCTGAATTAGCTCTCCTAGAAGACCCTGATGGAGGAGGCTATGTCTCCATTGATGCAAAGAATAGAATTTTGGATTTGGAGGCCTCCAGAAGAAAAATCCTTCAGCTAAGGGAGGAGAGTTGGAGGTTAAAAAGCAGGGCATTATGGCTCCAAGCGGGAGATGAAAACACCAAATTCTTCCAAAACTATGCCAAAGGTCGGAAGGTGGCTAACACTATCTGGGAATTGCCTAAAGGGAATGGAGAAGTGGCCACCTCTTTCAAGGACTTGTCTACTTTGGGTACTAATTATTTCAAAGATATTTTCAAAGCCCCGGATGAAGTGTCCATTGCAAAAGTAATCTGGGTGGCGCAGCTCTTCCCAAGGTTTGTGGAGGATGAGGATAATGAGGCTATAATGGCACTCGTCTCCAAACAGGAGGTCGAGGATATTCTTAAAGGTATGAAAAAGGACAAAAGTCCAGGGCCGGATGGTTGGACTGTTGAATTCTTTCTGCATTTCTTCGAGACGCTTGGTGATGATCTGGTTGCTGTTGTAGAAGAATCTAGAAACACTAGTCAAATCTTTGGCCCTTTCAATTCCACTTTTCTTGCCTTGATACCCAAGTCTGACTGCCCTTCTTCTTTTACTGATTTCCAACCTATCTCTCTTTGTACCTGTGTCTATAAAGTCATAGTGAAAGTTATTGCCTCCAGGATTAAGCCTTTCCTCTCCTCGCATCTGTCTCCGGAACAGTTTGGGTTCCTTAGTGGCCGCCAAATCCATGAAGCTGTAGGTGTGGCTCAAGAATCTTTGCATAGCCTTAAAAAAAATGGCAGCAAAGGGCTTATAGTCAAACTGGATTTATCTAAAGCTTATGATAGATTCAGTTGGTTATATTTAAGGTTTTTACTTACTCATCTTGGTTTCAGGTTTGATTTTGTTAGATGGATCATGAGATGTGTTTCTTCTACAGAAATTGCTCTTCTAATCAATGGTGCTGCTACCTCTTTTTTTACTCCTGAACGAGGCCTCAGGCAGGGCTACCCTCTGTCGCCCTTGCTTTTCTTACTGGCAGCTGAAGGTCTTAGTCTGCTGATTCATAAGGATAAAAGACAGGGTAAAATAAAAGGGATTGAAGTGGCCACTAATCTCTGGATCACGCACTTACTGTTTGTCGATGACATCCTGTTATTTCTCAATGGAACTTTGGAAGACAGTCGGGCCTTAAAGTCTCTGCTGGAGCTTTTCCTTAAGGTTACTGGGCTTCAAATCAACACTCTTAAGTCGACTATCACTCCTTCAGGTCTGTCTGCAGATGAGATCAGTAGAACTCGAAGACTGCTGAACTATGATGTCCGCTCTTTACAGGAAAATTTTAAATACTTGGGGTTTCTGCTAAAACCTGACTCCTACAGAATCCGGGACTGGAATTGGCTTTTGGCTAAGATTGAAAAAAGACTAAATCATTGGAGCTTCAGGTGGCTTTCGAGGGCAGGACGCCTGGTCTTAATAAAGTCTGTTCTGATGGCCATCCCAGTTTATTGGGCTAGTCTGGCCTGGGTACCTAAAGGTATTTTGTCTTCCATTGAAAAATTGTGCAGAACCTTTCTTTGGTCTGGGTCAAAATAGGACACGATCAACCCTTGGGTGGCTTGGGACAAAATATCTAAGCCAAAGGAGTGGGGAGGTTGGGGAATCAAAAATCTGTTTTCCTTTGCTAAATCTCTGGCTGCAAAATTAGCGTGGCGACTGATCTCTACGGAGTCCCTATGGGTCTCGGTCATCAAACGCAAATATATCAGTCAAGGCTCTGTTTTGGACTGGATTCGGTCCCCAGTCAAATCCTCCAAAAATGCCTCAATTGTTTGGAAAGAAATTGTGGTTTCTGTTCCGATAATTGAGAAAGGTCTGGCTTGGCAGGTCGGTGATGGATCTCAGGTGCAGGTAGGATGTGATCCTTGGGTTGGGTGCTCGCCTAACTATTCTCTGTCCCAGGAGTTGGTCACTCATATTAATTCAGAAGGCTTTTATTTTTTGAACCAGGTGGCGGATCCCAGGAATACTTCCTTTGTTAAGCAAGGCTGATTGTCAGGCATGGATCTACATCTTGAAAACAGATGGATGGGTGAATGGAATAGTTATATTGATGATCTTTCACATTCTGCTATTCGAATTTCGGATTCTGCGGATAAATTGCGCTGGGTGAATGCACAAACCAGATCCTACTCCCCAAAGTTTGGGTACAAATGGCTGATGACACAAGAAGATTGGGGGGATCCCAGTTGGTGGTCTAAATCTCTCTGGAAACTCAAAATCCCAGCTAAGACCAGACTCTTTTTCTGGTGCATCTTGCATAATGAGGTTCCAACTTGGGACTTTCTGAGAAAACGAGGTAAGCAAGGGCCGAGCTGGTCTTCTCTCTATAAGTCCGACGAAGAAACTCTTCAACATCTCTTCCTCTTTTGTCCTTTCAATTCTAGCATGTGGACAGAATCTTTGCGGCTGACAAATATCCCATTGAGATGGCATGGAGAGGACCTTTCTCAGGCTTGGAATTCTTGGTGGTAGGAGGCTTCAGATGATAAAATAAGGGCCTTTCCTCTTCTTATTGCTTGGGGAACCTGGATTTCACGCAACAAGATGCTCTTTAATGACTATCCATTTCCTTTAGCCAGGCTGGCAGCTGAAGGAGCTGCAATTTATGATAGTATTCCTCCGCCTGCAGCTGTAGTTTCTACTTGCAATATTCAGCCGGAGTCTATTAATCAGTCAGTTCCTTGGGCTTATTTTGATGGGGCTTCTGGTGACAATGATCTTTGTGGTGCTGGTTTGGTCATCCATCTTTCCGCTGAAAACTCTCTCCGAGCTTCTGTTGGCCTTGGGCAAGGGACAAATAATTTCGCTGAACTTAAATCACTCCATCATCTTCTCTGTTGGCTTACTTCTATTCATATCAGACAGATTCAGATCTTTGGTGACTCTAGAAATGTAGTAAACTTGTTCAATGGGACTCAGCAGTGCAGGAATTTTATTTTACTACCTTTGCTTAAGGAGGTTCTTCGAATTAAATCTTTTTTCTCAGAAATTTCTGTTGTTCATATCTACAGGGAAAGAAACCAGCAAGCAGATCTTTTATCTAAAGAAGGTGCTCAACTCGCTCTGGGGACCTGGGTATTAGTTGAAGTGGTTAATGCGACTGTTCATGTTCGTGAACAGCCATCTTTTTTGTAATTATGTTGTTTATTTCTGTTCTGTTTATTTTGGACTTATAAAAACTCGAAATATGCTACTATATTGAGTCCAAAACTGTTTTCCTTATGTAAGGAGGTTCTGGGCTCCCTTTTTGTTCTCTGATGTACATGTATATAGGGTTGGGATAGTTCCTACTGCCAGCTCTCTTATGATTGTTAGTACAGCTATGGTTTTTTCGTTTTTTCTTTCTTCTCTCATCCTCTTTCCGGGTGATGATGAGCTAAAAGAGACGCACTGTTGGCTGCTATGGGTTTATTTTATGGGTTGAGAGGTGCTAACATCTTCTCAGGTGTTTTAGCAGTCTTGATTCCACTCCCTCTTGTAAAAGGGAATGGCTCTATGTTAGAAATGCTATGCATATGCTCTGAAACTATCTATTTATAATAGAAAGTTCATTTTTTTCTGTGGAAAAAAAAAATGCCTTTCCTTCTTCAATACCATGTGCAAATGGAAATTTAATATTCAAATCGATTTCTAAATGCCCTTCACCTTAACATGATGCCATATTGATTTTCAATTTGCAAAAAAATCAATTTTAAATGGCAAATCGATTTTAAACATTACAATATAAAATACCAATCGACTTCCTTTTTTTTTTTTTTAATTACAAATGGAATTTAAAAATAAATAATACAAATCGATTTATAATGAACAAATCGACTTTGTTTTTTCAAAGGCATATCAAACCAGCTTTATAAAAAAACTGCAAATCGACTTAACTTTATCGATTTAATTTGCACATCTCTTCGCATCCTTAGAAAACTTCAAATCGACTTAAGATTTATTTGCACATTTCTTCAAAATTTCAAATCGACTTAACTTACAGCGTTTGACTAATCCATATGGAAGTGTTTCTGCATTTAAATAAATCGAATTTTTTCCTTCAAACGGCATTTAATATATATATCTCAAGGAATTCCGATACCTGTCGTTTTGTGCAGTAATTCACAGCCGTTTTATGCAACAGTTCAACGCTGTAGGCTCACCATTCAACGCTGCTACCGCTGGTAGCCACTTTCTGTCCACATCTATGGGCATTCGCAATTCACGGCTGCAGGATGCACAACTCACTGCGAACCAAAAAATGCAGCGATGGCTCTGCTTGGCTCTTCTCAACGCTTACGGCTAGTCTATGGCTCACAACCTCATGGCTTTGCTGTCACACGCAGTAGACCCAACACAGGTACCAGCTCAACAACATAAGCTCCGATACCAAGTGTTGGAGTTAACACAGCGGAAACATTAAACAACTAACACACACAGCAGAAAACCAAACATAAAGACAACAGATTTTAACATGGTTCACCCAACCAATCTGCGCTACATCCACCTATCAGGGCATCGGCAATCTCATTCATCAAATGGAGAAAATACAATTGCAGAGTTTCTCATCTGCCCAGCTCTTCCTCACTACACATTCCTCATCATGCTCACTTTCCTCTACGGGCTTACATTTTATAGCTGTAAATGGAAACAAACTCATAAATTCTCTCACAACAAATATAGGATGCATTAACTCCTCATCAGAAACTGATGGAGCCAATGTAGCAACAAATCCTATTGTTGTCACCTACATGAGATTTTTCTCCAAATCTAATTAAAAAATAAGAATAAAATCTCAACAGCAAGAAGTTGAAGTCTTCTGCTAGAGGAAGTGCTTTGAATTCTTTGAAGAGGAAGAATATGAACCTCACATAGATGATTTAAGATTTTCCACCAACCAAAGGAATGCTCATGAGCATCTATGTCTCTGGATACAACTCTAAATCTGGAATGACATATTCTGGCTCATGCTCACTTGAAGTGTCGTGTCTTTGGCTATAACTCTGAGTCTGGAATGACAGGTTCTGGCTCAGGCTCACTTAAAGTTTCGTGTCTCTGGCCAAAACTCTAAATATGGAATGACAGGTTCAAGCTCAGGCTTGGTTGATGTGGCTTCGAAGCTTGTAGATGACCATCATTTTCCCCCCAGTTTTCCTGGCGCAACATGATTTTCAAGCATCGAATTATTAAGCTAGTGTTCCATACGAGTTAAATGTTACCAAGAGAAATTTGCTGAGTATTTTTTAAGTTGTATTAATAATTTCGAACATGGTCCTTATTCTTTGGTTGTTAGAGAGAATTTTTATATTGGCATAATATACCTTCTACTTTATCTATATGCATTGTATGATGTGTTGAAGAACATTGGGTTTTTCATTGTCGGCGCTATCAAAATATAAATAATTCTTCCCATTACTTGAGCCTCATTTGTTAAAAATAAGAATAAAAAATGGCCACACTTAATGGTGTGTTATAGTTACTAAATACTATGATACACTCACCTATTGTCAACAAAATCCAAATCAACAAAGACTCCATATCTAAAATTTGAACTTGTATCCAAGATGCATAAGAAAAGATTGAATTCCTTCATTGATGGCTCCCATTGTGGCTTCCATCTAGAACCGAGTGTGTGTGCTCTTCCACTGGTGCAAAGGGAAAATGTTGCTAGTTGCTTGTGAATAAGAAATGTAAAACCCTCTTATTAGACTATGGCTATCATTGTCCAGCTTCATCTATAACACATGGGTAATATCACTTTTCACTGGCATAAGCATTTCGGTTTTGATTACCAACAAAAGAACACTTTTCATATATCAATCCTAGCGAATGGAAACTCGACCCTCTAAAGGAGAATGAAGCACGGGTTCAACTGGTGCTAATGAAGGGTTATCCATGTGTCATGGGCCGAGTGGAGTGCGTAGAGTTATGGTAGCATTACTATATTGGATGAGCATTATGGACAGATTGGAGAAGTGTTTTGGAGGCCAAGAAACTATGGGAGAGGTTGTCCCAAATTTTATTAGCACATGAGGGAGGGTGACAGTGTAATTTTGTAGAGGCCGACTTGGGAAAGGAGTGGGTAGTTTTTTGCAAACATAATTGGAAGGGAATTGAGTGGGAGGGTGACAACGGAGAAGATACATGCAACGTGGGTAAGAAGTGGGGGACGGGACGTGAGGGAGTGGAGGAAGCTAGGGAGTTGGGAGTGGTATCATGCGTATGGAGTATTATGGAAGTTGAGGCAGCATGGAGGGATGCTGGTGAGAGCAGTGGAAGGCTGACGGTGGAGGGAGTCTGATGGTGAATGTGATGGAGCGAGCGTAGAGTAGAGGGATGGGTGGAATGAGTGGGAGCGGGTAGAGGGAAGATGAGCTGGGGAGTTGTACGGGAGCCGACGTGGGGAGCCGGCGGAAGTTGAGAAGGAGGGAAGAGGCCAACTATTAGTGGTGAGGGGCACGGTCAAGCAGATGTAGATGCTCTAGTGCCACACCGTAAGATGGAGTGGAGGATTGTGTAATATCCCAAAAGGAAGAATGCAATAATACTTCACACAATATAAGACCTTCTAGCAAGATAAACAATAAATATAAGTACAAATCACAATATTCAGAAAGAGATGAGCCATTTTATTATATTGGAGATGATTCAATTACAACAGTACAAGATATAGGTAGATCTAGCCAATTAGATGAGCTAGGATCACCATGAAAACATGTATAAAGTAGGTACAATGTAACTGTTGAGGCTCTGTAGCAAATACTGCACTGTCCCTTCAGCAGAATATAAACATGTGGTTGCAGGCTGAAAAGAGAAATTTATATCTACTCAAAATTGGAGCTCTGATGATGCCAAGATTCAAGATCTGGCCAATGTGATGGATTCCCAAGATAACCAAGAAAGGATTTTCCAGATCTACAACTTTGGAAAAATCACCTCCGCAGGGTTTGATCCTTGATATTCTAGGAAATACAGATATGAAGCTAGATATGAAGAATAGATGGCTGAAATTTGTTCTTATATCATATCGATTCTTGAAGAGCTGATCCCTTCCTCAGATCTATGAGCTAGAAGCTCTAGATCTAGCTCTTCAATCCTCCAAAAGATGATTGCAGCTGCTGCAACACAATTGCCTCTGAAAACTACACTGCGAGGGGAAGAGAGGCCTTCTGCCTACTAAAATATACTACAATAAGCTCCAAGATGATGGTGAGACTGATGGCAATGTGAAGGAATGATCCTCCACTGGATTGCTAGCTGAAGTACTAGCAACTTCCTTCCTCCTTTCAGATCTACAATCTTGACAGCATTATTCTTGGAGAGAATACTACTGCTAGGAGGTCAATAATATTTTTCCTAATTCCAGATCTGTAATGTGGCTTTAGGAGTGATGATATATAAGCCTAAGTGATGGGAATAATCCCTCATCTTTTTCTCCGACTGAAGTACTAAAGACAACTTCCACCTTCCAAACTGATCTTCAGAAAACTACAGTTTTCTTAATATGAATGTTCTGCAGAAAGTATAAAAAGGAAATGGCACTTAAATCCTGATGTATAATGAAGTACAAACCTTTTCCTTAGAGATAACTCAAAGAAAGAGGAGGGATTCCCACCTTGGAACACCTTGTGCTAAACAGCACCTGCAATCTCACCCAAGAATGCAGTGGAATGTCATTTGACAATTCCAAATCTAAAAGATCATACATCAAATAATCCAATATACATTTCACCTTTGCCTTCATCTCCTTTATAACGATTGAGCCATCCTAAGCCTTGGCCTTAATCTCAACTGCGCAGTCTCATGTGGACAAAATCCTCCAAGTGGGACTGCGATGTTTGACCAAATCAACCAAACAGTCTAGGTGCAATGTGTTGAATGATAAAAGATGCTTCTTAAAACTCATAATTATCTCACATTAATTCATCAATCCAGGTAAGTCCTCTAATTTTGAGAGTGTACACAGTATGTGGCTACTATTATTTAAAGAGTGATGGTTTGTAGCATAGATCTTAACACAAATGTAAATGAAAATATCTAACATGCTCTAATGGAAATTATTAAAGAAACATCAAAGTGCGGTCATCTATTGAAATCAAAGCTTACATCAATCTAGATAAAAATATCACCAGCTGAGAGCACAATAGCAATAAATCACCTCTACTTTAGCTGATTAAATCTAAATTATATTAAATCTATTGTGAAATGCAATCAAGACAAGGGTAATATCATTCCGAGAGTCTGAAAGAAGTAATCAAACTCTTGCAGAATATAATGTGCTTATTTAAGGAATCTCACAAAGCATGACAATATGAATCACAAGCAAAATGTAATCAATCCAATAGTAATGTAAAACATGAATAGAATGTAAATCAAGAAATAAGGAACAACTTAAATAAAATAGATTCACAGGGGAAAGAAATTATCGAACCGATTAAGCGCTAGGAAATATCATAACATGATACAAGGAAGCAAGAAAACTCCACCAGATGTCGGGCCCTTAGCCACCAGCAGGTACTACCACGTTACTTCAAATACAGTGAGAGAACAGAAACTTAGTTATTTATTAATCATTGAACTGAAGTAACAATACAATAAGTCAGACTCTCCAAAACACGGTCTCTAATTATGTTTTACAAATTAGAAAATAACAGAGATTCCCCTATCCTTTCTATCATCACTTGCTTTTATAGTCAGGCAGAGATAAAAATTAAACAGTAAATACGATCCAGGATCTCCGATCCTGAGGGATTAGTAACCAATTCTTAACTTAAGACATAGCCCGCTCTGATCTCCTTCATGTATTCTTAACTCTGGTTGTAACCGATGCGCTTCTTTCTCCATTGGTCAGATTCTTCTATTCTAATTCTATTTTTTGGGGTTCCTTTGTTCCAACGTTAGGGAACAAAAATCGTCCCTTACCATTTCCCTGTACAAAGAAAGATAGAAGTTAGTTAAACCATAGCAGCACATGATTCCTTCATTATCATTAATAGTTCTAGCATATAGGATATTAAGATATGAAAGAGATAAGAATGATGGAAAAGAATGGTGAATTCAACAGTAAATACATACCCATTTTGTGACTCAATATACTCCCCTACTTACTCTATTTCATGTCCTCATGAAAATACCACCCATTTCGTGCTCTATTTCCATTTTGGTGAACGATTGGTTTGTGAGCGCAAAAAGGATTTTGCGTTGTTGGATCATCAGGAAGGGAGCGAACGGTGAAGATTTGCTGGGAAGTTGCGGTCAAAAGGCATGTGGGACCAAGATGACTTATGCACTGGGAAATTGATAATAAAACCTTTGTATTGTATGCATTATAACCAACGTTTTATATCCAACGGGGTTATATATAAGTGGGGCTTATGTGTATTGAAAATGGTTTTAAAGCGTATGTCAGTGGGGGCACATGGAGCGGAATTAATATATATATATATATATATATATATATATATATCTATATATATATTTGCAAAGGTCTTTTGGGTTTAAAGTTTGGTTCAGACTAAACTTTATAATAAGCGAGGTGTATGTTTTGTTTTCAAACAGATAAGATATGCCCGAAAAATTATTCATATATATATATATATATATATATATATATATATATATATATATATATATATATTATATAGTTATTTTAAACCATGGTGGGTTTAATAACTATAGGGAGTGAGTTATTTGATTAACGTTAGTTTTATACCAGAGGGAGTACAACTTCGGATTTTAATTCAGCATGTGCATATTAACTCTGGTCTAAAAACTATATAATAGTAGGTTTTTGGGGAATATTTACATAAATGGAATTATATAAGTAGGATAAGGTAATTTTATGGATTTAATAGCATAAGTTATAAGTTAATATGACCAAGGAAAATGAAAAACACCAAAATATAATTATATGACTAAGTAAAGTGATAATGTAAAAGCAAAGCTTTATCATTTATAATTTGACCACTTTGACCTAGAATATAATAATTTTGGAGGGTTTTTTATGTGTTTATGAATGAAGGAGATTAGTCAAAAGGGGATTTTATTTTTCATTAAGTAAAAAGGTCTTTACTTATGAAATTGAAGTGTAAATGGATGAATGTAGGGTAAATGATGATAATTAGGGATTAATATAGGAATTCAACACTTTTAACTTAACAGTCATTGAGCCTTGGGTCCGGTCCCAACAGAAGTCAAAGAAATTCTCTGAGCCTCTTTGAGTGGAATTTTATAATGTAAAATAACTATAAAGGAGGGGAAATTAGTGATTTTTTCTGGTAACAAATATTACAATGATTTTCCCACATTGTTTCTACCTACACAACTTTAATCTAGAATTTTGTCTTCCATTTTGCAGGTGCATTTGAGCTAGTGACCTTGAAATTTTTTCTTTTAAAAGCATAAGAACTATCTACATCTACCTTATATCATCTGAGGTCTCATATTAAGCTGATGAGCTCCTCTTTATTCTCTACATATATACTAATTTGTCAGGATTAAATTGTATGAATAATCATTATTCACTATTCTACAACATGTAAATTGAAACATGACAAGTCAAGATTAAGAAGTTCAACTCATCATGGATTATGGCATTTATTGACACTCTACCATAATCATCAGTAAAAAAGTAAAAAGTAGTGGCATTTGGACTTGCACACTTTCATGTTTTTATTTTTTTGCTTTGGGGTAGATTATTTTTTCTAAGTCCTTTGATCCTTATTTTAGGACCTTTACCCTCTTTTTGATTTTTAATTTTTAAATTTTTTACAAAATATGGGAAAACAACTTGCAGAAAGAAAAGCATGTACATATTTTACAAGACTATCATAAGTCAATTCCAAATTATGAATCTTATACTTATAGGACCCTAACAACACTAATCATTGGTTGTGATCATTGAATAGTCAATAATTAATAATGCTTTAAGCTCCTAAAATCCCTCCAATTTTCTCTTGTTGAAGACCCTCTCAACCTAAGCATTTATATAAATTGTGACCCTCATGTCCTCCTCATGTAAGGATTTCGCTACTAAAAATAGGTCATCATGGAATTTTCCCTATAATGTGTTTTCTGGGAAGCTTCAAGTTCTAAAACAAAAAATTCACTTGGGTGAAATGTCGATGAAGCATGTGTTTGAATTTCAGATCTTGGTTCGCTATATTTTTGGAAATATGATCTGTGGAAGTTATAGTTTTTGCGGGCTTTATAATTTCATCTCAAAGAGGTGAAATTGGGAAAATCATCATAACTCTATCTCTGAGAAGCAGACTGGAATTTTGTAAAAATTGATGGATAAGGCACGACCTGGAGTTTACTTTGCATCAACCTCAGAGCCAAAGGAGGAAACAGTGACACATGGCACACCGTACAGTTTTCTCTACTGAACTAGTCCATAATTAGGTCATTATGAGATATTGGGCATAAATTTTCCTTGAAGAATCCAAATTGGGTTAGACCCATGGGATTGGAAAGAGTACTCAAAGGGATACTACAAGACCGAAGATCAAATTTTCGGGATCTAAAATCACAGAGATACATCATATTCAATATCGAGCTCCTAGAAGGCAAGAAAAAGATACATCATGTGTTATCAAGGGCTGCAAAGGACAGGACTTTCTAGGGCAGCAAAGCAAGGAAAGGTTCAGAAAAATGATGCAGCAGAGGTAAGCTTGAGGAAAATATCTTCTATATATTCATGTTCATCTCTTTATTGCATTAGGTTCTTTGTATTATAATTTATTGTTTTTGTTTAGCACTAACATATGCTCCGCGGGATGAGATAAGTTTCACTATTATCATGTCATTGGTATTTCCTTGAAGATTTTTTCCATGTATTATATACTCATCAAGATAAGACTAAATACATGATATAATGTTCTAAAGAGTGAGAAAGGGTAGCATGACTGGTATAAATTATACAAAAAGCATGTATATCTTGGATTCACCCGATCTAACAATGTGTTAAAGTTAAATACTAAATCGTTTCTACAAATATTTTCTGGAATTAAAAACACAATCACTAATCACATAAACATGAAGAAATATAAATCACACACAACACAGATAATTTCTCGAGGAAATATTACCGCTAAAAACACCTCTACCTTTTATTGTATATTAATAATGGTTCGTGAAACAATTAAATACAAAACTCTTATCACAAGAGCCCTCAGTACCTCAACTAATTGTCTCACACTGTCATATGAAAAATTGACCAGCACATAGCCAATTCTTAACCTCTAGATAGCCTTCCTTGCTTGAGTAATCCCTGATGGTAAATATCCCTAAAATATAAGAATTCTTGCGTGCCTTCACATCGCAATTATCATGGGCACTACAATAGGTGTTTTCCTACATGTGTGCAAGAAGATATTCCTACAACTGATAGTCAACCTCCCTTTCACCTAGAACTCAATTGGGTCTCCACTGGATCTGACATCCATGCAGCTAATAATAGTAAATCCTCAGTTGTATGTGAAACCAATGATTGTGAATTGATTAATATTTAATTCACTAAATCTCTCACTAGTGTATCTTTAGTTATAACTAGAAAAACTGAGTTTAACTCACTTAACTGAGTTAAACTATTTTCAACTTGCACCAACTCATGCACCACTGCACTTCAAACTCTGTTACAACTAGAACTACTCTGTATGTCCCACCAACCAAGCTCTAACTCAAAATCCACTAGCTAATTGAATTTATTACTTTTAATTAACTCATTCAATTCCACATTGAGAATAGATTATAGTTTAATGTCCATCTAAATTAAGGGATAATAAATATATATATGCACACAAAAATAGCATTATTGGCCCCACCCTAATGTAGGTTCTTAATGCAACCAGGTTCTTAATGCACTAGGTGTGTTTTTTGAATATCAACACTCCCTCTCAACAAGAAAGGTAGTATCCTTCACCCTGATCCTGTCTCTATGGTATTCGAATTTTCTCCTGGTGAGTGCCTTCGTCGGAATATATCCATCCTGATCTTCTGTGGGAATGTTCTGAAGCAACATGATCCTCCTCTGCACACAATATATGACATGATGGTACCAGATATCTATATGCTTGGACCTATCATGAAAACAATATTAATCGAGATTTTAATGCAACTTTGATTATCACGATGAATCATTGTTAGATCCATTTGAGAACCAAACAAACCAACCAAGATCTTTCTCATCCATATAGCCTCACATGGAGCTTGACTTGCTACCATGTATTCTGATTCTGCTAAATTGAGTGACACATCATTGTTTCCTGTTGCACCAGGAAGCTACTATCGATCCAATGCTAAAGATCCCCCCTGATGTGCTCTTTGTTAGGTCTGTATATTACTAGTATAGTCCCTTATTGTTGTTAGTGTAACCCCCTTATTGTTATTATTGTACCCTTTTAGCCCCCATATTGTTATTATTGTGCCCTTAAATTATTATTGCTAGGTCAGCTAGGATTACATTGTGGCCCCACTAGGATTACATTATGGCTGCATGGACTCCTATATATAGAAAGGAGGTTTTGTAATTTGTATCATCCAAGAATTGTTCATTCATGTAAAGTGGCTTATTTATAAGGCATTGATATCTCTTTTATTCTATTTTTGGAGCTGGTTTCACAACATTTGGTATTAGAGTTTTGGATTCTAGGGTTTTTGCTACTCCAAACCGGTCATCATGGAATTTTCCCTATAAATTTTTTTATACGAAGTTTCAGAAGTTGAAATCTTTAGAGTGAAAAGCTGAAATCCTAAGGAACATCGTCGCAAAATTTTAGAGCTTGGTTCACAATATTTTCATAGATATGATCTGTGGAAGTTCGGAATTTTTGCAGGCTACTAAATTTAACCTAAATAGGTCATCACAGCATTTGCGCTATAAATTTGTTTCTACGAAGTGTCAAAAGCTAAAATTTTTAAAGTGCGAAGCTGATATCCTAAGGAAAATTGTCGCAAAATTTTAGATCTTGGTTCGCAATATTTTTCATAGATATGGTCTATGGAAGTTAGGTCTTTTGCAGGCTCACGAATTTCATTTCAAAGAGGTTATCGTGGGAAAATATTCATAGCTCTCTCTCTGAGCATCGGATTCGAATGCTGTAAAAAATGGCCATAATTACATGGATTTTAGTTTTTTGTTTACAAATTTCAGAACCAAAGGAGGAAACAATGACACATGGCAAGTCATACAATTTCGCTCTACTGAAGCAGTCCATAATTGGGTCATTGTGGGAGATTAGACATAACTTTGTCTTGAAGAATCCAATTCAGATCAAACTTATGGCATTTGAAAGAAGCTTTAGAGGGATACTATAGGGCTGAATTTTAGATATTAAGGATCCGCAATTATAGAGATAATTCAATTTCAATATCGAGCTCCTCAAAAGCATGTAAAAGGTGTGTATTTTTTTTCCAAATTGCATAAGTCTTTTTTGAAAAAATCAAGCTAGATTGATTCCAAGGGCATATTGTAGAATATATATCAGTATTGGATTCTAAAATGGCCCTTAAAATTTATTCAACACCCATTAAGCCCTCTAAAATCCATACTATGATGCATGAAGAGGAAGAATTACAGTATGAGATATCAAAATTATGGTACCAAGTGCAACAAATTTTGATCTTACAAAGAGAACTCGAAGATGACAATTTAAAAGCAGAAATGGAGGCTAAGTTGGATGGTTTGAATGATCAAATAATAGCTAATATGGATGATAAATTAGTGGAAGATCACATCGAGCATCAACAAAAAGTTGTCCAACTCTCAAAGGATACTTAACCTTGGAACAAAATATAATGAAACAACAGGAAGATCAATATGACATCGAAATTAAATGTTCTGAAGCAATCACAGAAATAAGAACTTGACAAGTATGATCAATTTCAGAGTATCTCAGCAAGTGGAAGAACTTTCATGTAGAAGATTCCACATGGGAGGATGAGAATTTTATACAGAAGCACCAAGAAATAATCAAGCATTGAGGACAACCCTTTTTTGAAGGACAGGGGCATGTTAGGTCCCTATATTACTAGTATAGTCCCTTATTTTTGTTAGTGTAACCCACTTATTGTTATTATTGTACCCTTGTAACCCCCATATTGTCATTATTGTGCCCTTAAATTATTATTGTTAGGTTGACTAGGATTACAATGTGGCCCCACTAGGATTACATTGTGGCCCCATGAACTCCTATATATAGAAAGGAGGTTTTGTAATTTGTATCATCGAAGAAATTTTCATTCATGTAATGTATTGGAGGTTGCCCCCTCGAAGTGGCTTATTTCTAAGGCATTGATATCTCTTTTCTTCTATTTTTGGAGATGGTTTCACAACACTCTTTCTGTCTAATGGACTTCTAGCCTACTCTGCATCAGTAAAACCTTGCAACTTCACTCCCTCTATCCTTCTATACCATATATAATACTCTGATGTGTCCCTTAGGTATCTCAGGACATGATTCTCCACTTTCCAAAAGATCTTGTTAGGCTTAACCATAGCTTGACTCAGCTGGTTAAATGCATGGAAAATGTCTGGTCTCGTGTTCACTAGATACATTAACAAACCCACTAACTCTTGATAGATAGTAGCATCCACTACCACTCCAAAAGTAGCATCCTATTTCCTCCAGTTTCTTGGAAGAGGAGTATCCATGGGTTTTTGGTGTGTACGTAAATCCCCTCTCCGGATAGATGTGATCCCTCTAGCCTAAGGGTGGGTCTAGCAGCAAGAGAACATGCTAATGCTTCGATTCATAGTTAATGAATGAAACTGAGTCGAGATAGATGTCCTACCTTTGATCCAACACATTTGTCATAGTTTTGGCAACATTATCCTGATCTTCGTCCGGACATGTCACGGTCTTTCAACAATGGTACTCAGGTGCCTGCACAAGGATCAGAGAAAAATAACAGCATACGAAACAATATTTACATTCATCACTATCTAATTTTTCAAGGATAATTATATGTATTGTGCAAGATCAATCACATCAAAACAACAAGGGAACCAAAACATCAGTCATGCATATATTAAGAGAAAGAAATATATTACAACCAAATGAGTCTTAACGTCGCAGCCTCCTTCAGTGGGTCCAGTTGAAATGTGTCTCGAGCATTTGTCAAGGAATGGGATGTGGTGAGGCAACCACCCTAGAATCTCTCTCGACAAGGGGTCTCTCTCTGATCTATCTCTCACCATCTATATCATATTGTTCATCTAATCTCCAAAATTTTCACCTAGCAACATCTATGTGAGAGAGATGTATTTATAGGAGAGGAGGAGGAGGTTGGGATCCCTCAAATGGTGGAAGGGAGGCCTTTTACTTTGGGAGGTTGCCCAAAAGTAGGTAACAAGAAGAAAAAGGAACATGTTCGACGTTATTCAGTTGAAACAACCCATGCTAACTCCGCTCACGAAGTGGTTGTAATGGAAACTTCACTGCTATATTTAAATAATTTTCAAAAATAGCTTGGCACGAGAAATCCACTGAGACAGAGCACCAATGAGTGCCGGCCTAGTGCTAAATTCTCTTATCGGCATGAGGCCATAACTGCCTGCTAGTGCCGATGCAAAAACATGTGTTTTTGATAGTTTGTTTTGAGAAAAGTGAACAGAGGAAATTTTCTACTCATTGCAAGCAATACACTGATAGTTTTTTCAAGGCATGAAACTGCATATAAGTCACAGAAATTTTCCTCCAATGTGAAGGATGGTAATTGTAGGGATGGTGAAAAAATGTTGTGTAACAGATGCTCCCTAAAGCATGAGGTCTGAGAGAGAGGGAGGAGTGAAATTATTTACGAGAACACGTTCAGACCAAACACCACTGCCGAGAGATCTGCAATTATAGATACAATTGATATCTCTGATACATGAACATGTGTCATGGGTGCAACCATCCATACTAGAGTAAATATAAAATTGAGATCCAAGGTATGGACGCAACCATCTAGCAATAAGGATAAAAAAATAGACTCGGGTATGGTCGCAGTCATCCAATCAAAATAATCATGCATATAGTCATGATATACAAAAATCTCGTAGCCTAGATCTTACTAGACAAAATCAAAGGTCTTGCGCTCTATCTCAACCCAAACAATTACAAATTCAAGCATTAGAAATTTGTGAGATGAAGTCTAACATGCAAGAAAGTCACCTGATTACCAGCAAATGATGCAAGTTGTTATCAGGCATGAGAGAAACCACCAATAATGAAAATGGATCTCAAGGTAAAACTAGTACAATCCATGGAATGTGAATAGTCATATGGCGTCAAACACCCACATAATCACTCGATCGAAGGCCATTGAAGAGGATCCGTCATTGAATACGAAGATCTTGACATTGAAGCATGCAAGCTCCAAGGTACCGAAAAGGAATATCTAGATAAACCGCATAGATAACGAGCTGAAGTCGACAGGAAGTGACTTGGTCGAATGAGGGCCATAATGTTTCCCACATCATTGACATGAGACAAAGGAATATGATGGTAGTGAATCAAGACCAAAAACAGGATCAAAGGAAGGTTGAAAACTTCAAACGGAAACTTATCTTGAACATATCAATGACACAACTCTGGATGTGGAAATATTTGACATCAAGGGATCTGAGGTCATGATGACGTGAAAAGGAGCCGATGAGAGGTCAAAACAAATTAACCAAACCCATGGAGGAAAAAATTATGAAATGAGATGTCCCCAACCCGACAGGAATGCAGATGAGTGTCATGTTCAATAGTGACATATTGCCGACATAACTGAGAACTGGTTCCATTTTCCCCCACCATTGCTAGCAAGTACCCCAAGTATTTTTGAAAAAATCTTGAAGGGGATAACATATGCTTGTCATGTAAGTTTTTCCTTTATAAAAATCCATCCTAGTATATTTTACGAGCCCTAGGAAGGAGGGACTCGGTTACGTCATGGTGCAATTTCTGATGTCATTTAGGTTTTAATGAGTCTGAGAAAGGAAGAACTCAACATATTTTCATATTTGAAGAGTTTGAAAAGAAGAGGAAAAGAAAAATCCAATAGTCCCTTTTCGTAGATAGTCTCATAGATCCAAAAAGGTAGAAAATTGTGTCTGAGAGAACCTCTTAGTCGCGAAAGGCTAAGGTGTTCCTTTTTCATAAATAATATAACCCAGCCTGAAAAAAGGGTAAACGTATACTAGGTAGATACTGTTTCGTAGCCATTTAACGAGTTCAAAATGTCAAGAGTCTCGGAAATATTTTCAATTTTTGAGAGTCAGAAAAGAGCTGAAAGATGACTCCAAGAGTGATTTTTTTGTGCTTTTACCGAGTCTGAAAAAGTATAAAGTACAACTCGTCACTTCATCATCGTCACATTGAAAACCTGTCGCTACACAAGAGACACACGTAAAACCTATTTTTCTAAAGAACATAGCGCAATAATCGAAAAATATGCTTTAAAACCTAATTAGGGTTCTGAAAAGTTATAAATGCCAAAAATGGTAAAAAATAAATTACTTTTAACTTTTACCTCTTGTGAGGAATTTGTGACCCTGTTTTTCACTGTGATTTTGCGGAGCTGACAGCGGGCGATCCGAAAGTCCAATCGTGAATCTATCTATTCCAGGTAAGATCTCATGTCTTTCCTTGCATTTTGATAGTATTTTCATTACCTTTAACCCCATTTTTTTATATCTATGGGGGGATTTTTCAAAATCTAGGGTGTGGCAGCCGGCGCAGGTATTGAGCATAGACTTGTGCCAACTGGCCTAAAACATGAATGGGGGCGTGCTAACTACGGAAACCATTTTTAACATGTAAATTTAAACAAGAAAGCCCAATTGAATCATTTTAAAAGCATTGGATTTGGCTAATGAAAACCATATGGATGTTTTTGCAGGTGAGAAAGGACAAAATGGTGATTGAACGAAAAGAAAGAGAACACAGTGAAGAATGTTAAGAAGACATGGGTAATAGGAGATATATGGAAGCTCTCAGAGATTTTGGGCTCAAGAAATTATTTATGGCAGCATGTCTTAGAGCTCAATTGGAGTTATTGCAGTACTTGATCAATGTCTCGAACATTGATCAGGAAAAAATTATTATTCACGACGAGGAACTTGAGATTGAGGTCTCATATGTTTACTTCATAACCAGATTGTCATGGAGGGGGAAAGTACCAATCCTAACCAGCACCCAGCCCTCAATGGAGAACATGAGTATGGTTATTGACAGGGTGTGGTCAGGGGCATGGAAAGGGTTCGAAAGTGTAAAATTCGACATCCAAACTATTTCAGATTTGGAGCTAAGGGTAGTGGTTCACACCATCACGCGAGCTGCTAGATCGTAGCCTCCGCATGAGGCCACAAAAACACAGCTACTTCTTGATGTAGATTGCATGGCACCAACTCTCTACAACAGGGCAGAGGTGGTAAAAATCAACATGAAGCACCAATTAACAAAATGCAAGAACACCAATCTGAAGCAATTTGGCTACGGTTCCATATTGGTATCTTTCATGTTAGAATGGTTACCATTCTTCCAACATCAAGAGGTAATAGTTCTAACACCACCAGCCCAAGAGCCACAGATAGTCTGTTGGGAAAATTTGATGCCAAGGTCGGGCGGAGGTCAATGGATGTCCCAGAGACCGTAGTTCTTTGAGTGGCTCCTCCAAAAATTGATTGTCATGGAGAACTAACCATACTCTAGCATGGAATTTCACTGGTGATGTAGATCTCCCACTCCTAGAAGGAGAGGATTGGGATGAATTATTGGCTAAGACTCATTTTTTATTTTGATGAGTATTATGATTTTTTTTTTGTTATGCATGTTCAGACATTTATGCATGTAATTGCAGATGTTGGCCTAGAAAGACTTGCAGACACGTCGCCAATAGTGCGAAGGATTCCTCGTGACTTTGATGTGGCCCGTCATGGTGAGGGAGGCAAGGAGGAGGAAATCATACAAAAATTGGAGGGAATCTCCCATGGGATCTAGGACTATGCACGATTTGATGATGTTCCTCGTGCGTACTAGAGACACATTGCAAGAGTGTCAAACCATGTTCACAGCTTATTGAGGCATCTTGTACAAGTAGTGATGTGCTATCATGAGAATCATGCCAACTAGACACCTATTTTTTGATTTACACATATTTTTTGGGAGACATGATGTCTCAAAATGTAACCGAAACATACATATTTTTTCAACTTATGATGCACGTGGATGAAAACACTTGACATATATATATACATCTATTTTCCTATATGGATATTGTCATGTGATGATTATTATTTTAAAAATTACGCAAATTTATATCTAATACAATATTAGCTATTGTATCAGTTAATGCATTCATTCGTCTTGGAATATGTTGATATGTGATGTAATAAAAAATTATTTCCAACAAATGAACATGCAGATACAACCTTAAGATGTGAGGGTCTCTAATAGAATAATTCCCATTATGTTGAATAACAACAATCTGTGAGTCTAGGCTAACAATCAATGCACGAATGTCGAGGGAAATGGCCTCGATTAATAGTTCAATAACAACACTATATTCGGCGAAATTGTTTGTAGTCCATCCTAGAGAGATACCTTGAAGGTCTATGAACTCACCAGTAGGATCATATATGACCTAGGCTACTAACGACAAGTTCCGAGTACTGTAGGAAGCACCATCCACATAACCGACATAAGGGGCAATGGAAATCTGCACAATAAGCAACGATCCAATAAGTAGGAAAACGTTCACGAATCACACCAAGCCAAAAATGTACAAGAAATTCAAAGAAAACCTATGTATAAAAAACATGCATGAATGACTCATGCATAGTATTTTTTAAGAAAAAACCCATTTATGGGCTGATCTAAAGGATTACCTTCATAACCAATAAGATCATAAGCCCCGTTCTGCAAAACGCGTTTAACAATGTGGGGCCCATGCCACATGGGTTGAAATTTTCTTGCCCCAAGCTTATCGTGAGCTTGGTCATACAGGAGGATGATGTCTCCTTCTATCAAGGAATGAGGAGAAACTGACTGGTCAATATGATCTTTGACCCACTTTTTTTGTGCTTCTATGACCAGAGCAGCAAATTGGTGAGTTTCATCAAGCCTCTCTAAATATAACAGATGTTCCTCTTATGGTGAAGTATTCGACATCAATTCAAAAACTAATTTGAGTGAAGGTATTTCACATTCAATCAGAAGGGTAGCTTTTAGACCATACATAAGCTGGAATGGAGTGGATCCGGTCGCATCCTTAACTGAGGTTCGGTAGGCCCAGAGAACTAAAAATAACATGATATGGCAGTTTTATTATTGCATTTGAATCATATGTTGAATCATAGTGATGAGAACTTTTTTCATGTCTTCAACTTGGCCATTGGCCTGAGGGTAGTACGGCGTTGAGATGTCATGATGTAGACCCAACTTGGAAGTCAACTCTGCCACCATCTAATGCTACAAATGGGAACCATGATCGGTAAGAATGGCTTGAGGGAAAACAAACCCAGAAATGACATGAGTGCATAGAAACTGTGATGTTGTCTTACCGTCAACCATAAGTGTATGCATTACTTCGGCCCATTTCATGAAGTAGTCCATATCTATGATGTTATAAGCATGCCCCCCGCCCAAGTGATGGTTACACGTCATAAAATAGATGCCCCACTTCACAAAGGTACCAACGTTAATGACATGATGAATATGGGAAGGCGACGCACGCATCTTGTGTTGGTAGATCTGGCAATCATGGCACTTACAGAAAACAACGATGCGGTCTTTAAAGATGGTGGGCTAGAAATACCCCGCACGAATAATTTTCTTTGTAGTAGAATATCCAGACATGTGACCACAATAGGCACCACTATGACAATCATGCAGGGCCTTTTCATCCTCCTCGAGAGTCAAACACCAACGGATAATGGAATCAACTCCGATGCGGTAGAGTGTATCTCTGACTATGCGATAGGGTTGCGATTGATGACGGATGCGTCGGTGAGCATCCTTTGACAACTAAAATCAGAAGGTGGAATTCTGAAGATATATGATGATATCTCCATACCAAGGATCGAGGGTGCTAATAAGAAAAATTGTATCGTCCGGAATGCATTCCTCGGAACAAGACGAAGCAGAATCAGAAGGGAGAGAGCAGATAAAATCGGTGAAGACTAATGATTTCTTCGACTTGGAGTTAGTGACCTCCAAATAGAACTCTTGGAGGATGAAAAACCACTTTTATTACTTTCCCCCCAGCAATTGAAGAGTCAATATGTAAGTCATAGGGTTGCAATCAGAAATCAGGGTCACTGTACACAATGTAATATAATGACGAAAATGTTGAATAACTTGAAAAACGACCAAAGCCAACTTCACCACATGTGCGTAGCACATTTCAGTATCAAGAAGGTTATGAGACAGATAGTAAATGACATGTTCGTTACCATAATCATCGTCTTGTACCAAAACCATGGAGATTGTGCTAAACGCAGTGGCCAAATAGAGGGATTAATCACAATGATAATTTGGAGGACGCAACATAGGAGCATTGACGAGCAATGTCTTCAGTGCATCTGAGGAATTTTGGGTGATCTCACCCCAGAGGAATGGGAAACCTTCCTTAAGTAATCGCATAAATCCTCTGGCCACTTCAGCATAGTTAGGTGTAAAATGATGTAGGAAGTTAGCTTTTCCCTGTAGACTGTGCAGCTGATTTAGGGAGGAAGGAGAGGGGAGATTAACAATAGCTTTAAATTTGACTGGATCGAAATGAATCTCGTATTCAGAAATGATAAAACCTAAGAGTCTACCGGAGTCAACATAGAAGATGCACTTATGCGTATTCAGGCGGATGTTATAGTGTCAATAGCGAAGAAAAATATGACGGTGATGATCAGGATGGTCTTTACGCTTAGTTGAATGAGCTATAAGGTCATCCAGATAAGGCTGAAAAATGTGCTTGATATCATGGAAGGAATATGACATTGCTCGCTGAAATGTAGCCCCAAAATTTTTAATACCAAAACGGAGTTTTTTATATGCAAAAGTACCCCAAGAACAAATAAAGGCGGTCTTATTTTGATCAACCAGAAGAATGTTAATCTAGTTATAGCTAGAAAATGCGTCCATAAGGGAAAAAATATCACTCCCAGCACAACCATCAATAATTTGATCAATAAAAGGAGTAGGATAATTATCGTTAGGGCAAGCACAGTTAATTTCATGATAGGCAACACAGACACAGATGGTACCTTGTTTCTTATCTACAGGAACAATATTAAAAACCCATTCTGTCAAGGGAATCATATAGATAAAATCAGTTTTTTTTTTTTTTTTCAACTTCTCGCTTAATAGCGACAGCCTTTCTGGTGCACAGGACGAAGACACTGACGAACACGCTTCACACCAAGATAGGTAGGAATCTCATGCACCACTATACTAGGATCAATGCTGGGCATATCTTTGTAATATCATGTGAAAATGTCGCGAAACTCATAAAAGAGACTAGTATAGACTTGAACCTCATCGGGAGACTAGGTCACCCCAATATGGATGTTATTGACAACCCCCAGTTTGATGGAGACGTTGATAGGCATTATCTATGTGATGTTGCTCAAGTTACCTTTTGCAAAGAATTCGTGCATTAGGATAGGCATTTGAAGTGGAGGAGAAGCAACCTGAGAAGCAAACCTCTCGAGACATGTAGACATGGCCACAAGGCTAGGCATGAAAAAGGAATGATGATGACTATCATCCCAAGGGGGGTCCTCAAGAGACATAGTTTCCATGATGGCTTTATCGGAGGGAAATATCTCACTCAAGGGATCGGGTGAATCTGAATCGATGAGCCAAGGGGATTGAGAATAAGTATCAAGAAACACACCCAAAGGATCATGAATAGTAGGGGGAGGATCCGAGGCCAAAATAAGTTCACAATAATAAATCTCAATCAGACTTAACGACATCGAATCTCCAAATGAATTGATCTTCTCGGGTGAAGGGATGATCCACAGATCGTTAGACCTCGAGATCATATTAACCTTAACAGTGTTGCACGAGGAAGAGAAAAAATACCCATGAGGGCAGGATATTTGAAGAGACCTGGCCCCACGCTCTCATACGGAATAGGGATTTGATTGACGTACGAAACCTTGCTCTCAGAAGATGAATAAGTGAAGAAATACAACTGATCGACAATAATGATCTTTCCCTTGTGTGGAAATCACAAAACACGAAAGAGAGTGGATGGAACTCACATCATAGCATGAGTCCAACTCCGACTGAGGAGAAGATTGTAATTGAGCTTGGCATCAACTACTTCAACCTCAAATTTGATTGTTTTCCCTTCTAGAGTGATCAGTAAACTAGATAGAACACCAAGAGGTTTACATTTCCTTCCATCAAAAGCTTCTAGAGAATTTGGAGATGAATTGAGAGTTGGAGAACCAATGGCTTTCCAATATGCAGATGACATGACACACGTAGATGCACCCTCATTCATGACTGCTTGATGGATATTCAAGCATTAATCCCAACTTGGATAATGAGTGCAAGCTGGTGAGGGAGACGTGGGATGAAATTCTCCAAGTCGAAAATAATAAGGCTCGAATCAGTAGGATCAACCCCACCGATAGAAGATAACAAATCCTTCCATTGAGACAGTCAACTCTGAAGTACTTCTAATGCAAACATCATAGAAGACGCCTAGGCCAAATATTCAACAATACTATATTTTTTAGCAACATAGGCATTAGGATTGTAGGAAGACTTATGGAGTACACCTTTGGAAGGTGGTCGTACAACAGGCTCAGTACTAGGCCTCTCAATCTGAAGTGGGCCAGAAGCAAGTGGAGGAGGAGGACCATCATCGATCTCTTTCCCCACTGCCTGACGTAGTTTGGTATAATATTTTGACTAGGTAGCTATAGAAATGGATGCAAAACCATTCATCATAAAAACTGAAGAGCCAAATGGGGAAGAGGACTAAGGTTTCTCTACCAACTGAGTCTGTTGTGACGAAAATGGTTCTTTGAGAATAGCCGGAGTTCCTTGGGTGCCTTTGAGCAATCGAATCACTTTGGCATGTCGAGGAAAGTCCTTGGTGTAATGATCTTCATCACAAATCAAACAAGGATACCTCGGTTTACGTTGTGAACCATCATCAGCATGAGATTTCTTAGAGTCCTATTTTGGGTTATCGGCTTTGGCCTTACCTTTACCCTAATTTTTACCCTTCGAAATTTTATAAACTAGATTGGCTTGAATGACATTCACTTCCACAGTTTTACCACAATTCGGGGTCGGCTGAGAAGTAGTGTCATTGGAAGGAGAAGATTTTTGCTTCCCATGCTTCAGAGTAGAAGACTTCTGAGAAGTCTGAGACACGGAACTGATGATACCATTGACGGATGGCATCGTCGGTGCTTTGGAATTTTTAGGTCTAGGAGCATCAAGCAAGAGTTCATACAACGTTCCAAATTGAGAGTACACAAGATCAAGGTATTGGGTATGAGCAATGGCTTGTTCCTCAATGATGAATGCCCCCATAGAAATTTCCTTGGAAATCAGAGAAACGAAGGAGGTAGTAAACCAATCAGTTAGGAGCTTATCAGGAATCTCAAACTTGATCAAGAAATGATGATGGCTCCATTCATAAATATGATCCGAGATATGAATAGCTCTATCTTGCTTGAAGGATGTGAGGAGGTGTGTCCTGGTTTCATACCGAACTGACAACTGAAAGTGCGTGAGAAACACCATGGCTAAAGAATTGAAATCTTGCAAGACACCGCAATATAACTTGATGTACCACTTAGCAGCGACACCAGTAAGAGTCTGTTGGAAAATATGGAGTCAGATAGAATTTCCAACCCAAGAGTTATAGGAACACCAAAGATGATATGTCATAACATGTGTTTGGGGGTATTCTCCAAACTTTCCCTCAAACTTAGGATAATCACCGGGAATTTTGGTTGGAACTGGAGGCCAATATGAGTTATGAAGGATATGATTTTTCGTGAACTTTGACACATCAGGCAGTTCCAACGTAGCGACAAAAGGAAATTGAGGATTAAAAGGCATCGCAGGTCATTGATAAATACCGGTATTAACATTCCACCCAGGTTGAGAGAAATTCTTGCCCCTTATGTTTTTTCCTAGATGATTCTGTCCATTCCGGTTATAAGCCTGATAATTTTTCCCATACATGGGTTGAGGATTGGGATATTGATTCTGAGCATACCACTGAGGTCCTTGCTAAGAAACATATGGATTTTGTTGTAGAATGTAATCATTGCCTTGAGGTGGATTATACACCATCTGGGATTGAATTTGAGGGTAATAAGTGAAACCTTGGGGTGCAATATATAGTACCTAAGATTGACCTTGAGGAGGGTAAGTAGCGCCTTGAGGCTAAGCAGGCACCCCCTGGGAAGCAGGTTGAATAGGTTACCCCTACAAAGGAGGTTGAATAGGTTGTCCCTGTAGAGGAGGTTGAATAGGTTGTCCCTGCGGAGTAGGTTGAACTGGTTGCTAAGGCTGGATAGGTTGTCCCTATGGCGCAGGTTGGCCTGAATACAGAGGGTAGACAAGATATCTCTACGAAGCAGGTTGGCTTGGATACTGAGGGCCACTAGGTTTCCCTCGCAGAAGAGGTTGGCACGATGGTTGAGATGGGCTAGGTTGCCTGTAAAAACTAGGTTGACCTGGCGCAGGACCGTAGGATTGTCCCTGTTGTACAAAATTTTGGCCTTGCTGAACATAAGGTTGATGCTGTTGTGAAAAAGGTTGTCCCTCTGGTGGAAAGATTTCCCCCCCGGGAACATAATATGCTCCGTGTTGGGAAAAGAGGTTGACCAGAAGGATTGTAGGGTTATCCTTGTTGGGCTGAAGGTTTTCCTTGTAAGAGTTGTCATTGCGGACTGTAGGGTTTTCCTTGTGGACCCGAGGTTTTTTCCTATTGGACCGAAGGTTGTCCCTGTAAGGATTGCCCTTGTAGGCCTGAGGGTTGTCCCGACTGGTAAATGACTTGATTGGGATCAATCAGAGGAAAATATACAGGATTACCATATACATAATAATGATGTGGAGGATTTCCATAAGCTTGTGGCTGCTGAGAACCTTGAGTTGTGGAATTCTGTTGCTGAGGATTCGGAGAGGGGGCATATTGTCGCTGAATATCCAACAAATACTCATCAAATTTATAACGACTAGGAATAGAAGTGGAAACCATAGGTTCAGTTCACATAGGAGGTATTTCCACAGCATGAGGTTGTGATCTAATCATGGTGGGCCTAAGCGGTGTTGTGGGATTAATAAAGATAGACCTGCAAAAAACAGAAGGTCTTGATGATCACGGAGTCATGGTAACAACCGGTGCAGATGAAGCCACACAAACAGCGGGTCGGATTGAGATATATGTAACAACGGTCAATGAAATGGGCATCGAAGGAAATACCCTTGACCCAGGAATAGACAAGCTTCCAATGGTAGTCGATGTACTAGACTATGTCATGGATGCAACACCAGAAATGATCTGACCCAATGTACGATAACTGGGTGGGAGAGACACCGATTGGGAAGAAGGTTGACTAGAGACACATGGGAAATCTTATGGGAAGAGTTGATACTCTCTGGTAGAAACATGAGGCTCTTCACTATTGATAGGACTCAAAGAATCCATGTCTGACGAGGTTGTAAAATCATCAAAAAGACAACGAGGACTAGCAGGTAAAGAAACGGCTAATAGTAGTGATCCCGAAGTAAGAGGAGGGAATTATTCCTCACTTCCAAAACTAGACCAAGCACCCTGAGGTTGCCAATTCATGTCAATTGACCCTTTAGGAGAAGACTGGGTGGAGAGAGGAAAGATGCTCAGGAGGATAGGCGGTGAAAACTTGACAGACCTAGTGGAATGAGGTGTTTCCAAAGAAACGTTAGGGGAAAGGTCACCACTAGGAGGCAATGAAGAGGACGACGAACCTGGTGGTTCCACCACTGTGACAATCTTTCAACACAAAAAAAGGAAACGAGATAGCCTAATCGAGACTTCAAGACAAAAACAATAAGGAACTACAAAAACAAGCCAAACAAATATCTTCAATGAGCAATGTGATCGTAAGAAATTAATTTTATGATATTGAAACAAAACTTTGATGTTTCATGTTTTAAGAGTCAAGAAACAGGAAAAAGATGAATCTAGTCACTTTTAGATTGAACGAGTGTGAAAGGACAAGTGCTCGATGATCTTTTCACTTTTAGAGAGTCATGAAAATACCAAAAGGACTACTCAGGTAATATAAGTAAGAGGGTGTACGAAGTTTCCATGAACTTCCATATACTCCTTCATGATCAAATGAAAGAGAAATGACCAAGGAATTGATGTACCTGTAGGTAATATCCTCGAATGTTGTGTTCAATGTATCACGGTTACAGGGCAGCATACTCCGCTTCCTATGGATAAAGGATTGCAACCTATAAGAGTCTCCCTTTATATACGCGACGGTACAAGAAACACAAGTCCATGCTAGCACTGTCTAGAGCCAGATTGCGAATGACACCTACTAGGTTTAACGACGATGAAACACGTCACTAGCCTAGACCTCTAAAATATGTGCGTTAGATTTCAATGCTTCCTTAGGTTGATTGAATTCATCTTAAGGTTTATCTTTAATTAATATTGTGATTTCAAGGCCTTAGTGAATGTGATCTCGAATTCCTAAATGCACACTACATGCAAAAGAGCATCATTTCCATTAAATAATGAATGCTACCTAAGAGAAGGATAGGAATCTATGAAAAATTAGAAATCAATTGAAACATAAGAAGAATTTCACTAATGCATCTAATACAACCAAATGAGAAAACAAAAACTCTTTCCTAGTTCGCTAAAAGCTAGTAATGCAAAAGAACATTTTCATTTCCAACTTAAGTGAAAGAATGAATTTTTTTGGTTTTTAGTTGAATGAAGCACACAATGAACTGCTACACTAAAAAGAGAAAAAAAGACTAGTTTCGAGCACTATGAATGTAATGATATAAAACAAAGAGACGAATGCAATACAAACATAAAACACACTAAAAAAAAGGATGCACTCTTCCAAGCAAACAAAAAGACTTTCAAAACAATCCAATGAGCAATGTAATCTATACTCGAAGTGAAAAATGGAGAGTCAAACAAAAAAAAAATTGATCATCCCAAAAACCAAATTAATGCACTAGGTGTTGGTGCTGAATCTTCTCGTTGAATCTCAACATTACTATAGAACCTATCAAGGTGCAGAAAAATATCAATAATTTCACCACCTGAAGTCTTCGAGTGGTCAACACTTCATACAATTATTGTAAAGGTATCATTGTACTGAGTCATTGTAAAAGCATCATTGTAAAATTTGTACAATTGTCTATCTACCAAGAGTTGAAGACGCAGTGTCAGGAGGTCTAGGATCATCATTAGGCAGTTGTTTCATAGTTGGGGTTATGGTATAGTGTGTCTTTTTATTCTACATCATTCTATATAATTGAAAAGTGGACCATATTCCCTGGTATGGGAGTCCATTCTTCTTTTTATTGTTCTATAGGGTGGTAGGGTGATGCTAGGCTGAGTTGTAGCTCATTGAGTGTTGGGGAATCCATTTATTTGAATAAAATTAAGGGAATTTTGAGGTATAAAATGGGCCTCCAAAGGAAATTATAAAATAATAGTGGAAATAATAAAATAAAATTAGATTACATCATCAAATTTTAGAGGGAAACAAGAAAAAACTATTTTTTCAACTCATATTTTCAACTTGTCTCCCTATGGTTTTACTCAAATTTTGAGTGGAAAAACTCGTTGGATACAAAATTTGATTCCTCGTCAAAGGATTACCCATGCTACATACTTTATATGGACCTTGCTACACAAGAAATGATAAATACATGGAAAACATGATTCAAATCATGAATTTTCATGAATTTCTCACTTTTCATGTAGCAGGGTCCATCGAAATTATGTGGCATGGGTACTCCTTGGATGAGGAATTAAACTTTTCATCCAATGAGTATTCCCACTCGAAATTGGAGTACAACCTTAGGGAGATAAGTTGAAAATATGAGTTCAAAAACTAGTTTTAGTCTTTTATTATCTTTTGATTTTTTTTACTTTTTTAATCCAAAAATGG
Organism: Pinus albicaulis; assembly: GCA_034641835.2. Classification (NCBI taxonomy): domain Eukaryota; kingdom Viridiplantae; phylum Streptophyta; class Pinopsida; order Pinales; family Pinaceae; genus Pinus; species Pinus albicaulis. Next base: position 2,086,245,618 of record CM076575.1, on the reverse strand, counting down.
TGAATCATCCCTCATGGTTGACATCATCATATTGAATCCTATTGGTTCTTATAAAGTTTATTTTGGTTTTACATTTTTCTCAAGAGGCCCATTTTAGACCTCAAAATTCCCCTAATGTGAAGAATCTCAGGTGTTGGAGCGTCCGTCTAGTGGGAGCTAGAGAAGAATATGTTTCTAGGTTCTAAGAAATTGGAGCTCTCTTTTCAATTGGAGTTAAAGATTAAAGACTTATTAGAAACATTAGTGGAATTTTGAGGTCTAAAATGGGCCTCCTAAAGAAATTATAAAGTAATAGTGGAAATAATAAAATAAGATTTTATTACATTATCAAATTTTAGAGGGAAAAAAGAAAAAACTACTTTTTCAACTCGTATTTTGAACTTATCTCCCTAACGTTTTATTCAAATTTCGAGTATAAATACTCGTTGGATGAAAAATTTAATTCCCCATCCAAATATTACCCATGTTACATATGTTTTATGGACTCTGCTACACGAAAAATGAGAATACATGAAAAACGTAATTGCAATCACATTTTTCATGTATTTCTCATTTTTCGCGTAGCAAGGTCCATAAAAAGTATGCAACATGGGTACTTCTTGGATGAGGAATTAAATTTTACATCCAATGAGTACTCCCGATTGAAATTGGAGTAAAACATTAGGGAGATAAGTTGAAAATACAAGTCGAAAAAGTATATTTATTATTTTATTATTTTTTAATATTTTTACTTTTTTACTCCAAAAATGTTGAATTATCCCCCATAGTTGACATCATCATATTGAATCTTATTGGTTCTCATAAAGTATATTTTGGTTGTACATTTTTCTTAGGGGGCCTATTTTAGACCTCAAAATTCCCCTAATGAACATTCAGGTTGTTTTTGTCCCGGAGGGGGTTTCCACCTTAAAAATTGTGTGCATCTGTGTTCCTTCTGTTTACTGCTATCATTGTAAAAACATTGATAGTAATTTAAGATTAAATAATGCTCTAAAATATTAATAATAATACTAATTGAAAGGAATAATGATTCACCCCCCCTCTTAGTATTTCCAACAATGATTTAATTTTGTGCCCTAAACATAAACTTAGAGAATTGAAATGAAGAATAAAATAACAGCAAAGAAATATGTAAACACAACAAGCATTGATTACAGAGTTCATCCCTCCTGGACTATGTCTTCAGGTCTTCTTCCAAGCGCCCATCCTTTTTATTATGAAATGATCCAAAGAGTTTCTTTATAAGAGATTTCACCAACTGATCTATGCACACAGGCACTGTTTGTTATCGTAGAAAAAATCCATCTGTCTCACCTTTCCGACGTCTGTCTTCGTTCCCAATTTGGCACCGAGATATGAAAAAAATAGAATTTTCTACCATAAACAAAATACTATTATGAAATTCCTAACTGAACTCCTTCCACACTAGTGCAATGGTAAAATTTTCATGATTCCCATGATAGGTTCGAGGGTCAAAACTCTCAAAATATTAATGGGAAGTTTAGTGTTAGGTTAAATAACCTTTGTTTCGGTGCAATGACGTTTCAACACCTTGCTAAAACTTAGGTTAGCACATCATAAAACATAAAATATTGGCTAGTTTATACAACATTTCTTTATTTTTTTAAACGTTACAACCAAACCATATATAATATATGGTTTTAAACCCAAAAACATTATTTTACCACACCCCATATATATATATATATATATATATAGAAGATGAACTAAACCTTAATACCAAACCTATGGATACAATATATACAGTCCTAAACTTTATACCCGATATTAAACTATAACTTAATATAACCCTTAGTCATGGCGGTGAGATAACATGATTCCCTATGGCTTATGACTAGTTACCATCTCCCCAATGATGATGTGAAACAATTGGAACCCCGTGCAGGTGAGATAACATGACTAACCATTGCATGTGACAATTTATCAACTCCCCATCAGTGACGTGAAATAGTTGGAACCCCGTGGCGGTGAGATGGTTAGCATCCATATGGCATTGCTAATGCAGTGAAACCTCTAGCACGTTGATATGCAAAAAAACTATGGTAGTGTTGGACCTCCACTTGTGACTCTGGCACTGACTGTTAGTGCCACATATGTTTTTTAAAACATATCCTAACTCTGCCACATGGCACATAAAATTCCACTATGTTATAACATGTTGTGGAATGTAAGCATTGGTTGAAATCCACTCCACCATTTATTACCTTTGCACCATAGTTATAATGATTGATCTTCGCTCATGATATGGTTAAACTCCTCATTACATTCTTCGCCACCATGGTTTGATACCATAGTTTTTATTCATTTACGCCATAGTTTAATACCTTAATCTTTAACCATAAAACTTTTTCATGCTTTTTTAATATAAGTTTGTAGCTTAATTTTATATCTAATATATTTTTCATAAATTATGCACCAACCATAGTCTTAGCCTTAGGTTTAATACCATAAAGTTTTTTCCTATTGACATTTGGACCATACCATGTAAAGTCTTCTCACCATAGGTATTTTTATTTTTTAATAAAATTTCCACACCATTTGACTTATGATATGAACAAAAACCCATAATTATCACCATCACCTGAAGAATTGTACTTGTTAATGAGATTTGAACCTTTTTGAATGCATTGACTTGGCCTTGCCACATGTCAAGCAGTAGGAACGCCACATGGCCCGGAAGCCACGTCAGCACATGTTCACTACAAATACTTCAATGGATGATTTCTCCTTCATCTGAAGACAAAATGAGAAACCATAAATACCACTAGATTTAGAACGATGGGCTCTACAACTTGGAATTATTTATGGAAACAACTGTAGCCTTTGAAATTGGAGTATTTGGAGAATCCTCCTCGATCATTCCTCTCCACTGGAAGCTTTTGGACCACTAAAATTTTTGGTGTAAGTAGACATGAGGTGAGGGTAGAACTACCTCACACTTCTAATCTCAATCCACATTAATTTTCCTCAATTCATGTGTTTCAGTCTCACTTGAAGATAATTGACATCTCCATGCCTCGATGTGGATACCTTCCTCTTACCTTCACTTTTCATCCTTACTCTACTGATGTAAGGCCATACATGATCACCAAACTGAAAGTGATCACTCTTCTGGTGCTTATCATGACACATTTTGAATATGTGAACCGTTTCATTCAATTACAGAAAAAATAAAAACCTTTGTAGTTGTGTCACTCTCTTTCCAACACCGACATGTGCATTTCCTCCCTACGATATTCACCAATTTCCAAGATGTTACAATAACATGTCATAAACATGATAATTTTCTTCTACCACCTGAGCATCATGAGTTAGTGATTTATAAACTTCTTTGAAAATAATATCTGCAACATATTGTTCATTGTAACATTCATGCACTAAATAAATATTTTTCAGAATAAATGAAGCATTCAAAGATTGGTTGGATAACATATCAGCTACTTTGTTTGTGATACTTTTCTTATATTTGATTACTAAGTGGAACTGCTAAAAAAATTCCATCCATCTATAATGTTGAAAAAACTAAAACTTAGTTTGGGATTGAAGGTATTGAAGTGGCTGATGATCTGTATGAATCAATATTTTTTGTCCCATTAAGTAATGTTTCCATTTCTTAAAACTTTTTACTAATGGATATAATTATTTATCATAATTCAGATGATTTGCAACTTCTTTAGAATTTTTTTTGAATGAAAAAAATAGGCTTTCCTTTCTGCAATAACACGACATCCACTGCATACCCACTAGCATCAGTTTATATTTCAAATGGTTGTTGAAGGTATGGTGTTTTTACAATTTTTTTCTTCAAAGTGTTGTTAGAAAATTAAATATTACAGAGCAAGGAAACACATAAAATATGCGGAAAACACAAGCACACAAAAAAAATAAAACCAGAGAGACACAAATATACGTGGTTCACCCAGTTTGGGCGACGCCCACCCCAGACAGCCAGTCCTTCCTTTCTATTATCTAGCAAAATGAAGAGACACAACCTAAAACATATCCATTGTAATATCCTCTGTTTTCTCTCACAGTGTCCCTCCTTGTTTCTCCCTCCAATAATACACATCCCATACATAGCCACAATAAAATACCCTCATACAAGTGAGGGGGTTTCTTCTAGGGAAAAAAACCATAAACTAAACATAACTTCTACCGTTAGATCATCCGCCTAATGAACGGACCAGATTGAATAGAAACTACTATACTTTTACGAGGCAATTTTAAATCTATTTTTAGCTTTAGGGGCACTGCCCCTGAAACCCCCCGCTAGGGGGGGGATCCATGAAGTCGCAGCTGCCCCCCCCCCCCCCCCTTGGACCCCCCAGGAAGCGTTTAATTACGGGCAGTGTTGCTGCCCCCATTAATGTACAAGGGTCTGACGATGTGATACAAAATAAACAAGATAACCAGGCTCCACTCCCAACAATCTCCCACTTGGAGACTGATTGTAGCAACTCCACCGCTACTTCATTTGCTGGATAATGACTCCTCTTTGGACCTGGTTGTTTCTCATCTTCATCGTCATCCTTGAATACCAGTTGAAACTGAGTATATTCTCAGTTTCTCCCTGGTTACAACTTTGTTAGCATATCTGCAGGATTCTAGCTAGTGTGTATATTTTCCAACTTCAACTGTCCATCTTCCAATATTGACCATATGAAATGGTACTTGAGCTGTATGTGTTTAGTCATGGAATGAAATGCTGAGTTCTTTGCAAGATGAATGGCACTTTGGCTATCACTGTATAACATGCCCATATCATGCTTCTTACCCAATTCATCCATAAACCTTTGTAACCAAATCATTTCCTTAGCCTCTATAGCAAAGAACATACTCGCCTATTGTTGAAAGTAAATGTCACCTCTGGATTTTGAAACCCAACTAACAAATTTGTCCACCCACAAAGAAGTCCCCGTAAGCTCCTCCTGTTATCTCTCTCACCTGCCATATCTACATCAACATATCCCTGTAGAGCAATGTTTGAACCACCAAAGCATAATGCTTGATTTCTGGTACCTCTCAAATATCTGAGAATCCATTTTACTGCCATCCAATGTTCTTTTCTTGGATTTTTCATGTACCTGCTTACAACTCCCATTGCATGTGCAATATGAGGCCTTGTGCAGACCATTGCATACATTAAGCTTCCAACTGCTGATGCATATGGAACTTTAGACATATATTCCATTTCTTCGTGGGTATTGGGGCACATCTCCTTACAAAGTTTGAAATGGCTAGCAAAAGGTGTACTAACTATTTTTGCATTCTGCATATTAAATATTTTCAACACCTTTTTTATGTACTCATTCTGAGACAATGTTAATTTGTGATTTTTACTGTCTCTAGTTATTCTCATACCAAGGATTTGTTTTGCAGCTCCCAAATCCTTCATTGCAAATGAATTTTCCAATTTTATTTTGAGCACATTTATTTCTTGCATGTTAAACCCTGCAACAAGCATGTCATCTACATACAATAAAAATATAATATAGCTGCCGTCATTTTTCCTTTTCAGATAAACACAATGATTAGAGTGACATCTAGTATAACCTTGTTCAGACATAAAATTGTCAAGTTTTATATACCACTTCCTTGGAGCCTGTTTTAAGCCATAGAAGCTCTTCTTTAACTTGCACACTAATTTTTGTTTCCCTTTGACCTCATATCCTTCTGGTTTCTCCATATAGATCTCTTCCTCCAAATCTCCATGGAGAAATTTTGTCTTTACATCTAGCTTTTCAAGATGTAAATCTTCCACTGCTACAAGAATTAAAATAGTTCTGATTGAAGTCATCTTAACAACAGGAGAAAATATTTCATCAAAATCAATACCTTTCTTCTGTGCAAACCCCTTCACCACAATTCTAGCTTTGCACCTCTGTTTTCCTCCATATTCTTCCTTCAGCCTGTAAATCCATTTATTCTGCAATGTAGTTTTACATGCAGGCAACCTGACTAAGTCCCAAGTCTGGTTATGCATTAAGGAGTCCATCTCTTCTTCCATGGCTAGCTCCCAGTTCTTCCTTCTTTCAACCTACATTGCTTCTTCATAACATTCAGGTTCACCATAATCAGTCAACAATAAATAATATAATGAAGGAGAGTATCGTTGAGGAAATCTACTTATCTTGGTAGATATTCTAACACCACTTTCAGGTGTTTGAGGTGCCTCTTGCTGTTGTGGTGGTTGTTTTTGTTATGGCTCTTGATTATTATTATTTTCAAGCACCTTTAACTTTTCTGTGATCTCATCGAGAACTGTGTATTCTTTGTTTTCTTTTTCCTGTTTCTTTTCCTGCAACTGATTCTTATACAATACCTTTTCATTGAATATTAAATATCTTCTCCTAATGATTTTGTGATTTTCATAATCATATAAGAGATAACCAAAATCATTAACACCATATCCAGCAAAGGTAAATTTCTTTGATTTTTCTTCAAGCTTGGTTCTGTTTTCTTTATTAATATGGACAAAGGCCTCACAACCAAAAGGCTTTAAAAAAGAGTAGTTTATCTTTTTACCTGTCCATGCTTCCTTTGGAATACCACCATCCAAGGAACTTAAAGGCCCTCTGTTTATTAGATAAACAATAGTATCTACAGCATTTGCCCAAAATTTTAAAGGCAATCCTGCATGCAATCTCATGCATCTTGCACGCTCCATGACTATTCTATTCATCCTTTCTGACACACCATTTTCTTGTGGTGTTCTTGGAATTGTCTTCTCTCTGTGAATTCCATGCTCTGAACAGTACCTATCAAACTCTTTGCTACAATATTCACCTCCATTTTCTGATCTGAGACACTTCAGCTTCCTTCCTGTCTCAATCTCAACCAAAGCTTTCCATTTCTTGAAAGTATCAAATACATCAAATTTATTCTGAATACAAATCCAAGTTTTTCTAGTTGCATCATCAATAAAAGTAACATAATAACAAGAGCCACCAAGAGCTAATACCTGAGCAGGTCCACATACATCTGTATGCACAAGCTCTAATTTTTCGCTCTTCTTTTCTTTCCCAACTCTCAAAAATATAACTCTCTCCTGTTTTCCATAAATGCAATTCTCACAGAAATCCAAATCAACATTCTCCAAACCCGACAACAAATTTCTTGAGTGAAGAATCTTCATCCCCTTCTCAATCATGTGTCCAAGCCTATGATGCCATAATGCTGCATCTGCTCCTTTGGAAGTTAAAGCATTAATAGAGTTAGAAATACCATTGCATAAATTCAATGTACCAACCTTTTCACCTTTTGCTATTACCAGGGCTCCTTTGGTGACCTTCCAAGTTTTATTTGTCAAAGTTGTCACCCAACCTTCATCGCCTAACTGCCCTGTTGAAATCATATTTTTCTTCAGATTTGGAACATGCCTTACCTCCTTTAGTAGCCATTGGTTTCATTTTGTTGTTTTACAAGAAATTTACCCATTCCAACAATTTTATAGGGTTTATCATCACCCAAACGAACTTGTCCAAAATCTCCTTGAAGATAGTCATGAAATTTTTTTTTATTAGGTGTGGCATGGAATGAAGCCCCTGAATCTACAACCCAAGAATCAGTAACATTTTTGAAAGAAAGAATCAAAGCATCTTGTAACACATCACCTGTCACATTTTATTCATGATTTTTTTCTTGTTGTGTGTCTCCTTATTTTCCCTTCCGAGATCTTCAGTCTTTCTTTAGGTGTCCTTTCTTTCCGCATTTCCAGCACACTATCCCTGATCTGGACTTGCATCTGCCTTTCCTTGATTTACTTCAATATCCCGAGCTCTTTCCTCTTTCCATTCTTCTTCCCCTAGACTCTGCACTCGAAGCATTACTTGATGTCTCACCGGAGCTTTTTCGTCACATTTCCTCGCTAAGGATAGCACCGACAACATCATCAAACTTTAAAGAACTAGATCTAGAGACAGAGTTACTAATGGCCAAAACTAAACCATTCCAGCTTTCTGGAAATGAGCACATAAATAATAGAGCTCTAACTTCATCATCAATTTTTACTCCTACAGAACTTAACTGACTGGTAACTATATTAAAATCATTTAAATGGTCTGCAACAAATCCACCTTCCGACATCTTCATATTAAATAAATGTTTCATAAGAAATACCTTGTTTGAGGCCGAGGGTTTTTCATATAGTTTCGCCAATGCCTTAATCAAACCCTCTATTGTTGTTTCCTCTGAAATATTAAAGGCTATTTATGCCACGAGGCACAACCATACTGTTCCGGGTGCCTTTCTATCGAGAATATCCCATTCTGCGTCTATCATAGTTGTCGGCTTCTTTCTTTTTCCACTCAATGGTAGGTACATATATTTCTGATACAAATAATCTTCCATCTACGTATTCCATAGTGGGAAGTTTTGGCCATTAAATTTATCGACCCTAAATTTACCATCTTCCGCCATTGCTCCCACTCGAACCAAGAAACCCTTCCTTCCTGTAATTTTATCAACCAAATAGACCTTCGGATCTGATACCAGTTGTTAGAAAATTAAACATTACAGAGCAATGAAACACATAAAATATGTAGAAAACACAAGCACACAAAACACATAAAACCAGAGAGACACAAATATACGTGGTTCACCCAGTTTGGGCTACGTCCACCCCGAACAGCCAGTCCTTCCTTTCTATTATCCAGCAAAATGAAGAGACACAACCTACAACAGATCCGCTGTAATATCTTCTTTTCTCTCTCACAATCTCCCTCTCTGTTTCTCGCTCCGAGAATACACAGCCACAATACAATACCCTCATACAAGCGAGGGGGTGCCTTCTAGGGAAAAAAACCCTAAACTAAACATAACTTCTACCGTCAGATCATCCACCTAATGAACGGCCCAGATTGACTAGAAATTAATATACTTTTATAGGGCAATTTTACATATAATTTTAGCTTCGGGGGCACTGCCCCTGAAACTCCCTGCCACGGGGGGTCTTCATGAAGTCGCAGCTGCCCCCCTGGACCCCCCAGGAAGCATTTAATTACGGGCGGCGTTGCCACCCACATTAAGGTACAGGGGTCCGACGTTGTGATACAAAATAAATAATATAATCAAGCTCCACCCCCAACAAGTGTCACACGTTTTTTGTTGTTTTCCTCCCGACTGAAAAGAGGATTTAAAACTTGTTAAATCATGAAGTGGTGATACAATAAAAGATAAATGAAAAAGAAACTTCCTCCAATACTAATCTACACCCACGAAAATTCCAACTTCCCAAATTGATCTGAAAGTAAGAATATCATCCAGATATACCACAAAAAACGTATCAAGAAAATAACATAACACATCATTCATCATTCTCATAAAAATTGTTGGAGCATCACATAAATCAAATGAAATAACGAACCATTCATGAAGCCCCTGTCTAGTCTCAAATGCAGTTTTCCAAACATCACTCTCTACAATAGACACATGATTATAACGATTTATTAAATCCATTTGAATGATTTATATATGATTCATGCCAATATTCAGAAGAGGTGCAACAGATAGTAATTGATTCTCATGTTGTATTTCTTGTTTTGGAAGGATATTTTTGGTTCTGTAAAAATTTCCTTATAAGAATCAATTATTTCATGAAATTTGTCCCTAAACTGAGAATCACATCCTTGAAAAGAATCATAGTGATCGTTAGGTTGTTTCTTAACAAACATGATAAAATAGTTTTTACTTCAACGTATGAGTCTTTTCATTTGACTAACATTGATTAAATCCAAGCTAGTTTTAATCTTATCTGCCCTGACAACATATTCAATTCCATCCTTGGGAAGATGATATTTATGCTCCTTTCTATAAAATATGGCATCTTGATCATAATGATAGGGACTACCCAACAAAAGTCCACATATGTCCAAAGAAATCACATCTAAATCAACTTCATCAACAAAATTAGTTGTGATTGCAAACCTTAATAGACATTATTTTGTGACATGCATCTGAGTGTTTTCCTTTAACCATCCTAAAGGGTAAGGTTTTGGATTATTCCTAGTTTCCAATCCTAATTTACTTACTAATTACTAAAATATTAAGTTTTCTTGTGATGGACTTCCAAATAATGTGGCAATTTTAGTGTGCCTAGATATTAGCCTTATGTGAAATAATTCAATCCCCTTATTATCTTCAACCACATTATTAGATTTTGAAGAAGATGCAGAACAAGTATAACTAGAAAAACTAGATTTAGAAGGATTACCTATCAGACCCATAGCAATAATCTTCTTTTCATTATTGGAGATAGATCCAAAATCATTTTGGACTGTTGTATTAGCCTTCATTTCACCCTTCTTCTTAATGAAATTCTTTGGCTTGAGTTTCAGATGAAGCTTCCAACACTTAGATTCATCATTTCCAACCCTCTGACAATAAATACATGTAGGCCTTTCTCCTTCGTGCTTAGCTGTTGCTTATTTCTTTCCCTCTTCTTATTTGTAATCCTTATTCTTTGAATGATTTAATGGTTTTTTTGAAAATTTTGACTGAAACGATCTGCCCCTTACTTCAATATGAATGGCCCTCAGACTTACTTCATCAAATTCAATCGTATTAATCAGAAAAAATGTATGATGAAAATAATAATGAAAACTTCCAATATACTTTAGTAAAGTTTCCCATGAGTTTAATAGAATATCAAGTGCTAAAACCTTTTTCTTGAATTCCTGCATAAACTCTTGAACACTCTATCCTTTACCCTGCCTAAAATTCTATCATTTTATTACAACCTTCTGCATGTGCCCCTCCTAGACTATGTTTTCGGCCCAGCTTCCAAGTGGCCATATTTTTTATTAGGAAATGATCGAAAGAGTTTCGGTACAAGATATTTCACCAACTCATATGTGCACGCAGGCACTTTCGGTTACTGTAGAAAAAAATGCCTCTTTTTCCACTTTCCAACACCTATATTCATTCCAAATTTGGCTCAAAGACAACCAAAATATGCCTAAACGAGCATTTGTTGTCATAAAAAAAATATTATTCTTCAATTCCTAACTCAACTCCTTCAGCACTAGTGCAACAGTAAAATTTTTATAATTCCCTTGACAGGTTGGAGGGTCGAACCTCTCGATCTATTCAGGGGAAGTGGCTTGGTGTTAGGTTGAGCAACCTTTGTTTTGGTGCAATGGTGTCTCAACGCCTTGCTAAAAATTAGGTTAGTGCATCATAAAACATAAAATCTTGGCGCATTTATATGACATAGTTATTTTTTTTTAAAGCATTACAACCAAACCATGTATAATATATGTTTTTAAAACCACAAACATTATTGGACCATGCCCCACATATATATCATATATATTAAATATATGAACCAAACCTTAATACCCAACTGACAGATATGGTATTAACAATCCTAAACTTTATACCAGATATTAAACCATAACTTGATATAATCCTTTGCCCTAGCAGTGAAATAAAATGACTCCCTGTGGCGTGTCATTGGTTATTAGCTCCTCGGCAGTAACATGAAACAATTGTAACCTCGTGGTGGTTAGATGGTTGGAATCGTTATGGAATTGCTGACGCAATGCTACCTCTAGTGCCTTGACCTAAAATAAAACTCTGGCAGTGTTGGACCTCAACTCGTGACTCAGGCTCTAATTATTCATGCCACATATGTTTGTTAAACTATATCCTAACTTCGCCACATGGAACATAAAACTCCACTCCTTGATAACATGTTGTTGCATGTAACTTGTTAATACTCTAATAATTCTTAAGGGTTGTGTATATTTTGGTTTAAATAATATTAGAGGTAACCACAAACCTACTTTTAAGCCTTAGTTTCTAGCCTTCCTAATGCTCAGAGAGGGCTCTCTCTATATGATTTATCTTTGTTGATTGTAGTTGATTTTAGGATAGTTATGTAGGGTTACTTAGGATTTGATTTTAGTTTTGGTTTGGTGGTGGAATCACAAGTTTATATGGATAGATGTAGGTCTGAATTCCATTGGGTTAATGGATTCAATGTATCAAGAAGTAGGAAAAATCAAGGTCTAAAGGAATTTTACAGGGCAAGATAGCTGGGTCATTTCAGATCTTCAGGCTGGATGGTGAAATGATTTTAATTGGGATGAGAGAGTAGTTAAGGATTCTAAAATCCGGATAATGAGGGAAATGATAGAGGTAAATCAAAACTAGGGAGCAATGAAGAATTCCCTAATCTAGATATTAGAAGAAAACATATAAATGATAATCAGTTTAAGGCAGAGTGTAATAAAACATATTCTGTAATAACATTCCCGTTATATCATTTATATTAAGCAAAGATTAATTATATCAAAAAACACAAGAAAGTAAAAAATAACAAGTGAAAGTACTTCACTAAAGTGGCCCAACACATGAATCCTGTAATATGATGCTTTATTTCTCAATCCAGTCTGCTATCTTGAAAATGGTACAAAGAGCCCTCAGGTTTTAGCTCAATGCAACTATAGAAATGTTTAGCAATTCATCCACCATTAATACTTCGAAATGTGAAGTATTTATACAAAAAATCTTACAAAATATCCTAAAACAAACTTAGGAATTATTCATGGAAAAATAAATATCTTCATGCAAGAAGAGAGAGATAGCTATCTAACTAATGCAAGGTGTCCTTTCTTTTATTGAATTTGTTGTTGCAGTCTTTCATCTTTTGCTAATTTATCTCTGGCACTTTGCTAAAAAAATTATGTTCTTGAGTGTCTTTCACGTTGGAATCTCTTACTATGATTTGACTTTAGACTTTAGACTTTCATCTCATACACTCTAAGATCTGATACTCTTTGACTATAACTGCTTTGTTACTACTTTAAATTTCACTATTACTGTTGTTTTGTAGCTGTAAAAACTTCCTGCTTTGTTCACCTTTTTCTTGACTGATATGTTTTTTATTTTTCTACCATGTTTTATTGTTGTTCTTTTCACCGTAAATCAATCAATTTCTCCCAAAATTCTACTTCTGGTAATTTGATCTTCATCACTCTTCTAAATATTTCATCAGCATCTCTATACTTTCAAAATGTAGGCTTGTTACTAAATAAATTCTTTACCTCATGTTGTAGGTAAAAATGTTTTTCAAAACTCTTGTAGAGAACTTTCCCTATTGGAATTCTTTACATGGCTGAATTGTTAGCTTGCTCCTTAGCCACCTCTCTGATTCTTATCATAGTCTTCCTATTTCATCAGTCTGTGATTTATAACCAGAGGATTGGGAAAGCCTTTATGCCTTAGCATCAAACTTCATCATGAAGCTGGTTATGGAAACCCACATGTTCTGACGTTTTTATTCTAGCTGTATCATCAAGTTTCTCTTTGAAATCACCTTCATGAGTTCAAGTTTTGTATCTATCCTGTCATTAATTCCAATCTCTTCTAATTCCTACTTATTCTTGGAATTAAGAATTATGATGATTTCATTATCCTCTTGTAGATTTTTACCAAGTTCTTCTTTGATTTTTTGGATGGCTTCACCTGCTGCTTTGATTAAATCTCTTTGCTCAAAAATGACCTGAATGGATGGCCAAATATCATTGACAGATTCAATGATATTGACCCATAGTTGTTGTTTGGCTTGTTCCATTGGTTCCTTTAGTGTTAGATATTTCTCTAATTTCTTCAATTTCTCTGTCAACCTGTTTGCCTTTTTTCTCTTCATTCTTGTGCATAATCTGAACTAGTTTATTTTCATCATCCAAATTTTTCAACTGTTCTTTAAGTTTATTGATTTCATTTGTCTGAATATACATTTCCTGCATTGCTTTCACTATTTTTCCTACCTCATCTATAGGTTGTGCTGATGTTGTAGATGAATTTATTACTGAAGTAGTAGCTGATGTGACAGGAAGTGTTGTAGCTCTTGGCACTAAATGGGCCAATGATTCTGCTAATGTAGAAGGAACAGTAGTAGTGACTAGAGGAATAATAGTGATAGGAACTTCTTTTGTTCTGGCCTTTTTCTCTTGCACTAATTTGTTAATTTCATTTTCCATCTCTTTTGTTTGGGCAGTTAACTGAAGAATGAGATTCATCATCTCATATTTTTTTCTTGCATCCTATAACACTTCCTGTTCCTGACGATGTTCAGTAGGAGGCAATTTTAGTTGCTTCTTTAATGCATCAATGTCTGCATTTTTATTCTTTATCAGTTCATCTAAAACTTTGAAATTTGTTCCATCATATCGTACTTCAGTAATTAAATATTCTATTGATTTTATTCTGTTATCCTTAGCTTGTGAGGATTCCTTTTCTAATCTGAGTTGATCTCTGATGTTCCCAAGAGCGTTTTGGAGCTTTTGTACACTCATGGCTTTATTTGTCATTGTAGAATACATCATTTGACCAACTTGTTTGTGAAATTCTATCTGTTCAATTGGATGAATATATTCTTCTTGAACTTCATATGATGTATTTTTCTAATTTTATGACGATTTCGGATGATTTATGTAATATCCCAAAATAGGGAAAATCTACAACAATAAGAATATTTGGAGATATTCTAAATTTGGAGCTTCATAAAATCATGAAAATAGTAGTGCAAAATAGCTCATAATATGTAAAAAAAAATCTTACCAGAAACTGAATGATTAGCAGCAAGAATATGACCTATACATTGCTTCCAAAGTGGGGAAATGAAGCAATATAAGGCATAAAAAGGCTGTATTTAAAAAATAACACTATATATATATGAGAAATGGGACTTGGATCCCTTAGAATATACAATATACAACTCACATACAGAATTTGAGTAGAAAAAATCCCTCTAGCCAACATAAACAGATCTCCCCGAGACAACATGACTCAGGTAAGCCCAATCCCCATGACTTTGCTTAACAGAAATTACTGAAGCATGAAAAAACATTATTTTAATGGGGGTTTATGTAGAAATTAATGAGAAATAATAGATATGGAGTCTAAAATCATCCAATGGCTGAGAAAATGGATATTCCTTCCTTATTATACACAATAAGAATAACTCGGCAAGGATTTCAAGAAAGTACAATGTATAAAAGAGCAGATTTGCAGATCTAGATATCGAAAATGCAGTTATACTACATCTCTATATAAATATAGTTGAAATATACAAATAACAGAAGAAGAATGATATACAAAGCCTTCCTGGAGAAGGATTTCCCCCTCCTCCAATAAACAAGCTCACAAGCAAGGGTTCAAACCCTGCTACTGCAACACTAGAAAAAATGACGCAATTCCTTCAGAGAACTGTACTACAAGAGATGGAGATTACTTTGTACACATGGAAAGATGTCCAATATGCTCATAAAACTCATGTATAGATCTTGCAAAGAAAGGGGAGCTCCTTGCTCTGAATGATAAACTCATAAAGGGGTGTTGTGATCTTTCCACTGCAACACCCTGAAACACAGCATTTCCTGCTACAAGAATAACGTTGTAGCTGAAGGAGGATGCTTGGAATCAAGCTTGAATGTGGAAAACTGAAGTAAAATTCTCCTCCAAGAGGCCTCTCAAGGAAGGATAATTAATCCCTAAGCAGGAATGCCTTGTGCTAAATAACACTGCATATTCAACTCAACAACTGAAGAATGCTCAATAGTCTAAGCAGATCAAAATCAATAATCCATAAGCTAACCCCTAATGGCTGCCATCTCTTTCCTTATAAGATTTGTGAGCCTCCTCACCTTGAGTCCCACCCATTAGGGTTTCCAACATTACATGATCACTTTCCCTCCAAAACTACGTTGTAGCTCCATCAAGGCTACTCCTCCATACTACGATGTTGATTTAGTCAACTTGACTGAATGAACGTGATTATCTTCCTGTTCATACATGGAAATTGTAAAATCCAGCTACTAGAATGATCCCCTTCCACATTATGATGGATTTCATTCATTTTTTTATTATGGATGGGCCTCCTTACCCATTTATTCAACTCCTAGGTGAAATTATAAAAAATCAATATTCCAATTTGCTGCATGAAAATTTTGGAATATTACAGTCCTCGCCTCGCAAATGTTTCTTTTCCTCAAGAAAAAGCAAGGATAGAACTGAAAAAAATTCTCTTATTCCCTTGTATAATCCTCATATGATAAGATCCCCCAAAGATCAAGATGTTGTATCATCAATGCATCTCCAAGTTGCCCCTCCCAAATGTGTAAGCTGGCTTTTGGTGAGCATCCCAAATAGCTATCATCCTCTAACAAAGAAATGTACATGGAGGCAATGATGGGCTATCTAAAGGTCCTCTTGAGGCATGTGGGCTGATATATATTTGGGTTCACCATCCCCATTTTAATCTCCCATCCCCAAGCTATCAAACATACAAAATGAGTCACCCTCCAGAATGGAAACTCATGAAGAATCTCTTCCACCTTTGGCTCTTGCAATGTAGGTGGGCTGAATAACTGAACATGGTAGACAAGATGGTCTACCTCATGCTGTCTTTCTCTCCACTTATGATGAGTGTAGAGTGCATGTTGATCATGGGCTTCAAACAAGTTTCCCTCAAGTGGCAAGAAAAATATTGGACCTTCAAAGATCCCCTCTCCAAAGTTATGGATCATGCTGGCCCAAACCATTCCATTCGAAGTGAATGGAACATCACTACCATATGGCATCCAAATCAGAAAATTTCTAAAGGTTATGTGCAAGTGTGGATGATAAAATGGGTCTCTCTAGTGGATACAATGCAGTCTTTCCAACTGGTGATTTAGAACATCATGTGGCAAGTTGTTCTCCACTAAACTACTAGCTATATATGTTTGCTCATCTACTATAAGGTAGTAAGAAGCAATATATATCAGTTGTACATGATCAAAAAAATAATACACTTGCCCAAATTCATGTAGGAATGGGTTATTATCATTACAAAGGTTGGCCCTAAAGTGACCATATAACCCAAAAATAATCTTGCTCCTTTGTGGAGCAATGCACTATGTATAGATGGTAAAAAGATGCAAATAATCAATGGAACAATCAAAAAGTAAAGAAATGCATTTCTTAGCATAAATAGTGAGTAGGCTGAAAGTGAGGTCCATGAATGAGTCCTCCCATGTGAATCTCCTCATAAAATCTGAAAAAATAAGGGATACATACTCTTCTTGGAACACTCCATCAGTAACAACATACTCCCAAGTGACAGCGCTGTAGGCCTTGGTGATAAGGCTCTTGTCACTCCATGACTTCTTCCTTTGACATTCCACATGCCAAAGCCATCCACCATCATGCTGCTATGTGAGAAGATCTTCCTCCCATGTGGAAGCTCCTCCTTTTCCTTCAATGCTAAAGGGTAGCCTCTTTGCACTTTGAATGTGCCTTTCCTTCCTCTGGAAATATCATGATGAGCATGGGAAAAGTTCTGCCCATATGCTCCCAAGTGTAACCACGGCAACAAAAACTCTTGTTACTCCCTCTTCTCTCCCTCATACAAGCCATAAGGTAAGATCATGATGGTTATCTTGTATGATGACCCATACAAACAAATCTTCTGCTCCCATAGCATATGGGTGCCTTGTAATGCCTCCCTCCATAAAATAGCTTGTGAAAAAGGGTATGTCATATGCTTGCAAAACTCTCTAAAAAGTAACCAACATAGCTTTGCCTCTTGTTGCCCTGTGTCATAGATCTGAAAGTGGCTCACCAACCTCTTGCTCTCCATCCACTCCCATTCATCCAAATGTGGATGCCTCTATTCATGCTCCCTCTTGGTATCTTCACAATGAAGACCACCAATCTCCCAAAGAAAATTTTTCTTCTTGCACCTCATGGGAAGTTGAGATGCAAATACTTGGAGATCTTTTGGAAAATACCTCTCATTGATTATCCTTTTCAATCCATGAGGAGCCAAGTGTGCTAAAGGTAAAACATCATCACAAGGTAGCACAATGTCCATCATGCCTCCCAAATTCCTGCAACCCAACCCCAAGTGTTGCATGCAACTTAGCAGGGGTGCATTGAGATGATTTTTTACCCCATCATTGATCAAACCCAAGCTGTACAGCGCAGTGGAAGATTGCTGCTCTATATCAGCAATGTGTTTTGATCCTTGATCATGTAAAGACAAATTTCCAAGGCTTCCCATAATATTTTCTGAAATGATAGAAAATGGAAATTCATGCATACCTCAGTGTGTCTTGGGAACATCTTATATGGCTGCAAGAGTTCCCCCCTCCAATGTGTGGGCTGCCCCAACTATTGATGTAGATGGCTGGTCCTCTATGATTGAGACAACACTGGTACAAGACTCCTCAAGTGATGGTGAGGACTACTCCTTCTCTGATCTTCTACTACCAAACCTTTTGATCATCATGTGAGTGAAATATGCAAAATTAGATACTATTGCATGACTCACATGGCTGAACCACCAAGTGCTTGCCTTTCCCTTTAAGTGCAACGCTGAGATCTCCACAACCTCTCTTTCTACTACTGGATGTAGTAGGAAGTATGCTTCTAGCTTCATCACCCAAGATTCTACTGAACATAAGGGTGATACATTGAAGGTAGTGAATAGAAAACTATTTCCCCTTATCATCCTATTGCTGGATGGTTTCCTTTCTTCTTTCAGTTAGATAAACCGAGGAAGATCTAGGGTCTCTCTGAAAGCTCTAGGTTGACACTTGTACTCTGCCAAATATCCACTCAGGATCTCATGTTCTAAGTGGTCTTCTTTCTCTTCACTCCCTCTATGAGAATAGGAAGTGCATGGGTCTTCTTATTTCTCTTGAAACATTCTAGAGGTCTCACTGTAGCTTTCTCCTTCTTGAAACCCTCTTGGAGTTTCATTCCATCTTTCTCCTTTCATCTGTTTAACATCCTTAGAGAGGCTCTTCTTAGATCTGAAAATTGATGAGAGTAATATCATCCTCTCCATCATTCTAATATTTCTCCTTTCGGATAGCTAGATCTCACAGGTTGAGCCAAAGATCATGCTCTGATACCACAGTAATATCCCAAAATAGCGAAAATCTACAACAATAAGAATATTTGGAGATATTTTAAAGCTAGAGCTTCAGAAAATCATGAACATAGCATTTTAAAACAGCTCTTAAGATTTAAAAAAACATCTTACCAACAAATTAATGATCAACAACAAGAATATGGCCTATACATTGCTTCCAAAGTGGGCAAATGCAACAATATAGGGCATAAAAAGGCTGTTTTTAAAAAATAATGCTACATGTGTGAGAAATGGGACTTGGATCTCTTGAAATATACAATATAAAACTCACATCCAGAATTGGAGCAGAAACAAATCCCTCTAGCCAACATAAACAGATCTCCCCGAGCCAACATGACTCAGATAAGCCCAAAACCCATGACTTTGCTTAATAGAAATTACTGAAGCATGCAACATAATTATTTTAATGCGGGTTTATGTATAAATTAATGATAAATAATAGATTTGGAGTCCAAAATCATCCAATGGGTAAGAAAATGGAGATTCCTTCCTTTTTATACACAATAAGAATGACTCGGTAAGGGTTTCAAGAAAGTACAATATATAAAAGAGAATATCTATAGATCTAGATCTGGGAAATGTAATTATACTACAAATCTATATAAATATAGATGAAATTTACAAAGACCAGAAGAATAATTATATACAAAGCCTTATGGGAGAAGGATTGGCCCCTCCTCCAAGAAACAAGCTCACAAGCAAGGGTTCTAACCATGCTACTGCAACACTAGGAAAAATGACGTAGTTCCTTCAGTGAAATGTGATGTAGGAGATGGATACTACTTTGGCCACATTCCAAGATGTCCAATATGATCAGAAACCTCCTGTACAGATCTTTCAAAGAAAGGGAAGCTCCTTGCTCTGAGAGATAAGCTCAGAAAGGGGTGTTGTGATTTTTCCACTACAACACCCTGCAACACATCGTTTCCTGCTACAAGAATGATGATGTAGCTAAAGGGGTATGCTTGGAATCAAGCCTAAATGTGGAAAAATAAAGCACAATGTTCCACCAAGAGGCCTCTCAAGGAAGGATATGGAATCCCTAAGCAGGAATGCCTTATGCTAAACAACACTACATACTCAACTCAACAGCTGAAGAATGCTCAATAGTCTAAGCAGACCAAAATTAGTAATCCATAAGCTAACCCCAAATGGATACCATCTCTTTCGTTATGAGATTTGTGAGCATCCTCACCTTAGGTCCCACCCATTAGGGTTTCCAACATCACATGATCACTTTCCCCCCAAAAATGCATTGTAGCTCCATCAAGGCTACTCCTCCATATTGCGATGTTGACTTAGTCAAGTTCGCTGAATCAACATGATTCTCTTCCTTTTCATACATGGAAAGTGTTAAATATAGTTACTATAATGATCCCCTTCCACATTATGATGGATTTTATTCATATTTTTATTCTACATGGGCCTCCTTACCCATTTATTCAACTCCTCGGTGAAATTAGCAAAAATCAATATTCCAATTTGCTGCATGCAAATTTTGGAATATTACAATTTAGTTTTGGCTGTAGGAAGGTTGTCTGCATTTTCCTAGTCTTGTAGTCAAATGTAGAAATAAATCTTCTTTGGTCACTAGGTGTTTACTTCTAGTATTGTGTGTATATATCAACCTTTAAGGCCTCATTTTTTATCTTGATCTCCTTATACTTCTGCATAATATCCATCTCTTTGTCTATTGGTTTGCTGGATGAAGATACTTCAACATTATGCTGCTTCTGAATCATTTGAGTGTTTGAAGTTGAAGGCTAGTGTGTTTCTTTATAAGCTACAGGTGGCACATTATCCTTTAATATTGTATCTGTGTCAATCACTTCAATAGTTTCCACTTCTTCATTTACAGGCTTTAATTTTGGCTTCTTCTTGTACATTAATTTAAATTTTGTTTCAGTGGTAGTTTCTGTAGTGTATGACATTTCTTCTCTGATTCTTTTAGAGTTCCTATCTTCTTGGGATGGAGTTTGCAATATTTGACTAGTATCACCTTGCTTCTCTGCATCTATCAAAGTGTTCTCCAACCATACAGAGTGATTGGAATATTTTTCAATATCTGGTTTTGAATCATGTACATAAGAAGTTAATTTACATTTGATCCTTAGTTTTCTTATTACTCCTAAAGGATCATAATACCATTGAAAACTATGACTGAATTTAAATTCATGAAAATTATTTTCTGCTTTTGGACTTGCATCTCTATTGTTACAAATAAAAGGGCCAACCTAATTCTTAATCTTAAATTGTGTCTTCTTTTTGGCAACCAAGAAATTGATTGCATTAGAATTAATGATCTGTCTGATATACTCAAGGGAAAATAACCTCATTGGGAGGTATTTGGGCAGTTTATATGGAAGATGATTTGATCCATATACCCTAATTTTTGTATGGTTTTGATACAAGTATGAGTCTCCTATCCTACTATGCACTAATAATTATAGGACCTTTTTAATCTCCTCATTGACTCTTGGTTGTGTGTTGTTGTTCACCATATTGACCATAGGATGAATGAAAGAATCAATGAATTCTATGTAGGTGGACCTTGTGGAATCTTTTATGATAAATGGAGTCCAAAATATAGCTAACTATGGGTTACCTTAAACATCCATTTTCTGAAAGTTGTTGGAAAATCTTTCAAGCTAAAAGTACAAAAACATATGAGATAGAACAGAATAATACTTGAAGACACTTTCTTCAGGCATTTTGATCAACTATTCATGAAAAGTATCAGCAAGCTACTGGGAAAAATTGAAAATGGTAGGAGGTGGATGAATAGGTGTGAAATTAGACAGGAAACCCAAGGTTGAAGCATCAACATGCTCATCTGTGAAATAACCTGAAATGCTGGACAACATTGGAATGATATGTCTAGTTCTCTCAGAGAATATGGCTACTGGATAGGGAGGGATACTCTTGGGAGTTTTTTCTGATAAAGGCATGAAAGTTTGGAATATCTGGAACCTCTTGGGGAAATCGAGATTTAGATACAACTAGGTAAGGGACTCAATGGAAAAAGGGGTTTCATCAAGTCTAGGTCGGATCTGTAGCGTTTGATTAATTGACTCAGCTATGATAGTGAACATAATTTCTTTTCCATGGGTTATAATGGCTCTTTGGTCAGGGAAATATAAATATTGACAAATTCTAATTATTTCTGGGCACTGGAAAGTCTATGGGACAACATACTTTGGCAAATTAGACTCCTAAATGAAAACTTCATTAGCTTGGTCAATGGATTTGTCATGGATCCAACAGTGCAGCTCAAGAAGGTTAAGCTCAGTGACAGGGTCATTAATTTTAAAATCTATTTCTACCAAGGGAGTGTGTTCTACATATACAACTGGAGGTTGTAGAGGATTGATAGATACAATGTTCTTAAAAGCCATTGTTTTGTTAATTTTGCTCAATTGATTAATATTTGATTAAAGAAATAGACTTTGGCCTCTTAGGAATGTTGTGAAAGATTTTTAAAATGTGCAGAAGGGTTTAAGAGGAAAATAGGAGCTTTTATATGGTCTGCAAGGTTAAAACTGATCAAATTGTACTCTTTGTGATAAAAAATAGTCTTAGGACCTCATAATTTCTATGAAAAGAAGACTAGGGTCTGCAGAAAAAGGATTGGAAGGAAACAAGGGCTTTCTTTTGGTCTGCAGAGGTTCCTAATGATTTAATTACTGAATTACTTTATCGTTGTAAGTATAGGTCTAAGAAATTGATGAATACTTGGATTAAATGAATATTTTGGTTTGCAGAAGGGGTTCTGAGGTTGGAAGCTTTATGAGGCTTCACTAGTATTTATAGAGCTTCAGATGGTATCTGCAGTGCCTTTGGAAGAAATTTGGTTGAATTCTGGTTAAAAAAGGCTTGATTACAGGTCAACAGAGTAATATTTGGCTCGGAAGTAGGTCGGAAATGCTCTATATGTAGAAACCTGTAACAAAAATTGGTGAAAAAGGTTGCAAAGGGTAGCTATATGGGTTTTTAAACCAACAGTGATCAACATTGAATGTGTGGGGTTAATTAAAATGGGAGGATTGTTTTTGCAATGGGTAAGAATACATCTTGTGGTTTGCGCATCGACCAAAGGTGGTTGGCGTTATAATTTCTGAGGATGTGATGCAATCAAATCATGCCACATAGCTAGGAGCGAGGTTCTGAAAACCATGCATTTCGCAAGGTATCGAGGTAGTTAAAGTTCGGGATATTGGGGATGACATAGGAGATATGGGCCATTAGATCTGATCTGTATAGATCTGACAGTTGCAAAATAGCAGGGATTGATCGAGGATATGATAGGCGTGGGGCCTGAGTTTAAAGTCAATGCGGGTTATGTGTAATATATGCATTGGTTTAATATTATAAGAAGTCAAGATTTAAATAATAGATGGGGTTATATTGAGTGGGGACGAGAAATATATTGGCAGGGTTTATAAAAAAACTATATGTTATAATGAGATACAGGGTTGGGGATAGTATTAAAGAGAATTAATATAATATAGGATAATTTTTATATATGGGATTCAATAAATAAATTTAAATGTTAATAAGTGTGGGATTACCACCAAGTTTTAATGTAAAAACTTTATATCGGGGAGGGATGTTTCGTAGAGGCACCTGATACATATATTTAATCATTTAGACTTAGGATAAAGGCATTTTTAGGGGTTTCTGGTGTATTTTTAAATGAAAAGGGAAATTACTAAAGGGGTTTTAATTTTCCCAAGGAAAATGTGTTTTAAACTTAGGAAAGGGGGTTTTTGTAGGGAAAAAGAGTGAAGTAAGGGAAAAAAGAGAAATATGAAGGGGACGGGGTATTTTTACAAGGAAAAATGAATTTAGAGGGAAATTAGTAAATATAAAATGATCAATTTCTGCTATCCATGCCCTGTGAAAACTGCTTCTACCTACCCATCAGCTACCCTGACATTTTTTCTTCATTTCTTTGGGTGCATTGGAGCTTGCAGACCCTTATTATTTTTCTTTTAATGACAAACTATATAATTCTAGCCTTATAACTTCCAAGGGATCATATTAATCTCTTGAGCTTCTTATTATTCTCTACCTGACTACTAATCTGCCAAGATTTAAAAAAATTGGCTAGACCTTTATTCTTTATTTATCAGCATGAAATTTAAAGCATGAAAAATCAAGATTAAGCAGTCCAAACTTCATAGATTGTGGCATTTTTGACAAGCTGCACACAATCGTATTTTTGCAAAGTAAAGTCTAAAGTATTGGAATTTGAATTTACATCACTTTTATGATCTATTTTTGTCTTTTTTTTTTTGGTGTTCATTTTTTATATTCTTTTTTATCTTTTTTCTTTCAGTCCTTCAATTTTTCTTTTTAGGACTTTTACCCTCTTTACATTTTTTATTTTTAATATGGGAAAAAAAATTTGCAGAGAGAAAAGTATGTACATATTACAAGACTAATAAAATTCAATTCAAAATTATGAATCCTATTATTAAATGACCCTAACAGTGGCTCCACATGGGGATGGCATTTCCTGGTGAAATGACAATAAATTTAAGAACAATAGCCTTGAATTTTGACTGTGATGGCCTTGAAACTATTGTCTGAGATCTGCATTATTCACACTTGTGATATTTTGTATTTCAAAGCTTAAAGCCTTCTCTCCAGTCTTCAACATTGAAAGAAAAACATTCAATCCACTCTAAACTCTTTAATGTTATGTACAATGAGCAAAGTGAACTAGTGTTATTCAGGGGAATAGTAATTATTTAGCATTCTACCATTGATAGGTCCACTTGGCAGATCTTATCCATATAACTCCTTCAAAAATAATGCATTGTTACCTCTGTAACCATAAATGACATAAGGAACTTTCCATAGGAAATCAAATTTACCATGTTTACCTTTATCTTCTCTCCTGGAATCCCACTTAAGAACTTTGTCACCTATGTAAAAATCATCTTCCTTTGTCTTCTTGTCAAATATATTTTTAATTTTATCTTCAATAACTTGTGATTTAACATAGACTTCTTCCCTAGTTTGTTGCAAATGTATGGTCTGATTTATCATTCTCTGGATATCATTGGCTTCTTCTTGCATCTCTTGGATTATCTTCATCATTGGTGCTCCTAAAGAGGATGAAAAAATAGAATCCATCCGATATACAAGATGATAGGGTGATGTACAAATGGACTTGTTTTTGGTGAGTCTATCTGCCCATAAAGCAGTAACTAACCTCTTGTTCCAGGTATTTTTATTGTCTTTTAACAGTTTCTGGATGATATTAATGAGGCTTTTATTGGATGATTCTGCAAGTACATTACCTTGATGGTAATAGGCAATGGAATGACAAAGGATAATGTGGAATTTGTTACAGAATTCAATTATCTTCTTAGACTTGAAAGTAGTTGCATTATCAGTAATGAGATTTTTGGGACATCCAAATCTAGACAATATATTGTTTTCTAGGAATGAGATTATGACAGAATCAATGGCTTGTGTAGAAGGAATGGCTTCTATCCACTTGGTCAAATAGTCTGTGGCTCTCAAAATCAATTTGTGTTGGGCTGAGGAGGGTGGGTGAATTTCACCATTGAAGTCTAAACCCCATTGTTGAAATTACATTTCTATGGAGATGGGTTTAAGGGGTAAAGGTAGCAGCTTTTTCTTCCCTTCAAAGATCTGGCATTTGTTACATGAGGTCAAAAATTCTCTTACATCTGAAAAACGTGTGGGCTAGTAAAAACTAGCCCTTGAGATTTTATCTGTAGTTGATTTCCAATAAAGATGTCCTCCACAATCACCTGCATGAAACTCTTCCATAACATTGTTAGCTTCATATTTAAGTAAACAATTCAATAAAATGCCACCATGATCTTTCTAAAATAGAGCATTATCAAAATTTCATTACTTTTAATTTTAAAAATCTAGCTTCAATTCTTGACAATCCAGGAGGAGCTTGTAAATTTATTAATACAAATATGATATTTGCATACCCTGGTGAATCTAAGAAAGCTTCATTTATTTGTGGAGTTTCCATCTCTTCCTGATCATCTAATTGAGCAATAAAATTTATATCTAAGGCCTCAAATTTCGATTCATCCACGAGTTTGGATAAACGTTGGCCTTTAATGAGTTTGGTGGGCTTAATTTCCATGACATATTACAAAATGGTGGAAATCCACTTGCCTCTCTTACCGTCAGGCCCATTCTGATTCAGAATGTCCTTCACTACTGAATTTGGAACATATGCTATGATGTGTGAATACAAGATGTATACTCTAAAGTCTTTGATAGCCTTTACTAAAGCTAGTGTTTGTTTTTCCAATATTTTATACTTTAGTGTGGCATCTCTTAATGATTTTCTGAAAAAAGAAATGGGTTTTTTATAGCCCTGATCATTCTTTTGCAGTAAGGCTACAACAATGGTATGTTCTGAAGAAAAAAAAATGATAAAATATTTTTTGAAATGAGGAATTATTAGGACTCATGTTATTGTAAGGGCTTGTTTGATTGATTCAAAGGATTGTTTGGCCTCTACTGTCCATTTAAGTGTTTTGTCTTTCTTCAACATGTTATTTAGTTCTCTAATTAATTCTGCTAAGTTCAAAATGAATCTTCTGACAAAATTGATCTTACCTAAGAAAGATTGCAATTCCTTAATATTTCTAGGATGACTTATGTTAAAAATGGCCTCTATTCTAGTTGGGTATATCCTAGTTCCCTCTTTTGATATTATATTTCCTAATCGTTTACCTTCTTCAAGTCCAAAGAGAGTCTTTTTGGGATTCAAAGAAATGCCAAATTTCCTGCATTTAATAAACACTTGTCTCAAATGATCTAGAAGTTCATTGTCAGTTTTTGAAAATACAGTTATATCATGTAGATAAATTACAATAAAATCATGAATTTCTTTGGCAAAATCTATGTCCATAGCTCTCTAAAAAGTAGCTCCTGCATTCATTGATCCAAAAGGAATTTTCACATACATGAAAGTACCCCAGGGAGTATTAAATGCAGTTGTTGGTTGGTCTTATTTTTGAACTAAGATTTGGTTATACATGGAGTATGCATCAAGCAATGAAATCCTAGATGAACCTACCACCCTCTGTAAAATATTGTCCATTTTGGAGAGAGGATAGTTATGTTCTAGGGGCACCTTGTTTAAATTCCGGAAATCAACACAAAGTCTGATTTCCCCTATTTTCTTCCTAATGGGAACTAAGTTTGAAACCCAATCAGAATATCTGACAGGTGCAATGATCTGTGCTTCATACATCCTCTTAACATCTTTTTCAATTAAAGGCATAAGAACAATAATTATCCTCCTAAGGTTCTGTTTAAAAGGTTTTTTATCTTCTTTGATAGGTATTTTATGTTGTATTATGCTAGTGTCATAAGATTTAAGGTCGTCATAGCTCCATGCAAATACATCTTGAAATTCCTTAAACAAAGATATATATTTCAATTTTTCTTCTTGAAGTAAAGCTTTTGAAAGTTTTATGATTTTAGGCTTTTGTTCTGTTCCTATATTGCATTCTTTTATGTCTGATCTTAATGGTTTCATATTTGGTTTTCTTGCAACATCATTTGAATCAAAAAGGTCTTCTAATGGGGCTAATCCCTCAGGCAAAAAATTATTCTTAAGGTTTAAAATGTCAGAATCATCATCTGTTATTTCTTCTATTTCTACCTTTTCTAGCTTATCTATTTCTACTTGAGTATAGTGGGTTTAGTGAAATCTAAATTATTTACATCTATCTCACTGTATATTTTATCATCTATTGTACAATCCACGTCTATGTTACAATTCTGAAATTATCCCTCATCATTCATAAAATGATAGATTTGAGTATTCTGTGTAAAAATTTGCCAATATTTTAAGTTGTCTGGTATAGTAGGCATGTGTCTTACCTCTACTGTATATTGGTGATTTGGTTGAAAAGGCAGATTGCATGTGCTAGCGAAAGTTGTTAAACTGTATGTCTGTATGTTCTGTTTTCTAGGAATTACAACAAAGTCACATTCAAGAAATTCTTTAATCAGATCTAAAATTGTTTCTTTGTATTGGCTTGATCTAGGATTATATACATAATGTTCTCCTCTAATTCTTTTTCCAATTAAATCAAAGTCTCCCATGATAGAAACTATTTTTCCTCCTAAATTTATAACAATATGCAGTCCTAAGAGTAGAGCTTCATACTCTACCATATTTGTATATTTGAAGTTTAATATAAAAACATGACATTATGAATGATTCTTTTCCATGTTACGAATCCAAGCTCCTTCTTTTTCTCCTAATTTGTTCACTAAGCCATCAAAGTCCAAGTGCCACATTGATTCATGAAATATTTTGTTCTCTATGCCAGAATCAGAATTACATAAATTAAAGGAGTCCATATTAGTAGGTACAGAATAAATGGGATAGTTTCAAGGTCTTTCTACACTACTAACCATGTACTTCATTAAAGTCTCTCTGTACTTTTGTTGGGGTTGGCCAATTACTAAAATTGTGGCATAAGACATGTCTAATTGTAGAGATAACTGTAGTTTAGCTCCCCATGAGTGTGGTAATAGCATTCCATATTTTGGAGGGATGTCAGCTACTACAATATCCATCAATATAATTTTTTCTGGGTATTGGACTAAAGTGACACATAAGTATTTTATCAAGCCTAGACATTTCACTTTACTGGAATCAAATGAGAAAATATCTTTATATGGTCTTGTGATATCTAGATTCAATGTTTCCATGATAGCTTTTGGCATCAAGTTGTGTGGGGCTCCTGAATATAACATAGCATTATGTAAAATATAATCATGAACAGTGAAGCTAATGTAAAAAGGAGGAACTCCACCTTCTTGGTGTTTTCCATTTACCTCAGGACCAAATATTAGTTCTGGTTGGTCATCATTCAAATTAACAGGGTCTTCTCCTTCATTTATGTTTAATGTGTTAGTGATATGTGATTTATATAAGTCATTCTTTACCAACTCTTTTAAAGGAATTGGTATCTTTAGTTTGGAAATTTCAGTTTGGATGTTGAATGGTGCTTATGTTTTTCCTAACTGAATGACTTCTTCAACACTAACTACAGTTTGAATGTGTTTCTCTTCTTTTTCTATAGTTGGTTTTTCATTTTCTGTTTCTGTTTCCACTGTTTTACTATTTTTTATCTTCTTTTCAGGGACAATTTGAGTTGCAGTGGTAACTTTGGTAGTTTTGGAAGTTTCAACAACTATTTTGGCAGTTACTATTTTGGAATCAGCTAATTGATGATCTCCAGCAGATGATTTTCAATTAAAACATGTTGTTTTAGAAGAAGTTGTTGTCTTAGCAGCAACAGATTTTTTAGGATCGACTGATGTTTGAGCATCAATATCTGTAATGTCAACAATTTTAGGACTAGGTGTGATTTTAGGACTAGAAATTTTCTAATTAGGACTTGAATTTTTCAGAGTTGAACTAGAGTTTTGCTCGGTTTCCCTAGGGAGAATTTGAAGTATTTTGGTTGTAGGAGCTTCTATTGTTTTCTTTGTTTGATTTTGTGCATATTTATTAGTAGGGGCTTCTACAATTTTCTTACTCCTAAGGTTATATTTCTTCTGAACATCATTAATGAAAAACTCATAACCTTGCTTATAATAAAAAAACTCACCAGATTCTAATTGTAACTATTGCAATTCATATAATTCTTGTTCTTCTTGTGTAAGAAAAATAGTATTATCATCATTGATTCCCATTATATTAATTTGAGTGTCTTCATCATCTTCGTTTTGGTGAGAAATTTCACTATAGTTCTCTTGGAAAGGTGGTCTTATTGTTTGATCAGGTGTTGATTCTTGAGATTTACCAATGTTGGTGTTTTTTCTAAAGTTGGGATTTATTATTTGAGGGCGTTGTTGTTGATTATCCCATTGTGGCTTCCTTTCCATACTTTCAAGTCTATCCATCATTTTCTCCATGGATTTTTCTAAACTATCTATTTTTCTATCTGATCTAGATATTTCCTCCTTTATTGTTACCCTTCTTTCATTTCTCATTCTTGCTTTCTTGGCTAAAAAATTGGATTCTACAGTAACTGCTATGTTTTGAATTTCTTCTAGCTTTTCTAAGTTCCTTTCGCTCAATTGGTATGACATATCCATATCAAAACCATCAGGAAATTTGAGTAAAGCTAGATCCGGTGGGGTTTTAGTTTTTACTGGAATATCATTATAGGTAATATTGAATGTAGTAAAGTAGTCTTGAACTAGTTCATTAGGTCCTCTTTTTATGTGTTCATATTCAGATAAAATTTGTAATGGATTCTTCTTTTTCTCCCATCTACAGATAAACAATATATGGAAGCCTTGTAAATCAACAATACGATTGGCAGGTAAAGCTTTAAACCATTTTTTTACTTCTCCAGCTAAAGTTTGGGCAAACAGTCTGATTTAGACATCATCTTCATCAATTTCATGAAATTAAAAATTGTCAGTCATTTTGTTAACATGTTGTTGTGTAGTGTATTGACTATTTCCATCAAATTGAGGGATTTTGCTTTGATAATCTTGGGGCATGTTATGCAACTTCCCTAGTAGGACAAAAGGAGCATATCTAGTAGCCATGGCTAAGATTGTATCTGGGATGGGAGGTAAATGCGTGGTGCTTGGTGATGAAGTAGAAGAACTTGTAGATGAGGTAGGAATGCTTGAAGATGTACTTGGAAATGTGGTTGAAGTGCTTGAAAATGCGGCAGTAGTGGTAGAATATTAACTTGTAGTGTTTAGGGATGGAAATAAAACTCTAGGTTGAAGAGGAAGTTTACGAACGAAGTATTCTGTGGAATGAGGTGTAGTGGAAATAATAGATGAGGTGGTACTAAATAAACTTGAATTTACATACTCTAAATGATGGGTAGAAGGCTTAGGGGTATAGGCAGATAAAGCAGTCAATTCAACAAAATGTTGTAAGTAAGTTTCATCAATTTTCTTAATAAAAGTTGCAGTTAAAGCATCAAGTTTCTTAAAAATTTCTAGAAATTTTTGATCTGAATCAAGTGAAACACTTTCCTTTTTAGTTTCAAGAAATGAAATGAAATTAGGATCGATTACACTATCATAGGCACTTTCTGATTTTGTTCTAAACAAATATTTTTCAAAAGCTAAATCAAACACAATGTCTTGTAATCTTGATAATCTATTGCGAAGATAATTTCCTTTGATCAATGTATTTTTATTACCTAAACTTTCTACTTTTTTAATTTTTATTTTAAATTTTGTCAGGATTATCTACTATTATAGCAAGTTCTGGATCAGGACTAGACCTAATATAGTAGTTTTTTTTGGAAACTAGAATTTTAGTTTTTATTGAAAAGGTTACTTAACAACCCTTAAAACAACCTTAAGGTGAAAACATAGGTAAAAATATTTCCTTTTAGGTTTATTTTAAACACTTAGGACTCGTTAGTTCCCCATTATGGTCGCCAGTACGCTATCAATCCAATAATTCTCAAGGGTTGTGTATATTTTGGTCTAAACAATATTAGAGGTAACCACAAAAATACTTTTAAGCCTTAGGATCTAGCCTTCCTAACGCTCAGAAAGGGCTCTCTCTATATGATTTACCTTTGTTGATTGTAGCTGATTTTAGGCTAGTTATGTAGGATTACTTGGGATTTTATTTTGGGTTTGATTTAGTGGTGGAATCACTAGTTAGATGGATAGATGTAGGTCTGAATTCCATTGGGCTAATGGAGTCAATGTATCAAACAATAGGACATAATCAAGGTCTAAAAGAAATATTTACAGGGAAAGATAGCTGGGTCATTTCAGATCTTAAAGCTCGATTGTGAAATGATTTTAATAGGGATGAAAGAGCAGTTAAGGATTCTCAGATCGAGATAATGAGGGAAATGTCAGAGGTCAATCAAAACTATGGATAAATTAAGAATTCCCTAACCTGGATATCAGAAGAAAACATATAAATGATAAACAGTTCAAGGCGGAGTGTAGTTAAACATATTTTGTAATAACATTCATGTTATATCATTTAGATTAAGAAAACATTAAGTATATCAAAAAGCATAAGAAAATAAAAAATAACAAGTGAAATTACTTCACTAAAGTGGCCCAACACATGAATCCTGTAATATGATGCTTTATTGCTCAATCCAGTCTGCTGAATTAAAAATGGTACAAAGAACCCTCAGGTTTAAACTCAGTGAAACTATAGAAATGTTTAGCAATTCATCCAACCTAAATACTTCGAAATGTGAATTATTTATACAAACAATATTACAAATATCCTAAAACAAACTTAGGAATTATTCATGGAAAAATAAATATCTTCATGCAATAATATAGAGATATCTATCTAGCTAATGCAAGTTGTCCTTTCTTTTATTGTATTTGCTGTTGTTGTCATTGATATTTTGTTGATTTATCTCTAGCTGTTTTTTCAATGAATTTTTCTGTTGAGTGTCTTTCACGTTAGCATCTTTTACTCTGATTTGACTTTAGCCTTTTGAATTTCATCTGATACACTTTAAACTCTGGTACTCTTTGACTGTAACTGCTTTGTTACTGCTTTAAATTTCATTGTTACTATTGTTCTGTAACTGTAAAATTTTCTTGCTTTGTTCACCTTTATCCTGATTGATATGTTTTTTATTTGAATGCACTGTTCTACTCATGTTCTTTTCACAATAAATCAGTCAATTTATCCCAAAATTCTGCTTCTAGTAATTTGATCTTCATCACTCTTCTAAATATTGCATCAACCTTTGTATACTTTGAAAATGTAGGCTTTTTGATAAATATTTTTTTTACCTCATGCTCTAGGTAAAAATGTTTTCAAAAGTCTTGCAGAGAACCTTCCCTGTTGGAATTCCTTACATGGCTGAATTTTTAGCTTGCTCCTTAGCCACCTCTCTGATCTTCTTATCATAGTCTTCTTGTTTCATCAGTCTGTCATTTATAACTAGAGGATTGGGAAGGCCTTTCTACCTTAGAATATCAAACTTCATCATGAACCTGGCTATGGAAACCCCCATGTTCTGAAATTTTTCTTCTAGCTGTATCATCAAGTTTTTCCTTGAAATCACCTTCCTCACTTCAAGAATTGTATCTGTCCTGTCACTAATTCCAATCTCTTCCAATTCCTTCTTATTCTTGGAAATAATAAATTTGATCATTTCATTAGCCTCTTCTATATTTTTACCAAGTTCTTCTTTTATTTTTTGGATGGCTTCACCTGCTGCTTTGATTAAATCTCTTTGCTAAAAAATGACCTAAATAATATGATTGAGAGATTAATTGATATTAGCCCATAATTTTTGTTTGGCTTGTGCCATTGGTTCTTTGAATGTTAGATATTTCTCTAATTTATTCAATTTCTCTATCAACCTATTTGCTTTCTACTGTTCAATCTTGTGCATAATCTGAACTAGTTTCTTTTCATCATCGAGAGTTTTTAGTGGTTCTTTAAGTTTATTGATTTCATTTGTCTGAATAGAAATTTCCTTAATTGGTTTCACTAGTTTGTATGCCTCATCTATAGGCTGTGCTGATGTTGTAGATGACTTTGTTGCTAAAGTAGTAGCTGATGTGATAGGAAGTGTTGTAGCTATTGGCACTGAAGGGGAAATGATTCTGCTAATGTAGAAGGAACAGTAGTAGTGACTATAGGAATAACAGTGATAGGAACTTCTTTTGTTCTGGCCTTTTTCTCCTGCACTAATTTGTCCATTTCATTTTCCATTTATTTTATTTAGGTAGTTAATTCAAGAATATGATTCATCATCTCATATTTTTGGCTTGCATCCTATAAAACTTCCCTTACCTGAGGATGTTAAGAAGGAGGTAGTTTTAGTTGCTTATTTAATGCAGAAATGTCTGCATTTTTCTTCTTTATCAGTTCATCTGCAGCTTTGACATTTTTTGGATCATATCCTACATCAATAATTAAATCTTCCAATGATTTGATTCTATTATCCTTACCATGTGAATATTCCTTTTCTAATTTGCGCTAATCTATGATGTTCTAAAGAGTGTTTTTCAACTTTTGTACACTCGTGGATTTATTTTTCATTGTAGAATACAACATTTCACTAGCTTGTTTGTGAAATTCTATCTAGTAAATTTGATGAATATCTTCTGTTTCAACTTCATATGATGTCTTTTTGTAATCTGCTGATGATTTTGGATGCTTTACTTTTTGCTATAGTAAGGTCATCTACATTTTCCTAGTAATGTAGTCAAATGAAGAAAAGAATCTGCTTTGGTAACTAGGTGACTACTTCCAGTATTGTGTCTATGTATCACCCTTTAAGGCCTCATTTATGATCTTGATCTCTTTATACTTCTGCATAATATCCATCTCTTTGTCAACTGGTTTGCTGGCTGAAGATACTTCAGCAATCTGCTACTTTTGAATCGTTTGAGTGTTTGAAGTTGAAGGCTAGTGTGTTTCTTTAGGAACTGCAAGTGGTGCATTATCCTGTACTATTATATATGTGTCAATCACTTCAATAGTTTCCACTTCTCAATTTATAGGATTTAATTTTGGCTTCTTCCTGTACATTAATTTAAATTTTGTTTCAGTGGTATTTTCTGTAGTGTATGATCCTTCTTCTCTGATTATTTTAGAGTTCCTATATTCCTGGGCTGGAGTTTGCAATATTTGTCTAGTATCACCTTTCTTCTATGCCTCTGTCAAAGTGATCTCCAACCATTCTGAATAATTGGAGTATTTTTCAATGTCTGGTTTTGACTCAAGTATATAAGAAGTTAATTTACATTTGATCTTTAGTTTTCTTATTACTCCTAAAGGATCATAATACCACTGAAAAAAAATGACTGAATTCAAATTCCTGCAAATGTATTTCTGCTTATGGATCTACATCTCTACTATTACAAATAAAAGGGCCAACCTAATTCTTAATCCTAAATTGTGTCTTCCTTTTGGCTGCCAAGAAATTGATTACATCAGAATTAATGATCTATCTCATATACTCAAGGGAAAATAACCTCATTAGGAGGTATTTGGGAAGTTTATATGGAAAAATATTTGATCCATACACCCTAATCTCTATATGGTTTTGATAGAATTACCAATCTCCCATCATACTATGCTCTAATAATTTTAGTACTTTTTTAATCTCCTCACTAACTCTTGGTTTCATGTTGTTGTTCAACATATTGACCATAGGATGAATGAAATAATAAATGAATTCTATGTAGGCAGACTATGTGGAGTCTTTTATGATAAATGGAGTCCAAAATATAACTGAATGTGGGTTACCTTCAACATCCAATTTCTGAAAGTTGATGGGAAATATTTCAGGCTGAGAGTACAAAAAAATATGAAATAGAACAAAAGAATACTTGAAGACACCTTCTTTAGGAATTTTGACAAAATTTTCATGAATAGTATCAACAAGGTACTCGGAAAAATTGAAAATGGTAGTAGGAGTCTGACTAGGTGTGAAAGTAGAAAGGAAACCCAAGACTGAAGCATAAACATGCTCATTTATGAAACAACTTAAAATGTAGGACAACATTATAATGATATGTCTGGTTCTCTCAGAGAATATGGCTGTTGGATAGGGAGGGCTAGTCTTGGGAGTTTCTGCTGATGAAGGCTTGAAATTTTGGAATATCTGGAACCTCTTGGGGAAATCAAGATTCAGATACAACAGGGTAAGGGACTCAATGGAAAAATGGGTTTCATCAGGTCTAGGTTGGATCTGTAGCATTTGATTAATTGACTCAGCTGTGATAGTGAACAAAATTTATTTTCTAGGGGTTATAATGGCTCTTTGGTCAGGGAAATAGAAATATTGACAAAGTATAATTAATTTTGGGTATTGGAAAGTCTGTGGGGCAATATATGTTTGAAAATTAGACTCCCAAATGAAAACTTCATTACCTTGGTCAATGGATTTGTCATGGCTCCAATAGTGGGTCATTAATTTTAAAATCTCAGTGACAGGGTCATTAATTTTAAAATCTCAGTGACAGGGTCATTAATTTTAAAATCTCTGTCTGCTAAGGGAGTGTGTTCTACATCTCCAACTGGAGGTTGCAGATGATTGATAGATACAATGTTTTTAGAAGCCATTGTTTTGTTAATTTTACTCAATTGATTAATCTTTCATTCAAGAAATAGAATCTGGCCTCTTAGGAATGTTGTGAAAGTTTTGTACAATGTGAAAAAGGGTTTAAGAGGAAAATAGGGCCTTTTCTATGGTGTGCAAGGTTTAAATAGATCAAATTGTACTCTTTTTTATTAAAAATGGTCTTAGGACCTCAGAAGTTCTGCGAAAAGAAGACTA
The DNA here is from genome assembly GCA_034641835.2 of Pinus albicaulis. Classification (NCBI taxonomy): domain Eukaryota; kingdom Viridiplantae; phylum Streptophyta; class Pinopsida; order Pinales; family Pinaceae; genus Pinus; species Pinus albicaulis. The sequence goes on along the minus strand of CM076575.1, from coordinate 2,086,209,369 downwards.
GGGTCTGCAGAAAAAGGATTGGAAGGGAACAAAGGCTTTCTTTTGGTCTACAGAGGTTCCTAACGATTTAATTACTAAATTAATTTCTGGATGGAAGTATAGGCCAAAGCACTTGAGGAATACGTGGATAAAATGAACATTTTTGTTTTCTGAAGGGATTCTAATGTTGTGGAAGATTTTTGAGGCTTCACTGGTCTTTATGGTGCTTCGGATGGATTCTATATAGTATTTGGCAGTAATTTGGTTGAATTTTGGTTAAAAAAGGCTTGATTATAGGTCGACAGAGTAATCTTTGGCTCAGAAGTAGGTAAGAAATTCTCTGTATGGGTAAAAATGTAACAAAAAGTGGTTAAAAAGGTTGCAAAGGGCAGATATATGGGTTTTTAAGCCAACCGTGATTACCATTAGGTGTATGGGGTTAATTCAAATGGGAGTATGGTTTCTCAATGGGTAAGAATACAGCTTGTGGTTTTCGCATCGGCCAAAGGTGATTGGGTGTATAATTTTTGAGGATGCAATGCAATCAAATCACGCCACGTAGATAGGAGTGGGACTCCAAAAACAACGCATTGCGCAAGGTATCGGGGTAGTTAAAGTTCGGATATCAGGGATGCGATAGGAGATATGGGCCATCGGATCTGATTGGTATAGATCTGAAAGCTGACAAATCACAGGGATTGATCAGGGATATGATAGGCGTGGGGCTCGGGTTTAAATTCAATGTGGGTTATGTCTAATATATGCATTGGTTTAATATTATAAGAGGTTGGGATTTAAATAATGATGGGGTTATAGTGAGTGGGGCCAAGAAATATATTAGCAGGGTTTATATCAAAACTATATTTTATAATGAGATACGCGGTTGGGGATAATGTTAATGGGAATTAATATAATACGGGATAGCTTGTATATATGGGATTTAATAAATAAAGTTAAATGTTAATAAGTGTAGGATCACTAATTTTTAATGTAAATGTTTCGTAGTGGGACTCGATACATAGATTTAACCATATAGGCTTAGGATAAAGATATTTTTAGGTGTTTTTGTTGTATTTTTAAATTAAAAGGGAAATTAGTAAAGGGGTTTTACTTTTCCCAAGGAAAATGTGTTTTAAACCTAGGAAAAGGGGTTTTTGCAGGGGAAAAGAGTGAAGTAAGGGGAAAGAGATAAATATGAAGGGGAGGGGGTATTTTTACAAGGAAAAATGAATTTAGAGGGAAATTAGTAAATATAAAATGATCAATTTTTTCTATCCATGCCTTGTGAAAACTGCTTCTACCTACCCATCAGCTACCCTAACATTTTTTCCTCATTTATTTGGATGCATTTGAGCTTGCAGACCCTTATTATTTTTCTTTTAACAACAAACTATCTAATTCTAACCTTATTAATTCCAAGGGCTCAGATTAAACTATTGAGCTCCTTATTATTCTCTACCTGACTACTGATTTTCCAAGATTTAAATAGTTTGGCTAGATCTTTATTCTCTATTTATCAACATGAAATTTAAAGCATTAAAGATCAAGATTAAGTAGTTTGACCTTCGTGGATTGTGGCATTTTTGACAAGCTACACACAATCTTATCTTTAGAAGGTAAAGTAAAAAGTAGTGGCATTTGAATTTTCATTACTTTCATGATCTATTTTTATCTCATTTTTTTCGGTGTTCATTTTTTATATTCTTTTTGATATTTTTTTCTTTTAGTCCTTTGATTTTTCTTTTTAGGACTTTTACCCTCTTTACATTTTTTATTTTTAATATGGGAAAAAAAATTTCAGAGAGAAAAGTATGTATATATTACTACACCAATCAAAGTCAATTCAAAATTATGAATCATATTATTATAAGACGCTAACATAACCATTGGCTGACATTCGCTCCACCATTTACTACACTTGCACCATAATTATTATGTATGATCTCTTCTCATGATATGGTTAAAGTCCACGTTTCATTCTCCCCAAAAATGGTTTAATACCATAGTTTGTAGTGATTTGCACCATAGTTTAATACCTAAAGGTTTAACAATAAACCTTTTGCATGGTTTTTTAATATAAGGTTGTATCTCAGGTTTATATCAAATGTATTTTGCGTAAATAATGTGCCCACCATAGTATTGGAATTAGGTTTAATACCATAAAGTTTTTCATATTCACATTTGTGTCATACCTTGTATGGTCTTCTCACCATAGGCATTTTTCTTTCTAAAAACATTTCCACACCATTTCACTTATGATATGAACCAAAAACCATAATTCTCACCATCACTTGAAGACTTGTACCTGTTAATGAGCTATGAACCTTTTTGAATGCATTGACTTGGCCATCCCATGTGTTGATAAGTGGGAATGTCACATGGTCAACAAGCCCCTTTTGCACTTGTTCACTACAAAGACTTCAACGAACGATTTCTCCTTCATCCGGAGACCAAATGAGAAACCGTAAATACCGTCGGATTCAGAATGATGGGCTCTACTTCTTGGTGTTATTTATAGAAACAAATTTACCCTTTGAACTTGTAGCATATGGATAATCCTCCTGGATCATTCCACTCATGGGCCCACAAGAGAGGTGAAGTAGAGGCTTCAACCAAAGGTTTTGATGGATTATTTTATATTTAAATGCAATAAAATAAGAAATAATTGAAGCTAAATGAAATACAAATACAAAAGAGGAACCTAAGCCACTAGGTTAGGCCCAAACCTAAGAGACTGAGCCATATAGAACTAAATCATTGATAAATCCATAACCATATTCTCATTAACATCAAATAAAATATCTACTACATAATATAATAGTCACAATAACAATGCCAACTTTTTTAGCTCAAAATCTACATAACTCAAAACAAAACTAGAATTCTAATGAGATCTTCTTATTTTTTATTTATACAAGAGGGTAGATGCTAGGAGCTCCCTATAAAATAGCAATGCTTGTCTCCAACAAAAGGATGGTGGATATTGTTTCTCATTACTTCACTTTCACTCATATTGGATTGGATGCCAATGTCCTTCAGTTGATGAGAGAGAGTGCTCTGATCTTGGGCTAATTGAGGGAGTTAAGAAGGTGGAAAACTGATGTAGGAGCATCAAAGATAAATTTTCATTATCTGATTGTGTAATTAAGGGGGTGAGATATTTTAATTATTTTATTAATTAATTTTCTCATTTTTAATAAATTAGGAGAGAAATTATAAATGTGAGGATTATTCTAAATATTCCTTAAATAATTAAGGATATGAGTGTAGTTGAATTAGGTAGATAATCTAGGGATGAGGAATACCATAAATGGGACTTAGTTGGGTCCAAAAAAAGATAAATCTAAACTAGATTTTAAGTTGAGATTTATGCGGAGGAATTTATGGAGTGAAATAAATTCATTATTTATGTATAAATAGGAGGGTTTTGTGAGGATGAAAAAGAGTTGATAGAAGAGAAGAAGTGAGAAGAAGGAATGGATTGAGAGCATTTTGTAAAGGGCCGAGAGCTTAAAAGCCAATTATTAAAATATTCGGCCAGATGTTGGAGTTTTTAAATTTTATTATATCTATTACATATCAACATTTTTGTTTGTATAGCTCTCTTTCCATTATGTATATTTCAAGCTGCTCCAAATTGATTGTTTAATGAAGAATTGAATTGAGAGTTTAATGTGTGAAGGAAGCATTCGAATTTTTATATGCTAGGATCTATTTAACCCAGTACCCTGGAATCATTTGGTATCAGAGCAAAGGAGACGAGTCTGAAAATGTACATGTATATGTTCTATGTATGTGAACGCAACAACATAGGTGTATTTGAAAACAAATGCCGAAACGTTGATGTAATTTTGGAGTCCACGTTATTGTTGAAGCAGAGATTGGCAGTGCATGAGGAAGTCGAGCTATACTGAAGCCTTGGTGGAGGGATGGTGTTAATTGGTAGCGTTCAACAGACAGTTGATTGGAATAAAATTTGAGTTACAACATTAACTCAAGTGGAAGAGTAGTGCGATGACACATGGTAAACCCCAAGATCGAATGTAAGTAATATGCAACGTATTCCAAAGCCTGTGTGAGACTTTTAATTGTAAATTTGTATAATTCTAAGTATGCAACGTATTCCAACCAGTTGGAATCGTGTTTTCTGTGTTTTCTTGGCTACTGTGATAACTTGTACAATCATGGTCTTAAACAAGATACAATCTTAAAGACATTAATCTTGGCAGCGTTAAGGATGATTGAGCATGTAGAGTTCAAGTTTAAGATGCAGTCACTGTTGTTTAGCGGAGATTTTTTACCACAAATTTTGTATTTTCATGGTAAATGGAATCAAAAATCAATGATTGTAGTGAGTTCTTCAAATCATATAATCCGATGTAATTGCTGGATCCTCTGGTACATTGTTCATGTTTAGCAGAGACAACGCCATATAGTGTTCCTTTCCTTTCTAACAGAACCCAAAATTATCAATGGTTACACTCAGATAGAAAATGTTGTTTTAAATTCTCCCTTCTTATGCAAACATCTCACGTCCAAATTTCAAATTGTATGTGTCAATATTGTAATTGAATTGCCCTGCGGTTGTAAACAGTGAAGTCACAACACATTGTGACTTGGTCACTTCTGTAGATTCTGAAAATTAACAATTTTAGGTTGCATATTTTTTGAAATGTAGAACATGAACTCAGTCACATTTGAAGAGTCAAACTGATTTGGAATTATATATCAAAGTTTGTTTTTCTACTTTGAATATTAAAGTGTGCATTGGTTGGCTGCATAATTTTTGGTTGAAAGTGAAAGCTTGAACTCAATCACACAAAGAGAGATCAATTTATGTGGACTTATATATAAAATAAGTGCTTACCACATTCAATACTAAAGTGTGTGTTTTTTCTCAAAAAAGTGTGTGTGGGCGATGATAGAATTTCAATAGAAGTTGTTGTCTCGACATATGAGGAATTAGTGAAATTCTGGAAAGAGGCAATGTTTGGGGCAGCGTGATAGATAAGACTGCAGCAAAGCCTACATGAAAAATGTGAGGAGGAATTTGAACACGAAAGTTTTTTTTTGGACAACTTGAGAGGCAGCATGCAATGCCATGAGAGCACACAGTGTTTGAGGGCTGCTAGAGCTAAATGTTGAAGCAGTAACTAGAGGGTAGCATTGTTGTAGGAGCAACGTGAAAACGTTAACCAAAGGGAAGGATGCAATGGAGCAATATTACAAAATGGAGGAATTAAATTGACTTACTGGAGTGTATTGCTGTAGCAAACCGAGGTAAATATGGTTGATTTTTTTAAAGTACAGTTCTTTGTATAGGATTGATTAAATGACTTTTGTGGTGAAATAAAGCTTGGGAAGTTCTCTACGTTGAAGTAATATTATTATGGTGGATAAGGTTTTGTCCAGCTATGCCATTCCCTTTACAAATATTTTGATAATATTTTGCGTTGATACTTCGGAAAAGGAGTTGTAGTGCGGAAGCTCAAAAACTATCAGTGGGTACACTATGAAGGTGGTAAGTCAAATGAGATTTTATGTTAATTAATAAACATAAAATGGATATGTAATTCAGATTGAGATGAAGGAACTTGGTGTAAAATAAGAGGGGAGATTGTGTGTAATTTGAAGGTCTCTAACAATATTTGTTGGGAAAATATTTATGTTAGAAATTTGTTGGGAAGAATTGTATTTTATGAGGATAAAATGGATCTTGCACATTCAATGTAAATTTCTAGAGTCTTGAATGTATTCCTAAAAGAATAAGCGAGAGAAGGGTTGGATAATTTCAACCACATGAAGATTCAAGGTAAGTGCTAATTGAATGAATTAATATTCATTGAGTAGAGGTATTTTAAAATCTGGATGATTAAATTTCCTTTCCATATCCGAGAAGATGATCTTCTGTATATGTTATGAAAGAGTGGAAATGTTGCAAATGCGGAGGCATAAATAAATGGAAAAATAATGAAAATGTGCTAATACTATGTGATATAAAATGAGGTATGCATTTTTATGTGAGAGGGTTTATTATGCATAATGTGGATTCTTCACAGTTTTGGTTAAGTCATTTTGGACCAATTCTTGTAGTTGGGAAAAGAAGAATTCTTTTGATTGGTGACTGAAAACATAATTGCTTGATGTTGTAAAATCTTTGTTTTACCATCATGTGGCAGTATCTAAGGAGGTGATATTCAGGATGGACACAATGTACGGGTTGTACATCGAAGAGGTTGAAATATGAATAACATGTTCTATGTACACAGGTAAAGATATGTGAATTTATGTTGTATGGTGCGTAAAAGTGTAGGGAAATGCTTGCATTAAGATGAAAAGCTTATGGGCATGTGAGTATTTACAGTGAAAAATACTACACAGAAGAGTGGAAACCAGAGGGTTGAGACTACAGAGAGAAAGGTTTATTAAATAACCTTGACAGAAGCATGAGGTATGATAATTTAGGAAGGTATTTTTGAACATTGAAGATTGAATTGTTTATTTATTTTCACCTTAAAATAAATCTTGAAAAACTTGAATCACATTCCAACTAAAGACTTTAGTATCATGTGAAATGATAAGGGAAAACTGATGATTTTTCATAAGAATGAAATATGAAAGAAAGTGAATATTTTACGTCCTAAAAATGTATTAGGGTGGTATGATTGTTGGAGGATTGTATAACTTGAATTAAGTCAAAATATGCATTGCTATAATTATTGAGTCGAGTCTTGAAGTGAAAACATATGTTAGAGTCAAATGAAAGTTTGGATAGTTTGAGTTGATATTGGGTATTTTCATCCAAGTTGAAGAATTGGTGTAAGTTTGAAGTCAAAGAGTCGTAAGATAAGTCAAAATTCTGAATGTAATTTGGTGCATGATCGGTGGAGTCTGACACCCAAAGAATTGGTTATTATAACACATGAGTTACTAAAGTGTTATTTGCAGCAAAGTGAAGCAAGAGGGTTGCCACAGATTGGTTCCAAGACAGAGAACCAAAAGAAGCCAAGCGTATGAGGAGAAATTTCATTTTTTATGAATGACAAGTGTGAAGAATTGCTGAGAAGTGGACTAAATGAAATCCACACGTGAACTGATGAAGTTCACAAAGGAGGGGAAGATGATTGTTGATTGTCATTTCCAAAGATCTAATGAAGACCACAACAGAAGGAAGAAGAATTATAATGCCAAGGTAAGTGACATATGTGAGTAGCTGACGGATGAAGAATACGAGTAAGAGAAGGCTCAAATAACAATTCACCTTCAATTGTTAATGGAATTTTTGCAAGAAAATGTGAAAGAACAGACACATGGTTGGACCATGAGAAAGAAAGTAAAATGGCAGAGGCTACACGCAAAGAGGGTTTTATCAATCAATAATTTCTCCAGGTTCAATAGAAATAGTCTGAGGTAACCACAAACCTACTTTGGAAATCTAGGATCTAGCCTTCCTAAATTTCAGAGAGGGCTCTCTCTTTAAGATTTAACTTTGTTTTTGTTTGATATTTTAGGCTAGTTATTATAGTTCAATTGGTTTTGATTTTAACATGTTTGGTGGATAAAAATCACTTTGGATTAAACTAGAGAGATATCTACTAGTCCATTGGTCTATGGAGTCAAAGTATAGCAAGCAGAACTAGAAGGAAAGGCCAAGAGGATGCTAATGTATTCAGGGCAAGGTAGATAACCCTTAGAATTTTGGAAGATTGTTTTGATGGGATGGCTTGCTTCGGGATAAAGTGCAATGAAGGATCCTTTGATCCGGAAAAAGAGGAAGGAGGCAGGGGTCAAACGAGACTAGGAGCAATTAAGAATTCCTAAATCCGGAAATCAGTAGCAAACATTTAAATGATCAAGTAGTTAAGACAGGGAGTGCTAACACTAGTCCTGAAGTAATACTCCTACTTAATCATTAATATTGAACAACATATATGAAATTAATGGAACATAGAAAGTAAACAATGACAATATAGATGCACTTTACTCTTTGAATTATCACATGAATCCTGAATTATGAAGTCGAAATGGCTGTTGTCCAGACTGCTGCTATGAAATCAACATATAAGCCTCCAATGTACCAACAAAATTGTCTATAATAATCTCAACAATTTTATTCCACCCTAAACACCTCATAAACTGAAGTATTTATACAAATGTTTATTACAAATATCCTAGATAAATATAGGAATAACTCTAGGAAATAAAAATATCTTCACATTAGGAGGGACCACTGCTTAACAATTTAGCAAGCTATCCTCTTAGAAAAAATAGAACTAGCATTATCTAATCAAAATAGTTTGTTGACTAGGTGTACATGCTTGTTGGCATATTTGGAAAATATCTCTTGAAAGATGACTTCATTGATATTCTTTCCAATTTATATCCTTTAACACTGCCTTTCTTCCTGATACTCTTTCACATTGTTCATTTATCTCTTCACTGTTGTAAAAATAAAGAAATTACAGTAGTAAAAATTTACTGGCTGTTGCTTTTCTGATACTCTTTGACCCTGTTCTTTATCCTGATACACTTTCAACTGATACATTAACCTTTTAACAGTTGTAAAATTAATTTTTCATTGTGGTAGAAACATTAATTCACTGTCATACTTGGATTTCCCTTTTACCCTTTCACTGCTGTAAAAGATACTTATCAGCAGTAAAAAACCAAAATCACATAAACTATTTTGTTTTTCCTTCTCAATTTCATTTTTTTACATGTGCATTTCTTCACTGTTCTGCCTCTATGCCCTCATAACAAATCTGTAAGCTCTTGCCACTGCTGAGCACTGGGTATCTTCATATTTTTCAACTTTCTGTAGCTTTCATCTGCATCAGTGTACTTTGCAAAATTTTGTTTGACCATGAAAAGATGTTTAATCTCATTTTGTAGAGAAAATATATTTTCAAAGTACTGTAGAATAACTGCCCTTTGCTCATGTCCCTTTGATGTAATCAATGCATTCATGTTGGATGATTCAAGATTTTAAAATATTTTGTTCAAATTGTTTATTTAGTTATTCTTTAGGGACATCTCCTCCATGGCTTTCATTATCTCTGCTGCTCCACCTGTTTGTTGTACCTGTGTAGATGATGATTCTGTGTGGGAAGTAGTATTTGATTGCATTGATACTACAGTTACAAATGACCCTTTGGGTGCCAACTTGTCTCCCAATGTATAAGAAACATCAACAGTAACAATAGGGATAACTGTGTGGAAGGCTTGACTGTCATAGCTTTAGCAGCTTTGGGACCCGCAGTTTTAGGTGTAGTCTACTTCTTGGTCATTTTTGGGATAACTAAGCAAGATTATACTCTTTGCAGTGGTTAATTTTCACCAATAGAGGAAAACTGAGCAATTGCTGGGAAAGTATTATCTTCAAAAGGTGGTTTAATTTCTCAATTTGGGCTTATCAGGGATAAAAATGGCTTAAGACACGAAACAGGGTTTCCTGAATGGAAAAACTATAGAAAGAGGTCTTTTACTCAACCTGTATTCCTTTTAAACCTCTTCTGCATTTGGAATTTGTATTCAAGGGTTAAAAGAGGCTATCAATTGAGGATTTTGTTTTTAAAGGGGTTTACAGATGAATTTAGGCTCTCTGGAAAAAAATTGCCAGGGTTTGGCTTGTTTTTGGGCAATTTCAACCGTTAATTTTCTTCAATTTTGTCTTCTTTCAGCTTACAGGTTTAATTTTAAAATTTTACAAGTCAAAACACTAAGAAATACCTCTTCTACAGGTTTTTGACGAATGAAAGGGTTTCTGGTAACTTTGGCTTTGAACAGGATCATTCAACGCAGAGGATGGCTTCAACCAGCTTCAAAATATAAAAGAACAGTGGGAAATTCAACTTCAGGGCAAGAAACGGTTTAAACAGAGGCTCAAAATTATTTAAAACAGTCGGGGCATGTTCTCTTACCAGTTAGAAATGCATATAACAATGATTTATTCAATAGTTTAACCTTCTCAATATAAACCATTATATGTATCATTTATTAGAGCCCCATTCAAAGTTGGGAGGCGAATTTGTTTGAGAATGCGAAAACAACCAGTGGGTTTCCCGTTGGATTTACATGGTAAGTGGTTTCAAGCATTTCGAACGCGATCAAATCATTTTCAGCCACGTAGCATCGGGTGGTATTTCAAAACAACTTTTATCGCATGAATTTGATCAAACATTGAACGATCAGTTTTGGAGCGCAAAACTGAACACGCATTGTTGGATTTCTTTTAATCAAGGGAACAGTCAGGATTAAGTTAAGAGTTGTGGTGGAAAAATGGGTGGGACCGGGTAGTTTATATGAATTGGGTAATGATATATGTATTTATAAAACTTTGCATAGACGTAGTTATAACCAAAGTTTTACAAATGGGAAGATTATATGGATGTGGGGTCTTGGTAATGGGTTATATATATGGACTACGCTTATATATATAAGGTAAATGCATGAGGCAGGTTAAAAAGAGTTAAACGGGGTATAACGTGAGGCTATGTACATGGTTTATTATACATACGGGAAGGCTTTAAGTATTGTGGGGATAAAATATCATGGGAAAACTAATCCCGATGATGCCTTGGGTTAAAGCATGGAAAGGTAAATATATTTACAAAGGTATGGGGGTTCTAAAGTTTAGCTTAGATTAAACTTTAGAAAAAACTCGGGGAATATTTTTGATTTAAACATATATAAAACATGTTTAAAGTTTTTTGTATTTTATTTTTATTATATAGTAATAGACTGATGTAAGTGTCTTTTTACTATATGGGGTAGGAATATTTATATATGGTTAGTTTTTGGACCAAAGGGGGTATTTTTTTGGGTTTTTAATTTAACACGTGGATATTTAACTTTGGTCAAAAATCTTATAATAGTGGCTTTTTGGGGATAATTAGATAAAATGATCTATAATAATAGGACATGGACTTTTTATTAAGGATTTAGTAAATAAATTAGAATTTAATATGAAAAAGGGACAATGAAAACACCAAAATGTAATTACATAACTTAAGCAAAGTGATAATATAACAAGCAAAAGCTTTAATCATTTATAATTTAACCACTTTAACTTAGAATATAATACTTTTGGAGGGTTTTTATGTCTTTATGAACGAAGGAAATTAGTCAAAGGGGTTTTTATTTTTCATTTAAGTAAAAAGGTATTTACTTATGAAATTTAAGTATAATGGATGCATGAAGGATAAATGATGGCAAATATGGATTATTATAGGAATTCAAATATTTTTAACTAAACAGTCATTGAGCCTTGGGTTCGGTCCCAACAGAAGTCAGAGAAATTCTCTGAGCCTCTTTGACTGAAATTCTAGAATGTAGAATAACTATAGGGGAGGAGAAATTAGTGATTTTTCCTGGTGAAAAGTATCTAGATAATTCTCCCATTTCTTTCTACCTACCCAAATTTTAATGTAACATTTTTTCTTCCATTTTGCAGGTGCATTTGAGCTAGCAACGTTGAACATTTTATTCTTTTAAAAGCAATAAAAACTATCTAAATCTACCTTATATCATCCGAGGGCTCAGATTAAACTGATGAGGACCTCCTATTTCTCTACCTATCTACTAATTAGTCAGGATTAATCTATCTGATTAATTTTTATTCACTATTCTACAACAATAAAATTGAAATATGAAAAGTCAATATTAAGCAGTTCAACTCATCATGGATTATGGCATTTATTCACACTCTGCCATAAACATTAGTAACAAAGTAAAACGTAGTGGCATTTGAATTTGCACACTTTCATGTTTTATTTATTTCTATTTTGGGGTATATTATTTTTTCTAAGTCCTTTGATGTTTATTTTAGGACTTTCACCCTCTTTCTGACTTTTTATTGTTTTATTTTTTTACTAAATATGGGAAAACAACTTGCAGAAAGCAAGGTATGTACATATTTTTACAAGACTATCAAAATTCAATTCCAAATTATGAATCCTACATTTATAGGACCCTAACAGAGGGAAAAGAAGGCAAACATACAGTTGAAAAAATATCTGAAGAAGCTCGAGTAGATGTTGAATTGTGAAGAACTCAGATATGCTGAGTTAAAAATGGATGTTTCCATTTATGGCCCAGAACAAGGTGAAAGTCTCAGTGAAGAGATCAATGAGAATATCTCATGAAATATTGGGATAGTTCAAAAGCATCTGAAGATGTGTTGGTGAGAGAAGCAGATGAGGCTATGAAGCCTTGCAAATTTTCTCATAGTTTATGTATGTTTGCAGGATGTGCGAAAGATGGTGAGTAGTCTGATGAGGCTGTCATAGAGGAGAATGAAAATCTTGAGGTGGAGTCTGATGAAGAATGCCTTTCAGAGGAGAAAGAAACCAGGAACACTCAGGAAGATTGCTAGAATAAGGATGAATCTAGGAACGAAGGTTGTGACAAAGTGCTGAAAATATTTCATAGGGAAATCGAGTTCTTGGAACGATGGCTTAAGGAACCTGATGGAGAAGTAAAACTTGCAGAACTTGATCGAGAAGAAATTACAGTTACTATGCATGATAGAGATGAAATGTTTATAGTATTGAATTAATGTTGTAACTTTTCAGATAATGATGTAAGTGTATGTACAGAAAGTGACATTAACAGATATGATTTCGAAGTCAAAGAAGTTAAGCAACAATTATTTGGAGTTGAGATGAAAGATCAGGAGCAGCAAGGGAGTTGTGTTCATAGAGACAAAAAGGAGACAGAAATATTCATCTAGCAGGATGAAGACAGAAGAAGGAAACAATTTAAAATAGAATCTATTGAAGTCTATAAATTCAATGATGAGAGATTGATGCCTAAAGAATCAAAAGAGACTGAAACGTCTTATCTTTTTAAAACTAACAGTTTGTTGGTGAATGCAGGTACAACACTGGACGAGAAATTTGTTGCTATAAAAGAAATAAAAGACTATAGTAGTAATCATGAAGGAGTTCTTGATTATTTTCCATTGCAGAAAGTTGAGTATTCAACTCAATTGGAGGCAAAAGAATTTGAAAAAGAGGCAATATTCCGAAGAATTGGAGAAAGAAAGTGTTGGAAAAGCCAATGGAATTCGATCGACAGAGTGGGTGATGAGTTACCAAATCGAGTTGATACTTCAAAGGACCAACGACATAACAAAGTTTGGAATCCTGGAGAGAGAAAGTCATGATGACTTGTGGCTGTTTCAGTATTACATAAAAGCAACAGAACTCATATACATGAGTCTATGAAAACATTTCTACATGAGGAGTCTGATGCACGAGCATCAAAGCTAAATTTTCATTATCCAATTCTGTAATTAAGGGGGTGAGATATTTTAATTATTTTATTAATTAATTTCTCATTTTTAATAAATTTGGAGAGAAATTATAAATGAGAGGATTATTGTAAATATTCCTTAAATAATTAAGAATATTAGTGGAGTTGAATTAGGTTGATAATCTAGGGACGAGGAATTCCATAAATGGGACTTACTTGGGTCCAAAAAAAGATAAATATAAATTAGATTTTAAGTTGAGATTTATGTGGAGGAATTTATGGAGTGAAATAAATTCATTATTTATGTATAAATAGGAGGGTTTTGTGAGGATGAAAAGGAGCTAAGAGAAGAGAAGAAGTGAGGAGATGTAAGGAATGGATTGAGAGCTTTTTGTAAAGGGCCGAGAGCCGAAAGGCCAATTACTAAAATATTTGGCTAGATGTTGGAGTTTTTAAATTTTATTATATCTATTACATATCAGCATTTTTGTTTGTATATCTCTTTTTCCATTATGTATATTTCAAGCTGCTGCAAATTGATCGTTTAATGAAGAATTGAATTGAGAGTTTAATGCGTGAAGGAAGCATTCAAATTTTTATATGCTAGGATCTATTTAACCCAGTACCTTGGCATCAAAAACCTCCTAGATTCTCTCTTTGTTGTCTACTTTGAGCCCCTACATTGAAAATATCTAAAACATAATCTATCCCCTCCAATTAAACCATATTAGGCTACATGATATGAAAAATATTTTTTTCCCTTCTCACTTAGCATTATATTACTAAAAATGTAAATAAATGTGAGTAATATATAGTTTAATAAGATAGAGGATGACATCGTGATCCCTATAATATACATATTGATGAGCATCATCACCTTTATCAAAGACATTTTAAAATAGTTCTTGATATTTCTCTTATGAGATTTTCTTTGCCCTCTCTATTGAGTTTCTTAATATCTCAAAATCTTGGAATATCGGACTAATGTAATCTTAATGGTCTTTGGTAAATTCACCATTATTATAAAAGTCTCACCCATCACCATGTTCACATGGAGTGCTCTTTGCTTATATTTGTATCTTCAGGATGAATTTCATGTCACTCAGGCATAGATAGCTTCGATATATTCTTAATTGTAATTTCAACCAACTTCCAAGAATTTATTCCTCGGGATGATTAAGTGACTTTCTGGATATCCATTCTGCATGGTGTGTGCACATGGAACCTATGAGTGTGCCTCCATTGGACATACATATTCAAATTAATGGATGCTCATTTCATCAATGGGATCATCTTCTAGTGTGCATCCTTTTTATATTTTCAAGGCACTTTTCAGCAACCACTATTATGATGTCAGAAATTGATAAGAAAATTCAGAATATACAAAGGTAAAAGATAAGAAAGAGAACAATTGTACAAAGATAATAATTGTAATTGAAATTCAAAAAGAAGCACTTTTTTATTTTCATTTTTTATCGATTTAATTTAATTCACATTCCTTGAACATGAATCATTAGTTTTTACAGCCTTACTATTCGCTTTTGTTCAGATTTAATAAATGATGATTTTTGGCCAATGAAAACTTGATAAAAAGCCACTTGTTCATGTTTCTAATTTCAATCAAAAGAACAGGTTATATTTAGCTGGAGAAAAACTAACTCTCCAATGGTAAGTTTCATATGCTCACTTTCATCCATTTCTCATACCTTTATATGTTTGTTTCAACATTGTTTTTGTTTTTTTCTGATATAAATTATGTTTTCCATGACTTCATGAACTTTTTCACACCCCTCCCATCTCAAATTTAACACTCGCTCATTGTTGTTTGATTTTTAATTTTGGAATAGAAGTTAAAATGTTTATCGAAGGAACTAAATTGTGGAGTCCCTAAACTTTTTAGTTTGTTCCTCAAACGTTGCTCATATTGGAAAATTCCAATATGCTCTCATGCGAGCTTTCTTTTGAAAATAGTAAATCTATAAAAGGTAAAAACTTCTCTTTTGGCTTTATTTGACCTCACTACTTCTATTCATTTTATGGTTTGAGAGCCTAATTGCTTATAACTCTGAAAGATGGAATTTACTAAAATATCAACATAAGACGAACACAGACATGTGTGTCTAATTTTACTCTATTGTTGAGACACCTCCGTAACTATTCTTGTTGAGGTTATCTTTTAATTTGGACATTTCATTCATTTTTCTTCTATTATTTCACATTTTTGAAGTTTTCTAATAACTTCTTTCGCTTCAGTTTGTATTTATTTTTCTTTTTACTATTGGTTATGATTTGAATCTCGTGATACAACCAAGATTTATTTGGAAGAAATATTTTCCATACAAAACATTGGTTCACATACATGGGAATTTTTTTCTCTGTGAATTTCAATGGATTTCATTTAACTTCAAGGGATTTTTTTATAAAATACTAAAGCCCTATTGCCATAAATTTTTTTCTTGGAGAAACATTTATTTATATAAGTGAAATAGTTCACATTTTCCAGGAAAGAACTAACATTGAGTTTAACTCAATGAATCCCTCTCATCCATCCACTTTATAAAAACGTCTAAAAGGATACTCACATGGAAAGATATGGGAGTCAACATTATCAAAGTATTATATCCATTTTCTTAATTCTCTTTTACCATTCTACCCCTTTCACCTAGGTACATCATAAACATAGCTCACAAATGTGCTTATCAAAAGGGTGATGAAAAGGGGAATCACAAGAAATAAACGTAAACTTATTGGGGCTATGAACACTAGCTAGTAGCGGGGAAATTCTTGCATGGCATTAATGACAACCTCTTTCGATACTAACCAAGCTTTATTGTAGCGAAGTCATTTCAGATACCATTCATAGGAATGGATATATTATTTATAAAAAAAACTCTTATATGTTAACCTTCTTATATTCTTCATACGAGGTAGTATTAAATATTAGATATTCACCAAAATTTGGATTCCAGATGTTAGACTCGGTTTTATTTGAGTAATTATATTTTTGAACCTATATTACTTAATTCATTATTGTGAAACCCTTGTAAACTTT
Source organism: Pinus albicaulis (assembly GCA_034641835.2). NCBI lineage: Eukaryota > Viridiplantae > Streptophyta > Pinopsida > Pinales > Pinaceae > Pinus > Pinus albicaulis. Next base: position 2,086,193,084 of record CM076575.1, on the reverse strand, counting down.
TTATTGTTTGACGGTTTAATGGAATCCATTATTTTAACCTTTGGGTAAACTGAAGTTAATTATTTTTAACGAGAGATAATTGGTTCTTCCTTGTGTGTCTCCATTGTCGTGGTGAATCACAACACCCCCATTTTTAACTTATTATATCATAATAATAATGGAGATCCTTTTCGTAAATTTTGACTAAATGGCTCTTTAATGTTTTCTTTTGGTTAAGTGTCTCACAATTTAGTTAGATTTTTCTTTTCTTCAGAACTCTTGCTTGATTGCTTAGTTGCATTCGAATTTTTTCTAGCTTTCCATTGGCTCTTGTTTCATCACATTTGGATACAGAGTTTGTAAATGGTGCTTATCCGAAGTTTGATGATTTTTATGGCCTATGGTAATAAATATACAAAAATTATATTATTTATTTTTTGTAAATTAATTAGTTATTTATTTTAAATTAATTTTAATTATGTTTTCATAATTACTTCAATTTTACTAACACTCCTACAAAATAACCTAAGCCTAAATTGTAGAATAATTAAAATTATGTGTTTTCAAATCTCAGAAGTCTATTTCAAATCCCAATTTTAAAGAAATAGACCATATTCTTTCGAGAAAATGAATAATACAATACAAAGTTTGAGTTTCTTTTAATATATAAAATTATTTTGTTATCAAAACAACTCTATAAAAAAACCTTACTTCTGTCACCTCGCTATATATGATAAATTTCAAATTCAATCATAAGCTAAACATGAAAACCTGAAGTGTTACAATGAAAGGATAACAAGTTAACCCGTCAGGGCTATAAGTGCTTGCTGGTAGTGGGTCGATATTTGTAACTGAACTAAAGGGGATATTTGTTCTCACAAAAGTGAAGCAATTAAAGTTTCAAAGAGACGATTATAACTCAATGCAAATAGTTTTTCTAGTATTAAAATCCTAAAGTTAGTTTTTGAAATCTTAGATGATGATTGAATTATAAGGTTCTATAAATATATAATAAATTCATTATTTGACTCTTATTACATGCAAAATTCATTTATTTCATTAGTACTTATATTTTAATCATTTTTTCAACTTGGTCACTTTATCAAGTATCTCACTCATAAATGATAAAATAGAAAGGAATTATGAAACTTTACTTTATTTTGAACTATAACTTTAAATATGACAAAGATAGTTATTTCTTCCAATGTGTTACCATTTTTTGTTAGGATTATAACAACCCTGTTTTTTTCTTGTAGATAATAAAAAACAAAAGCCCAAGTTTTTCTTAAAAAGACCAAAAAAAAAAAACTTTCAAAAACTATAAAAAAACATTAAAAAATATTTTTATAAGTAATAGGTCAGAATCATAAAAAATAATTTTTTTTAGAGTACTCAACTATGAGGATGGGCCAACTCATAACATTCTTGAGCATTTTCACGTCACTACCCAACTTCACAACCTCAGGAATATGCAACTTACGATCAACACCTAACTCTTGTGTAATTGGGGTCGGGAAAGAATAAAACCTTTCAAGAGCTAAAAGGACACTCTACTATGAGCCTGGTCAACTTTAGGACTCCCCGAATAAAATAATAATTCTTTATTTTATATGCATGCATTTCATTTTTATTTTATTTAAATGAATTTATTCGAAATTTGTAGCTTCACACTTAATGGATTAGTTCCGATATTGATAATAAATTTCTATAATGATATCTCAATATATGAAAAAGGAAAGTTGGATCATGTAATGGGAAGTTAATGAATGAATTAACTCACACTATCTTCAGGTTTTAATAAAAAATAATAACTCCCTACAATTTTTTTTATTGCATGTTGTTTCATTCTTTTAGAACCATTTTAGAGAAGCTTCAATTGTAGAGATACAATACCAAGTTGCAGAAATTCATTGTAAGAAGGTTGAAATTAGAAAGGATTATTGTCATAATTTCAACTTTTTATTAGAAATAACTTGTATGTTTTTTATTTTCTTCTCATAGGCCATAAAATGGGGAAAAAACTAAAATTTCTAGCGAAAAAACAACAAGTGGAGCAGACAAAGGAAAAACTCAAAGAAGTAAAGAATGAACTGACAAAGTATTTCAACATAATCTATTTCCTCATCTCTAACTTCACTTACAATCCCTAGAAAGTAGGTACAATGAGATGGGAGGATACTTTTTATTTTTTCAAAGATAAAGGGTGGTTAAAAAATGCAAGGTATTATCAAACAAATAATAATCAAATCGAAGGTTTTAGAAGAATAGAGTTACGTCAAGAGGTAGATGATACAGTGAGGATTTCCCTTACTAAGATATGATTTCATCATTTTTTTTTCAAGGAAGATATCTCAACCTGAACAATATGAGACCATATAATTTTTTTCATGGCCTCATAGAATAAAAAAGTCCCATGTCAGCCATGTATAAGCTCAGTCCCCCAGAAATCCAACTCAATGTTTATTTTCTCAAGAACTTTTGAAACATTGTTTTCAAAAATGTAGGGAAAACTTATAAAAGAGTAATTGAAGACGGGTTAAGAAAGTAAATAAAGGGTTTAAACTTAAAGATAACAAAAAATATCCAATATCTATTTTTCAGAAACCCATAAGACTTTTCATTAAAATGTTGATATGATTATATGGAGAGAAACACTCTGAATATTATAAAATCAAATGGATTCCAATAATCCATAGTATCCTACAAGATGGGAAACATCTCAATCGGGTTTAATTTTTTCAAAAAATATCACACGTGCTTCAAAGTTTTGATTAGCTTCTCCCCTCACTAGAAACAAAATTTATATATATCTTATTTCTTGATAGATATCATTATTGCCTCAATCTCATTTCCCGTCATAAAATGCAACTATCCTATTGATTGAAAAATTCCTATTCAAAATCATGCCCCAATCATGTGGGAGTGCAATTTTATATTTCTATTTTACGATATTTTCCATTATGTCATGATTCTTTTTCAATGATAATCATTTTGAAAACCTTTGTCTGGCGATAGGTTTGGTGATTGAAAGCAGTCAAATTAGCGAGCTTGGTGTCGAGATATTGCACAAAAATGTACTAAGGAACCTCTTATGTTGATCTGAGATAATAGACTAGGGGATCCCAAAGTGTACCCACACACATTAGAATAAGGGTTTAGTGGTGGATTTTATCATGATATTCCTCTTGCAGGCTACCATAATGGCCTACCTTGAGAATCTGTCGATGACCACAAAAACATATGCGTTTCCATGTTTAGTAGAAGGAAGGGTCGGCATGTAATCGATGGATATGGATTCCCAAGGTCAACTAGGGGTAGGAAATAGAGAATAGAGGCCTTTCTTATTAATGGTATGTTTGGAAATGCCACAGGAAATACTGGATTTGATGTACTTCCTCACATCCTTTCGAAGGTTTTTACAATATTTTCTCGACCCCAAAATTCCCGGTGACCTAACTATAGTGTGCTTCCCAAATCATCATAGCATGCTCGCTTGAAGGAACACAAAGGTGTCCCAGGTGGCATAACAGTGCATCCTCAATGTGAAAATCTATAACTTTCTCACCTTCTAAGAGCATCTGGTATGTGCGACAAAATTCTTGGTCACTTTTGTAGAGAAGCAGCCAATGATAAGTCTTATTCCCACAAGAGTTGAGCATGGTGGTTAATGCGATGATCGGGGGTTTGCTGAGGGAGTCTGCAACACTATTGGTGTTTCCCTTCTTGTACTTGATGTTCAAATGGAACTGTTGAAGGTATGTGGACCACTTGTGATGGCGATAATTCTACAAATTTCCTTTCATTTTCATGAACTACAGGGGTCGGTGGTCTGTATAGATGACTGTTTCCTTCCCCAAAATGTAATGCTTCGATTGTCAGTAGGCCTACAAAATTGAATACATCTCCTTTTCATAAATGGGGTACTTCTTGACTGTGTCTGAAAGTGTGTCACTGTGATATGCCCATGGATTCCCTCGTTTAGTAAGGACTTCCAAAATAGCATAGTTAGAGGCATATGTCTCGATATCAAATGGTTGTTGGAAGTCTGGTAATGTGATTAATGGTCGTGAGCAGAGGCGATGCTTCAACTCTCTGAATGCCTCCTGTTGAGATGCAAACCAAAATAATTTTTCTTTCACTCCTTCCTTAGTGACTTGACTCAAGGGCAAGTGATATGAGAGAACGCCAACATGAACCTATAGTAGAAATTGGCAAGACCCAGAAAGTTGCAGAGCTTTGTGAGAGTGGTTGGGGGTGGTAAATTCTGAATGACTTTGATCTTAGCTCGATCCACATGAAACCCCCATTCATCAATAATGTATCCCAAATTCTGAACCTAGGTCATGTCAAAAATTCATTTCTCCAAATTAGCACACATCTTGTGCTCCCACAGTGTTTGGAGACCCTGTCGGATGTGGTGAAGGTTCTCTTCCCAACTTTGGCTGAAGATCAGGATGTCATCCAAGTATAACACTAAAAATGAGTTGATGAATGGCCACAAGATGTTTTTGATCAACCTCGTGAAGGTTCCAAGAGCATTCACCAACCCAAAAGGAATAACCAGCAATTTGAAAAGGCCCTCCTTAGATTTGAAGGCAGTCTTTCGCACTTCGGAGGGTTCGATTGGTACCCGGTGATACCCAGACTTCAAGTCAATATTTCTGAAATATTTTCCCCTCTTGAGCTGGTCCCGAATGGCATCAACCTATGGGATCAAGTACCTAATTTGGACAGTGATCTTGTTCAGTGATCAATAGTCGATACAAACTCTCCAAGTCCTATCCTTCTTCTCTACCAACATGATCAAGCTCCCATAGGGCGATGAACTCATCCAGATGTGAATTTTCTGCAACAGTTCCTGAATTTTCCTCTTTATTTTGTCGTTATCCATAACAAATCACCAATATATTGGTCTAATGGGTAGCGATGCACCTAGGGTCATATAAATAGAGTCCTTGACCTAATAGTCCAGAGGCACTCCTAGGAGGGAGGTGAAGATGTCCTCTTACTCCTCCACGACCTTGTCTATCTATTGTTTTCATGTGGAGAGGCCCTTTTTGGAGGTTGTGGCCATATTCATCTTCTTTCCATGAGGGCAAATTATTAGGAAAACAAATTTCCTAGTTTTGGAAATGAGCTTACAACATTTTTTTACAGTAACCAGAGAGATGGCGGTAGGCAGTACTATGTCTGGTATCCTGTACAAATTATTGCCCAAGGTAACAATAAAAATGTGAGGCCTTGACTCATACACAACATGCCACTTCGAAAAGTATGGTTGGCCTAATAATACATCAAAAAAATCAAGAGGAGCAGTGTCACATAATACCTCATCCCTGAAGGGCTTGATGCTATATGTAACACGACACTACTAGCAGATGCAGAGATGTCGTCCTCGGTGAAGCCACCCAATGGTGTATGTTTGTGGGTGTGCTATGGTCAGGAAGCCCAACCGCTTCATGACCTCTACTGAAATGAGCTTCTTTTGGCTCCTGCTATCGTAAATTAACTATAGTGGGGAACCCTTTATCCACATATGGGAGTGGAAGAGACGCTCCTCCTCCTCTAGATCTTTGGGTTCCTCCTTATGGATCTTCATGGTGTAAATGATAACATTGGGATCCTGATCGACAATATTCTTCCATTTTTTATTCCTCTTTTCGGGTTCCTACTTAGAGTCAAAACATGCATCTGATTCTGAGGCCTTCATCTCATCCACCAGTGATAGCTTGGCCTGACACTCACTTGTGTTGTGAGTGGAGCTCTTATGGAACTCACACCACTTTGCCATGTCCTTCTTGAGCTTCGCAGTGGTGTTCCTTACTTGTGGCTTTGTCAGGTTGTAATGGGATTCCTTGCCTTGGATTTTTCCATTGTTCTATGGTTTGGGGGCAACTTTCCCTTTCTTTTGATTTGAAGATCCAAAGTCTCGCTACTTCTATTTGAATTTTCTGCTCATTCTTAGCAGCATACCGGTATTTTGCACCAAACGAGGAGAAGTCGAGGAACTCCATTTCCTCTTGAATGTATCTATGCATACTAATATGGTACTTTAGCACCAAATGTTTCTCTAAATCATTAATACCCAACTTGTTGCAGAGGGTATGGAATATATTTGTTAGCTCATGCACATTTTGATCCCTTTTTTTCCATAGCATAGTCAATTGATGTACTTGTCGTCATAGCTCCCCATGGGATAATATTTTTACTTTATGGTGTCTCAGAAATAATTCCAAGTGGGTGCAGCCAAGAATAGAGAGCATTCTCCCTCATCCTTCTTCTCACAGTAGGTTTCCCACCAATCCTTGACATGGGGAGTGGCTTTGAGGAGTGAAAAAGTAATATTTTCCTAATCAGAAAAGTCATGAACTTAGAAATATCCTTCTAATATATTCAACCATCTATCTATGGTGTCTGCATCTATTTGGCCCTAAAATATTGGAATGTAAAAGTATACTTGTACCTTAAAAGAAGTGGTGCCTCCAGAGTGGTTTTTGGATGTAGATGTGTCATCGATGGGTAGTTGTTGAAGGATTTCTGAAATTTTATCCATCATCGCGTTCCTTTGCTTCTCGAGGGCCTCCTCAAGCAATATTTTGATAGGATATCCTGCTCCCTCATCTTTTTTCTCTTCACCCATGGGTGGTTGTCAGGGTTTGCAAGGCTAATATTGCAAAGGTTCAACCAGATCGAGCCCTAACTACTTATACCCCTACCTCATTGGGGACATGCAAAGAAGGATCGAGAAATAATAGCCTGATTTGATACAAGTGATCTAGAATTATATGGGAACACAATGAATACATAAATAAACATAAATAGAGAGATGCAGCAGAAGTAAAACTTCATTTCATTAATATGAAATAACTAAAATATGATAAAATATAGACTCAAACATAAACTAGATAGGCGATAGTAGCTTATCTCTGAGAGATATGTGACATCTACATGCCTCTCAAATATGATACAATGAAGCTCGAAGGCATATTTATTATTTAGAAACAATTGAAAACCCTAAAAATCTAAAAAACTATCCTAACTAGGAGATGAGATGCCAAACTATGGGCCCCATTGGGGTGAATTGGTACACCAATTTTATAGGGTGGTAACTTTGGCATATGATCTTTGTTTTGACGCACACGATACCTCATTGGAATGATATATCTGAGGACTACAACTGATAAGAATGAATGTCGAGTTGAAAAGTCACATTCCCCGATTGTAATGTTCCCAATTTTGCAACAAGCAATTTGGAACATTAGATTTTGCTACTTTCACCTAGGAGACGAATAAATGGGTAAGGAAGCCCATAAATAACAAAAATATGAATAATTTCCACCTTAATAAGGAAGGGGATCACTTTAGGAGCTGAATTTTACACTTACAAGTGTGAACAGAGGAAAATAGATGAGGACATAGTCAAGTTTGACTAAGTCAACATGCATTCTTGAGGAAGAAGAGATCACCTAAGCAAATCGGTTCAATGTGAACAAGGATCAGCCTAAGACACATATGTAAACTAGATTGAAGATCCCTAGTGTGAGAAGAGGTATTATAGGTGGATTATTTGACCAAGTCAACAACGCAGCCACAAGAGGAGGAGAGCAAGCTAGGGAAGCGCAGTTTTGAAAGAGGAAGCTTCATGAAGAAGTCACCTCAACATTGTGTGGGGTCCGGGGTGAGGAAGCTCACTAAAGATAAAAGGAAGGCATAAAATCAAAGGAATTCATTCATGTATTCAGCTTTCTTGTTCTAGAGACTAATTTCATACTTCATTTGTTTAGCCGGAGTTGTTGCACTGCTTAGTGAAAGGGATTCCTGTGTAGGAATTCCATCCTCTCTTTAGATCAACTTGCTTAAGGGATCAAGAGAGAAGGATCTGAGCTTCATTTCAATATTTGGCTTGGGGACATTGATTCATATTCAGCTACTGTTGGAAAAAATACTGAGAGGGGGGGTGAATCAGTATTTAATGCAGACTAAAACTTTTTATTTATTCCTTTCTAAAAACCCATACGCTACTTCGCTGAAGCCAGCTAGCGTATACGCGGATATCCTTTGCAGAACTCATGTCTGACCAGAGATCTAATTATGCATTCAATTCTTAACTTAGATCATTGCATTAATCATTCATCAAATATTTCAGGAAACATTAAACAGGTGCAGAAGGAACAAAATAATCATCACACACATGAACACCAAGATTTTTAGGTGGAAACCCAATTTGGGAGAAAACCACCGTTGTCGTCGTCTCAGTCTTAAATATTTATTATAAAGAAAAAATTCTTACAATCATGTACTGGTGCAGACTTATACCATCACACAGCCACCCACCTCTAGAAGGCTACCACCTTCTCTCGTTTACCAGCCTCACCTGGAAGGGAGCTACAACCCCCTGCTCACGTTTACCAGCCTCACCTGGAAGGGAGCTACTACCCCCTGATATTAGCACAACATCTCCTGACAGAAAGCTTCTACTATCAGACTGAAGGCTTCAACCCTCAGCACCACTACAAACCACGTTTCATCAATTTTCAAACTAGATCAAACAACTTCAACACAATTCTTCACTTATCAACAAACATCCCTTTTCATTTGATCAGTCAGAACAGTGAAACCACTGTAATCATAATATCAAAGATAACTCAGTCTTCAGAACAGATATGCAGAACCTTAATTATCTTTTGAGCAACCATCAACTCAAGTACCATACGCGATTTTATTTAAACAGACCCACGTATACACGCGCCTTTACTGAAGAGAACCCGCGTATACATTTATGCAACTTATCAGAAAAACCCTAACAGCCCATACACGCTTTTGTCTGAATAGAGCCGCGTATACACACGCTTTTCACGAAACGAACCTGTGTATAGATCTATAAAAGATAAATTTTGCAGATCAGACCAGATCTATGAACTTACCAGATTTCTTCAACTTCTTCAACAGATTTTCGCCATGTCTTCATTACCTTTTTTCAGATCATCCAAGAGATTCACCATTTCAAGATCTAGAGATCTTGAACCTTCATTATGTTCATAGATGCATCATAGATTCAAATCTTTCAATTAAGAACAGAGTTCAACCATGCAAATATACTTCAGAGTGAAGTATTCATTAAAGCCCAGACACTTGCACACCCATTGCACAAAGAAATTCTTCTCCTTATATAGATTTATCCTTTTTCAATACCATGAGTCAAAACCACATTACTTCCAATGGTTTTCCTGGACAAGATCAAATAGACAATCCAGCGCTCAATACAATGGGTCAATACCAAGGTAATGTCCCTTAGTATTCTAATTTTGGAGTGAAAAATACCATACGCGACTTGGCACATACTTTTCCGCGTGCATACGCGCTTTCTCCTTGACAAACCCGCGTATGCCTTGAAACACACATTTTTCATTATTTCTTTGGCCCTCACTGAGATTTCCTTATCTAGTACTTTTGAGCTACTTGTAGAACATCAGATTTACATCATTAATAAACTCATTAAGCATCAAGAACATCTTCAAATAATAGGTTTCCATCATCTTCATCAAGTGGGTTGCCATCAAGGACAACATTTAGCATCATATTGCCAAGAATCTCCCCCTTTGGACTTGATGGCAACCATGATGGTATTTGATCATCATAAGAGATAAATACATTAAGCAAAATGATATTCTCCCCCTATTCAAATACCATGTCACTCTCCCCCTTTGACATCAAGTGCAAAGGGCAGATCAAAACCAACACAAGGTTTTTCTCCTCATGTAGCGAGAAGAGCACTGTAGATCTGATGTGCACTAAAGTTACCATGCTCCCCCTGAATTCATGCTGAATATTCAAACATATTTTTCAATGAAGTATATGACTCTATGACCTTTCCTATCACCAAGGACTCATACTTACATCAAATATCCAACCAAGTGGATTTACATATGAGACTCAAATACCCCGCCAAGAGGGTTTAAAAATTTTGACTCAAGTACCCAACTAGGTGGATTTACATATTTGATCAGGTCCTTACATGACTGAATATTACAATTGTACATCATAGGTTGCACCATGACCTTTTCATTAAAAATATAAATATGACTTTTTATGACCAATACAAGAAAGACCTCAAGAGAGATCACATTTCAGAACCATTATAATGCCAACAATACATTATACTCAGCAAGACTAATGCTCCCCCTGAAAATGTGCATCCAAGCATCTTTTCTATATGACCAAAGCTCCCCTTTTGCTTGTGCATCCTGAACACTTTCAACAACAAATCATCAAGGCATCTTCACCCAAAAACAGAGAATGAAACAGAAATATAAGAGCTGAAATACCACCAGTGACTCCAAATAGCATCAAAGATACCAAACAGCACTGCAGATGTGTTGAAAAATGCTGACCCCAAACCAAAAAAAAATGCCAGCAACCAACCATACGCGGATTTATGTGATTAAACTTGCGTATATACGCGACTGTCTTTCAGGAAACCCGCGTATCCAATTCAATCTTCTGAATTTAATCAGATATGATCTGCTGAGAGGTAGAGACAACACCCAACTTCTGTCTGAGATATTCGAACGCTTCCCTGGGAAGAGGTTTGGTAAATATATCAGCAATTTGTTCCTTTGAGGGAACATACTCCAACTTCACCTTTTGTTCAAGCACTTGCTCACGTAGGAAGTGATACTTGATGGGAATGTGCTTGGTCTTCGAATGCATAACAGGATTCTTTGATATACTGATGGCACTTGTATTATCACACATAATGGAGATAGGAGGTGTACATTTGATTTGAAAATCTTGCAAGGTTTGCATCATCCAAAGGAGTTGAGTGCAACAAGATGCGGCAGCCACATATTCTTCTTCTGTTGTAGATAAAGCAATAGAATTTTGCTTCTTGCTGAACCAAGATACTAATCGGGGCCCCATATAGAATGCACCACCACTAGTGCTTTTTCGATCATCAACATTTCCAGCCCAATCTACATCAGTGTAAGCATGAAGAGTAAGATCAGCATTCTTTGGATACCATAGTCCAAAATCTTGAGTTCCTTGTAGATATTTGAATATTCTTTTGACAGCCTGAAGGTGAGACTCTTTTGGATTAGCTTGGAATCGTCCGACAATCCCAACTGCATGCATAATGTCTGGTCTAGTCCCAGTGAGATAAAGTAGACTTCCTATCATTGATCTGTATTCTGGTTGATTCACCATGGGAGAATCATCATGAGAACTGAGATTGCATCCGGTTATCATTGGTGTACTTATAGGTTTGCATTCTTCTATGCCATACTTCTTCAAAATTTGCTTAAGATATTTTTCTTGTGATAGGAATATACCATCTGTAGTGTGATGCACTTGCAAGCCAAGAAAGAATGTTAGTTCCCCAAGTAAGGACATTTCAAATTCCTGCTGCATGACAGAAGCAAATTTCTGACTCATAGATTCTTCATTACTCCCAAAAATGATATCATCAACATAAACCACCACAATTAATAATTTATTATTTTCAATTTTTATGTATAAGTTGCTATCAGCAGACCCCTTTGAAAATACTTGTTGATGAAGATATTTGTCAAGACGATAATACCATGCCCTTGGAGCTTGTTTGAGACCATATAGAGCCTTTTTAAGTCTACAAACAATATTTTCATCATTTCCCAAAATGAATCCTTCTGGTTGTTCTATATAAACTTCTTCTTCTAGATCACCATTGAGGAAAGCAAATTTGACATCCATTTGATAAACTTTGATTTGTTGAAAACTTGAAAAAGCAAGAAACATTCTTATGGCTTCAAGTCTAGCTACAGGAGCAAAATTTTCTTCAAAGTCTATACCTTCTTGTTGAGTATACCCTTTGCAAACTAGTCTAGCTTTGTTTCTTATAACTTCCCCATTCTCATTTAACTTGTTCTTGAATATCCATTTGGTTCCAATGACATTATTTTCATGTGGTCTTGGTGCCAATTCCCAAGTGTGATTCTTTTCAATTTGATCAAGCTCTTCATTCATGGCTTGAATCCAACATTCATCTTTGCTAGCTTGATTGACATTGTGTGGTTCAATTGTGGATTGAAATGCTAGATAGCTAGAAGATCCCACAAGAGTCCTCCTTGTTTGTACTCCTGATTCCTTATTTCCCAAAATTTGGGATTCAGGATGATTCTTTTGAACATATCTGGATGGAGCTTTTTCAGATACATCATCTTCTGGTTCTTCATTGGATCCATTGTCTATATCATTTCTATTTGATGCAGAAGGAAAAAAATCACCATCATCTTCATCTGTTGTGTGTTTTTCTTCTTTAGGAGCTGCAGGAAACTCATTAATAACAACATCAATACATTCAACAATCTTCCGAAGCCTTTTATTGTAACATTTGTATGCTCTGCTTGTAGATGAGTAACCAAGAAATATTCCTTCATCTGATCTGGGTTCAAACTTGCCAAGCTTTTCATCATTATTTTTGATAAAGCATTTACTTCCAAAAAATATAAAATTCTTCACAGAAGGAGGATTACCATACCATAGTTCATACGGAGTTTTATCACTGTTTACCCGAACATGTGCCTTGTTAAGAATATTTGCTGCTGTGTGAGCTGCTTCTCCCCAAAAAGTGTCAGGTGTTCCGGAATCATCAAGCATAGCTCTAGCCATTTGTTGAATCGTTCTATTCATTCTTTCTGCTACGCCATTTTGTTGTGGAGTGCCTGCTACAGAAAACTGTCTTTGTATGCCATGTTGTTCACAAAATTCAAAGAATTCATTTGATGTATATTCTCCTCCTCGATCAGATCTAAGACACTTGATTTTTAGATCTAATTCATTTTCCACCAGTGCTTTGAAGATCTGAAATCTTTCAAATGCTTCATCTTTGTGTTTGATCAACCCAATCCAACACATTCTATAGAAATCATCAATAAATAAGATATAGTATTCTTCACCCCGTGGTGACTTTTTCCTCATAGGTCCACATATGTCAGTATGAATGAGTTCAAGAGGCTTACTTGATGATCCTTCCTTGGCATTAAATTTCACTCTGGTTTTCTTACCGAATTGACAGGATTTGCATATGATACTTTCAGGCAGAGTAATATTGGGAAGACCACGAACAGCATTAAGTCTGCTAGATTTTTTGATTTGAGAGAAGCTTAGATGCCCCAACCTTCTATGCCATAGCCAGTTTTTTGAAGATTTACTCAAGCAACATTATTCTTTGCAATTCTTCAATACATACAGATTGCTTGGAGTTCTTTTTCCTTTTATAATTGTTTTACCTGTATCAAGATCACGCACCACACATTCTTTTGAACTAAAGACAAATTCAGTTCCTTGATCACACATTTGACTTACACTTAACAGGTTATGCCTTAATCCATCCACATACATGACATCATTAGACTTCACCTTTTCTTTTAGAAACACAGACCCTTTCCTTTAATTACAACAGTAGTATCATTTCCAAAAGTAACTTTCTTTTCCTTTTCTAGAGCACTATATGCATGAAGTTTGTGTTTATCACCTGTCATGTGTCTTGAGCATCCGCTATCAATGTACCATTGATTTTCTTCACCTTCTGCAAATAACGCTATGCCACAATTTTCAACCTGTGGTTCCTTCTTTTTCCATATTTTGGATTTTGAGGGAAGATGCTCTCTTGGCTGCATTTTGCTCCTGCACTCAGAATCTTCATGGCCAAAGTTATTGCAATAAGCACATTATACTTCATTTAGAAGAGGAGAAAAGTTGTTATAGGTATTCTTCTTTGTTTCAACATCAATCCTTTTCTTTCTTGCTTCTCTTGTCATGATGGTTTTATAAGCAACACATTGAGCAGCTTTATGACCAAAATTGTGACATGAGAAACATTGTGCATTGAAGAAGAAATTTCTGCGATCTGGAAATCTTCTATTTGAATTTACCTGTTGATTGTTGACTTTTTCAAACATATTCCTGCTAGTGTTCCTTGCATTAGGATGATCATTCTTTACCTGTAAATATTCTTTATTCCCTGGCTGAGTGGCAGAATTTTGTAAACCAGTTGTAGCTGCTTTTAGATAATTTGGTGCTGAAGCTTGAGAGGACTCTCCAGTGTATCCAAGACCTGTCTTTATAAGAGGAGAACGTTGAACCTTGATAATCTCATATAAGGTTTTAGATCCTTTAGAAAATCTAAAATTCAGAGTCTTTACTTTCTCAAATTCTTTTCTTACACTTACCACTTCACATTCTAATTTCTCATTGTGTTTCTTTGCTTCTTCAACCTGCTTTTCCAGTGTCTTGATGATTATTTTTCTTTCTTCTAAGAGAATTTTATATTCTTCTAAGCGTCTTTTGAGTTGGTTGTTCTCTTCAAGAAAATCATTGTCCTCTAGAGCATCCAAGAAAGTATCATTTTCTTCTTTAGATTCAAATGCCATGAGAAGTCTAAGATCTTGTTCACATTCTTCCTCACTATCAGATACTCCATCACTATCATCATGAGTATAGTAACTTCTTCTAGTGCTAGACCGGTTCTTATTTCTAGCTACTTCCTTTCCTTTTGCAGGTGTTTCTTTGTAAGGACACTTAGCAACATAATGACCAACTCTTCCACAATTAAAACATTTGAAAGGAAGCTTACCTCTAAACCGTCCTGTACCAAGTTGAAGTTTCTTTACAAAATTTGCCTCATCTTCTTCCGAAATATATCCTGATCCTTCTGCTTCTTGCACTTCTTTCCCTTTTGTAGAAGCTCTAAAAACAACTTCTTTGACTTCAGACGGTCCTCCTCTTCTCATTTCATATGCAGTCAGTATGCCATGAAGTTGCACCACGGAAAGATTTTGAATATCCTGTTTTTCTTCAAGGGCAGAAAATTTTGATTCAAATTTTGCAGTTAGCGATCGTAAAATTTTCTCAACCATAGTAGTGTCGGATATTGTTTCACCCATATTTTTCATACGATTTACAACATCATCAATACGTAAAAAGAAACTGGCAATACTCTCATCACTATGCATCTTTAAATTTTCATATTCAATTCTAAGAGTTTGGAGTTTTGCACTTTTTACCTTTGCATCGCCTTCATAACTTAAAATGATTTTGTCCCATATTTTCTTTGCTGTATTCAGATGCATGAATTTGACAAATTCTGATTCGGTTAGACTTTCTGTTATAGCATTGAGTGCTTTTGCATTTGATTCATAATTCTTCCTTTCAATTGGATCTATTGGTG
The DNA here is from genome assembly GCA_034641835.2 of Pinus albicaulis. NCBI lineage: Eukaryota > Viridiplantae > Streptophyta > Pinopsida > Pinales > Pinaceae > Pinus > Pinus albicaulis. The sequence continues at coordinate 2,086,177,897 of CM076575.1, read as the reverse complement.
TAGCAACTGGATATTGATATCTTTGTTCAACAATGGCCCATACATCAGCTCCCATAAACTGAAGATAGGATCTCATCCTCATTTTCCAGAAGATTAAATTGCTCCCGTTGAAGAGTGGGGGCTTGATAGACATTGTTCCCTCATGATTTCTCATCTTGCTTGATCTTCCTTCTAGCGGGTAAGCTTTTTCAGAAGAACCTGCTCTGATACCAATTGTTGGGAAAAATACTGACAGGGGGGGTGAATTAGTATTTAATGCAGACAATAAAACTTTTTATTTATTCCTTTCTAAAAACCCATATGCTACTTCACTGAAGCCAGCTAGCGTATACGCGGATATCCTTTGTAGAACTCGTGTATGACCAGAGATCTAATTATGCATTCAATTCTTAACTCAGATCATTGCATTAATAATTCATCAAATATTTCAGGAAACATTAAACAGGTGCAGAAGGAACAGAATAATCATCACACACATGAACACCAGGATTTTTAGCTGGAAACCCAATTTGGTAGAAAACCACCACTGCCGTCGTCTCAGTCTTCAATATTTATGTTAGAAAATTAAATATTACAGAGCAATGAAACACATAAAATATGCGGAAAATACAAGCACACAAAACACATAAAACCAGAGAGACACAGATATACGTGGTTCACCCAGTTTGGGCTACGTCCACCCCGAACAGCCAGTTCTTCCTTTCTATTATCCAGCAAAAATGAAGAGACAAAACCTACAGCAGATCCGCTGTAATATCCTCTGTTCTCTCTCACAGTCTCCCTCTCTGTTTCTCGCTCCGAGAATACACACATAATACGCAGCCGTAATACAATGCCCCCATATATACAAGGGGGTTGCCTTCTAGGGCAAAAAAACCTAATCTAAACATAACTTCTACCGTCAGATCATTTGCCTAATGAACGGCCCAGATTGACTAGAAATTACTATACTTTTACAAGGCAATTTTACATCTATTTTTAGCTTCGGGGGCGCTGCCCCTGAACCCCCGCCAGGGGGGGGCTCCGAAAAGCGCTGCCGCCCCCCCTTGGACCCCCCACAGCAGCGATTAAATTTTGGGCGGCGTTGCCGCCCCTTTTAAGGTACAGGGGTCCAATGTTGTGATACAAAGTAAAGAAGATAATCAGGCTCCATACCCAACAATTTATTATAAAGAAAAACTTCTTACAATCATGTACTAGTGCAGACTTATACCAGCACACAGGCACCCACCTGTAGAAGGCTACCACCTTCTCTCGTTTACCAGCCTCACCTGGAAGGGAGCTAAAACCCCCTGCTCACATTTACCAGCCTACCTAGAAGGGAGCTACTACCCCCTGATATTAGCACAGCCTCTCCTGACAGAAAGCTTCTACTATCAGACTGAAGGCTTCAACCCTCAGCACCACTGCAGACCACGTTTCATCAATTTTCAAACTGGATCAAACAGCTTCAACACAATTCTTCACTTATCAACAAACATCCCTTTTCATTTGATCAGTCAGAACATTGAAACCACTGTAATCAAAATATCAGAGATAACCCAGTCTTCAGAACAAATATGCAAAACCTTAATTATCTTTTGAGCAACCATCAACTCAAGTACCGTACGTGCTTTTATTTAAACAGATCCGCGTATACACGCGCCTTTACTAAAGAGAACCCACGTATACATTTGTGCAACTTATCATAAAAACCCTAACAGCCCATACGCGCTTTTGTATGAATAGAGCTGCATATACACGTGCTTTTCACGAAACGAACCTGCATATAGATCTATAAAAGATAAATTTTACAGATCGGACTAGATCTATGAACTTACCAGATTTCTTCAACTTCTTCAACAGATTTGCGCCAGGTCTTCATTACCTTTTTTCAGATCATCCAAGAGATTCACCATTTCAAGATCTAGAGATCTTGAACCTTCATTATGTTCATAGATGCATCATCGATTCAGATCTTTCAATTAAGAACAGAGTTCAACCATGCAGATATACTTCAGAGTGAAGTATTCATTAAAGCGCAGACACTTGCACACCCATTGCACAAAGAAATTCTTCTCCTTATATAGATTTAGCCTTTTTCAATACCATGAGTCAAAACCACATTACTTCCGATGGTTTTCCTAGACGGGATCAAATAGACAATCGAGCGCTCAATACAATGGGTCAATACCAAGGTAATGTCCCTTGGTATTCTAATTTTGGAGCGCAAAATACCATACGCGACTTGGCACATACTTTTTCGCGTGCATACGCGCTTTCTCCTTGACAAACCCGCGTATGCCTTGAAACACACATTTTTCATTATTGCTTTGGCCCTCACTGAGATTTCCTTCTCTGGTACTTCTGAGCTACTTGTAGAACATCAGATTTACATCATTAATAAACTCATCAAGCATCAAGAACATATTCAAATAATAGGTTGCCATCATCTTCATCAAGTGGGTTGCCATCAAGGACAACATTTAGCATCATATTTCCAACAGCTACAACACAGTCTCCTTTAGAAAATTGCATCCTTCATGCAGAGGCAGCAACAACAATGTTGCATCCTTTGATTTTATGCTATTTCTTGAGAGGAGGTGCCTATTTCCCTCTGGGAGTTTTTTTAGAGAGGCCTTTGGCCCTATTTCTATATTATTTAGCCATTATATGATTTATTCAGCCAATAATAATATAGATTTTCAACAACTGCATTATTTTCTACAGTGTTTCTTATTTCATGCATTTTGCCGGAAACCTTGATGGATGTCTTGTTTCACTGTATAAGCTTGTAAACTTCCATTTATCTATTTGTTTGGTTAATTAAGACACATATTAGATCTATTCCATCATTTTTTGCAGAAACACTCATTATAATAATGCATTCCTTGCTTCAGTAGTTGTTGCATGAGTTAAGCTATGGGGTTTTGGCTTATTTTAGTTGCATAGATTCGGGGAGATCTGTTTATATGAGCTAGAATCATTTATTTCACCTATAATTATTCATATAATTTTTATATCATGTCTTCGAAGGGATCCAAGTCCCATTCTCAACTTATATAGCATTATTTCCTGAAGACAGCTATTTTATGCTCGGTATTGCTGCATTTCCCTACCCAGGAAGGAGAATATCATTCAATATCTTGCTGAGGTTCTTACATCTGCTGGTATTATTTTATTTTACATCTATTGAGAAGCTATATATTTCCAATTTCATGATCTGTTGAAGCTCCATATTGGTAATAATCCAGATTATTCTCAATAGTGTAGCTGTTCCAATTTTGGAACATTACAGTGGTATCAGAGCTACCATCTTGGCTCAGCCTGTGGATTTCAGATCCAATAAGAAGATAATAAGGAGAGGATAAAAAATTATGGAGATTATTACCTTACTGTCATCCATTTTCAGATATAAGAAGAAAGAAGCAGAGAAATGCATTGAAACTCCAAAAGGGTTTCAAGGAGGAGAGGGCTGCAGTGAAACCTCTAGGTTTCAAGAAGACGAAAAAGATGCATGCACTTCCTCTTCTCATAAAGGAGGTGAAGAGAAAGGATACCACTTAGAACATGTAATCCTAAGTGTACATTTGGTAGAATACAAGTGCCAATCTAGGGCTTTCAAAAAGACCCTAGATTTTTCTCAGTTTATTCAACTGAGAGAAGAGGAAAGACCCTGCAGCAAAAGGGAAATTAAAGGCAATAGATTTTTATTGTCAAAATTTGATGGGTAAACTACAGCAACGGCTTGGGCAAGGAATCTTGAGGCTTCTTTCCTACTTCATCCATCGATAGAGAAGGAGGCAGTAGAAGTTACAGCGTTGCACCTAGAGGGTGAAGCCAATGCTTGGTGGTGCAGTAACTTAAGCCACACCACAGTGACTTCTTTTTCTGAGTTTACTCAAGAGCTAATAAGAACCTTTGATGTAAAGAGATAAGAGGAGAGAAGGTCCACACCACCATGGGAAGAGACAAGTACCAGCGTTGTCACAGCCTTGGGAGAGCAACCTTCTACATCAGCAGCTGGGGCAACCATTACATTGGAGGGAGGAGCCTTTGTAGCTCTACAGGAAGTTCCCACATCTCACCAAGGTATGGGAAGATTTCCTTCTTTTCTTATTATAGAAAATATTTCTAATAATGGTGGAAACATGTCCTTATATGGCCCAGGACAAAACATTTTTGCCATGGAAGAGCACCAAGATTGCACTGCACTGTGCAAACTTGAATGGTTCAAGGAGAAAATGAATCATCATTCTCATAGACCCCTGTTGAGTTGCACACAACCCTTGAGTTTGAGGTGTGATCTTTTGGAGAGAATCATGAACCTGGAGGATGGAGTGAACCTTGCTCCAAACAAATTCATGCAGAACCAAATGTTCATCCAGGAGTTGACACATGAGATGGTCAAAACACCCTTGAGGAGGGTTACAGCGCTGTTAAATGGTAGCAACAAGGAGGCTTTGCTTTCAGCCTCTTTCCATCCTTATGGGTCGAAGATAACCATTGATGAGGGATCTTTTCTTCGAGGTCTCTAAGGAGTTTCATTTCAACATCTTATGAAATGCAAGGAGAGATGGGAGGATGGTAGAGCTCATTTTAGGAATGTCAAGATGGAGAAATCTAGGAGGCATCCATGTGGACTTGAGTGGATGTGAATGAGAGACAAGAGATTGGTAAACCTCTTGCAAGTCTATGACGCTAGGCAGCAAGAGGCAATGCTACATTGGCTACTCTTGAGAGATTTTGGCCACCATGAGACATATCCTTTTTCCAAGGGTATGTGGGAGAAGAAAACTTGGCAGGGTACTTGCATCATATGGCAAGGAGTGTGGGAGTATTATGATGATGTGATATTTTCACCACATGGACTATGTGATTGAGGTATGATGAGGCAACAAATGAATTTTTTGCTTTGGATGATTGGGGAAGAGCAAGGGCAGAGTTGCTCACACATTCTGCAGAAATTTGCTGAATAATGATTAATTATCCACCGAGACTATCCTGATCACATACAATTCGAATTTATATGCAACACATAATCTCTTCCACTCAGATCATCACACATGCGGAAATAAAATCAAGCGATAACACATCAATTCATCATACACATTAACACAGTATGTATGGGAAAAGCTTATAGCTGAAACCCCCACAGCTATTGTGTATATTATAATGGAGAAAACATGTAACAAAATCAGTACAATACTCCTCACAAGTACTCAATACTATCTCATGAAGTTACACACAAACTAGCTCAGTTTTGAATAGGTTACTGGTTCAAAACTCACCACCAATTGCCTTGCCTCTATTTCACAATCCAGGCCTGTCTATATAGAGATCCAAGGTTCAAATCTCCTTGGCTTGAAAGTGCAATCATCATGGGCAATTCCTCCAAGTGTGGTGCAAATCTCATGCACAACTGATGTCGCCACTGATAGCTAACTCCACCCTTTCATCTACCTCTTTCACTGGTCTCCACTGAACTGATCATGCACTGTAGTGAACTGGTGTGTTCTTGAGTTGAATAATGAGTTACTAATTAATGAATTAAATAATATTTAATTCACTCCACTCATAACTAATTGATTAGCTAGTTAAACTAATCTCAGCTAGTTCAACTAAAATAAACAGAACACAACTCCACTAGCTGTCTCATTAACTCCACCAAACTTCTGCCACTGAAGTCCTAACTGAAGTCAACCATGCATGATGCCATCAAACCCTTGGGAATAGCATAATTCCTCTGTCAGATGCATGATCCACTTCCAAGGCTCGAACTGAAGTGCTCCAAGAGAGTAAACTGTTGTTTAGAGTCCAAATATTATTAACGGTAAATAATATTTGACTTCCCTATTTTTAGGATAGGCAGTCTAAAAATAGACATCGACGTATCAACCTATAGGTCACAAAAATAGAGTCCTATCTATTTTTACCAACATGACCAATACTCCAGGAATAACATACTGCAACCCCTGGACCATGCTCCATATGTCTAAAAATAGACATAGTCTAAAAATAGACTTTGCGCCAGAATTTGCCTGCGGGCCCACTTAGTGAAGGCGACTTCATTTCACTAAGATCCATCATCTTGCTGCATTTTCAACACTCCCTCTCAGCAAGATATGGATTATCTGCAACCCCTATCCTGCCTCTGTGGAATTTGAACTTGCTCTTGGTGAGCGCCTTCGTCAGGATGTCGGCATCCTGATCCTCCGTGGGAACATATGAAAGCATCATGATTCTCCGCTGAACACAATCTCTGATATGATGGTACCTGATGTCGATGTTTTTGGACCTATCATGAAATACTGGATTAGCCAAGAGTTTAATGCAACTCTGGTTATCACAGTAGATCACTGTAGGCTCCAAATGCAACCTGAACAAACCTGCGAGGATCTTCCTCATCCAAATAGCCTCGCATGCAGCCAAGCTAGCTGCCATGTACTCGGCCTCTGCTGAACTGAGTGCCACGGATCTCTGCTTCCTGCTGTACCAGGAAACTGCTGTTGACCCAATGCTGAAAACTCCTCCAGAAGTGCTCTTCCGGTCCGTTGGACTCCCTGCCCAATCTGCATCAGTGAAGCCAGAAAGCTTCACTCCATCCTCCTGTCTGTACCATAGACCATATCCAGATGTGCCTCTGATATAGCGCAATACATGCTTGCCCGCCTTCCAAAAGAGCTTGGTAGGCTTAACCATAGCTTGCGAAAGCTGGTTAACTGCATAGCATATATCGGGTCGAGTATTGACCAGATACATCAACGACCCCACCAACTGTCGATAGGCAGTGGCATCCACTACCTCCTCCGAAGTAGCATCTCCCTTCCTCCAACCTCCAGGAAGAGGGGTATCAACAGGCTTGCAGCCTTGCATGTTGAACCTCTCCAGAATCTCCCGGGCATACTTGCCCTGAGAAACAAACAGTCCTCCACTGCGCTGCCAAATCTCCAATCCCGGGAAATAATGAAGGATGCCCAGGTCCTTCATCTCAAACTCTCGTGCAAGATCCTCCTTGCATGAAAGTATCAACTGCTCGTCGCCAGTCAAAATCAGATCATCTACATACAGTGCGATGATCAACAGCTTCCCCTCCACCACAATCTGGTACAGGTTTGGATCCGCCTCACTCTTGGAGAATCCAAGCCCGGTGAAGTAGCTGTCTATCCGAGTGTACCAAGCACGAGGTGCTTGCTTCAGCCCGTACAGTGCTCTCTTGAGTCGGCACACATGCAACTCACTGCTGAATATCTCAAAACCTTCATGCTGCTCTATGTACACCTCCTCCTCAATAACTCCATTGAGGAACGCAGTCTTCACATCCATCTGATGAATGTGCCACCCCATCTGCACTGAGAGAGAAAGGATCGTCCGTATGGAAGAGTACCTTGCGACAGGTGAAAAGGTCTCCTCATAGTCAATCCCCTCGATCTGTGAAAAACCACGGGTGAAAAATATCGCCTTGTACTTCTACACACTCCCGTCAGCCGCCTGCTTCACTTTGTAGATCCATCGTGAACCCACCACTGATTTCCCCACCGGTCTTGGGACAATCTCCCATGCACTGTTCCTGACGATCGAATCATATTCTTCGATCATGGCATCAACCCATGCGGGTTCCTCCACCGCTTCCTCAAAAGAGGATGGCTCCGTCACAACACATTGACTCACAAGAGCCATGTATCCAGTGTACCGATCCGGTGACTGTCTCTGTCTGCGCTGTGCTGTAGGTGGTCCTACAACCTTCTCTGCATCTCGAGCCAGTCGCTCAGCTTCTATAGTGCGCATGCACCCTCTGATGGTTGGCGCTGCATGGGTGGTTTCTTCCACCTCCTGAACTTCCTCTTGTGGCTGATCCACATCTGGAAGCTCCTCCTTAGGAACTAACAACTCCTCATCTGCATGCAAGTGTAGCTCCCTCTCAAGTGAACACTGCATGGCTTTCTCCTCCTAAAATTTTATATCCCGTCGCACAATAGTCTTGCGACTGTCTGAAAAATACACCCAGTAGTTGTGAGGTGTATCAGTGTACCCCACAAATATTCCAACCTTTGCGGTCGGATCCAGCTTCCTTCTCGCATCCTTCGTCACATGCATGTAGACAGGAGAACCAAAAATCCGCAAATGGGAAATATCAGGCCTCTTGCCAGAATAAGCCTCCTCAGGTGTACTCATGCCAAGAACCTTGTGAGGACAACGGTTCTGCACATACACTGCTGTATTGCATGCCTCAGCCCACAAGTGAAGGGGTAGGCCATGATCATGCAACATCGCCCGTGCAGCACCCACGATCGTTCTGTTCTTCCGCTCAGCCACCCCGTTCTGCTGTGGGTTATGGGGTGCGATGAGCTCTCTACGAATCCCTTCTGCGCTGCAGAACTCCTTGAATTCAGCCGAGATGAATTCACCACCGTTATCACTCCTTAGAGCAATCACCTTCTTCCCCGACTCCTTCTCGACCAGTGCTTTAAACTCACAGAACTTCGCGAATGTATCGCTCTTCTTCTGCATGAAGAAGATCCAGCACTTTCGAGAGAAATCATCGACAAAGATCACATAATACTTGTGCTTTGCTGTCGAAGCAACTGAGAAAGGACCACACACGTCTGTGTGAACTCTCTCAAGGATCGTCGTGGCGCGACTATCCTTCTCGTGAAAGGTGGCTTTCACATACTTCCCTAAGGTACACCCCTTGCACTGATCTGACTGCGCAAGAGTGCCCTTAGGAAGCCCAGTAGAAATCTGTTGCAATATCTTCAAAGCTCCATGGTGAAGGTGGCCCAATCTCCTGTGCCACAGTTCGCCCTCATCATCCCGGCTCACCACTTCTCCCGCTTTGCATGCCATAGCTGCGTAGCCATCTACCTGCAACTGATAAAGGTTCTTGTTTCGAACCCCTATCTTCCGGGTCTCTCCAGTAGTCTTACTACGCAGGAAGGCTTTTCCTTCGCTGAAGACCACATCATACCCCTTATCCTCCAACATTGCCACAGAGATCAAGTTCTTCTTCAATATAAGTACATGCATGACATCCCTCAATACAAAGGGTTTACCAAACTCCCTCTGAAAGGATATGGTACCGATACCAGTCGCACTGTATCTACCATCATCGCCCATCTCGATGTGCACACCCAAAACTTTGTCCTCCAGATCTGAGAACAACTCTCGATCTCCCATCATATGAAATGACGCACCACTGTCCAAGAACCACATCGATCCCATCACACTTGAAACCAAGCATGCGATCAGTGAAAAGTCAAGCTCGAACTGTGAAGCCAAAGCTTCTCCATCTGCAGATCTTCCCGCTTGCTTGTTCTTCTTCTTCTTTGGACAATTGGTAGCATAATGTCCGTGATCATGGCAGTGAAAACACTTCACTTTCACCATATCTTGTTTCTTGCCCTTTGCACTAGAATCAGAGGTTTTCTTACCCTTCTCCTTCTTTGCTTTGGCAACCAAAGCATAGTTTTCTTCATCAGCTCCCTTTGATGAAGATCCATCTCGAGTAGTCCTCCTTATCTCCTCCTGCATGAGATCCGCCCAAAGGCGCTCCCATCCCGGCAGCTTCTCCCGACCATTGACACTATCTTGATATGAGTGCCAAGCCTTCGGAAGACCAAGGAGAGCCAAGTCAACCATGTCCTCGTCTTCGACAGTCACCTCCACACTTCCCAGCTCATCTCTGCATTGAGTGAACTTCGTGAGATATTTGGCGATACTATCGCCCTTCTCCATCTTGATGTTCCTGAGCTTATCTTTGATGCTGGGCCCTTCTTTAGTCGCTTTCTTCGTGTTAATGGGTTCCGCTAAATCTTTCTCCACCTTAAATATAGCTTTTCCAGGGCATTTTTGACACAATATGATCCTTGACGCCCTCCAACAGGATCCTTCGACATTTCGCCATCTTCTTTTGCCATGCTTCGACTTCAGCAGGATCAGTGGGCTTTTGGACATCCGTATCTACAAACTTCTTCAGACCATTATCTTCTAATACTGCCTCCATGCGATCCTTCCATGCAACATAATTCCTTCCGATCGGCTTTCAAGACACATTCTGAGCACTCTGCTGAAAGATATTTTCAACATCACCAAGAAAAAAAATCCATGCATAAAATTTTGAATTCCACCTTCAAAGCTCAACCATTTAGATTCTATGGAGAACAATTAAAGTTTAAAAGACAGAGATTGAATGCAAGGGGAATTTACTTTGATTATCTACTTTCCAAGAAAGGATGAACTGGAGGCTACTCGGCCCGCACGTGCATCTCCGCTCACCGAAAAGTGTTTTTGGTACCATCGTGATGATCAATCGTTTCCAGCCCGACACTATGAAATTTGCTGAATAATGATTAATTATCCACCAAGACTATCCTGATCACATACAATTCAAATTTATATGCAACACATAATCTCTTCCACTCAGATCATCAAACATGCGGAAAATAAAATCAAGCGATAGCACATCAATTCATCATACACATTAACACAGTATGTATGGGGAAAGATTATAGCAGAAAACCCCGCAGCTATTGTGTATATTATAATGGAGAAAACATGTAACAAACTCAGTACAATACTCCTCACAAGTACTCAGTACTTTCTCATGAAGTTACACACAAACTAGCTTGGTTTTGAACAAGTCACTGGTTCAAAACTCACCACCAATTGCCTTACCTCTATTGCGCAATCATGGCCTGTCTAAATAGAGATCCAAGGTTTGAATCTCCTTGGCTTGACAGCGCAATCATCATGGGAAATTCCTCCAAGTGTGGTGCAAATCTCATGCACAACTGATGTCGCCACTGATAGCCAACTCCACCCTTTCATCTACCTCTTTCACTGGTCTCCACTGAACTGATCATGCACTGTAGTGAACTGATGTGTTCTTGAGTTGAATAATGAGTTACTAATTAATGAATTAAATAATATTTAATTCACTCCACTCATAACTAATTGATTAGCTAGTTAAACTAATCTCAAATAGTTCAACTAAAATAAACAGAACACAACTCCACTATCTGTCTCATTAACTCCTCCAAACTTCTGCCACTGAAGTCCAACTGAAGTCAACCATGCATGATGCCATCAAACCCTGGGGAACCACGTGATTCCTCTGTCAGATGCATGAGCCACTTCTGTAGCTCGAACTGAAGTGCTCCAAGAGAGTAAACTGCTGTTTATAGTCAAAATATTATTAGGGGTAAATAATATTTGACTTCCATATTTTTAGGAGATCAGTCTAAAAATAGCCTGGGTCCTAAAAATTAGGGTCTCATCTATTTTTACCGACATGTCGCATACTTCAAGAATCTCCAAGTAGAATTCCCAAATTATGCTCCGTATGTCTAAAAACAGACATAGTCTAAAAATAGACTTTGCGCCAGAATTTGCCTGCGGGCCCACTTAGTGAAGGCGACTTCATTTCACTAAGCTCCATCATCTTACTATCAATACGTTCTTATATGTTGCTGGGAGTGAGACACAACAACATGAGAGTTTGACACCAAACAGAGAATATACTTGTTGGCAAGAGCTTATTTTCATAGGCCAACAACACTGTCACTTTGTAGCATGAGCTTACTGATGGGGTGTTCCAGGATCACTTCATATTTGATGCACTTGATGAGCATAGAGGAGGTGAGATTGCTATATTAGTGGATGGACTCGTTGGTTATTATGATATGATCTCCTTGACTTGGATTTCCAAGCATGAGAAGGAGGATTTTCAGGCAGCATGTGGTTCATTCCTCTTCATATGGGTATGTCATACCTCTATGGAGGATTCATTTATGCATCTTATCACCATATTGTCTTCAGTACAGGGTAAGAATTATATTGATGCACTTATTGATTGTTCAATACATTATTTGCATGTTCTTACCTTTTCCTTGCAGTGCATTGCTCTACAAAGGAGCAAGTTTTTCTTTAGACTCCATGGTCTATTTTTGGCCAACTATCATGATGGAGACAACCATCTATTTTATGATATGGGGCAAGTTTTTGGTTGCTTATTGTGAGCTCAATTGACATATTTAGCCATCTACTATTTATTAGTGGGTGTGATGACTTATATAGCAAACCATTTTTCAAGAGAAAACTTGTCATACCATTTCCTATAGCTGCAGTGGGGTAGAATGCGTTGTTACCACTTGGGAGACTATTGGTACCTTCTAGCACCATATAAAACCTTTAGTATTTCTCTCATTATGATGCTGATCATGATCCTACTTGTTGATATTATTCCTACCTATATGAGGAGCATGATTGGAGGAGGAACACATGGAGTGGTTGTGTTCTTGGGGAAGGAGCATTCCCAAAAATTTTGCATTACATGCTCTAAGGGGAGCATGGGAAAAGACATGGCCTCTACAGAAAAACATTTATTTTGTATGAGGAGGGCCACGAGATGGATGGGAGGCTTTATGATGATGATTTATTATCCATCATGTATGAGATGGTTTGGGCCAGCTTGATTCACAGCGCTAGGAGAGGGACCTTTGGAGGTCTAGCTTCCTTCTTGCCATTTGAGGGCAACATGATGGCAGCCCAAGATCATCAAATCCTTTACACTTGTCTTAATTGTAGAGGAAATAAGCATGGGGTAGACTACTATGTCTACCATGATCAGAATTTCAACCCACCTACTTTGTAGGAGCTTTAGGTGGAGGATGATTTGCATGAGTTACCATTTTGGAGGGTGACTCATTTTTTTTGGTCAATAGCTTGGGGAGGAGGGATACAAATGGGGATTATGAGTCCCAATATATATCAGCCCCCATGTTTCAAGAGGATCTTCAAACAGCCCATTGTTGCTTCCATGGATGTTCTATAGTTACATAATGTCAACTATTTAGATAGTTTACACTCTCGGGAGAGGTAACTGGGAGATATATTGATGATACAACAACTTGATCCTTGGAGGATTGCATCATATGAGGTTTCTACATGGGATGAGAGGATACTCTTCAGTCTTATCCTTGCAGTTGCTTGGGGACAAGCAACATTTGAGAGGGGAGGACTGTAATGTTCCCAATTTTACAACAAGCAATTTGGAACATTAGGTTTTTCTACTTTCACCTAGGAGAGGAATAAATGGGTAAGGAAGCCCATGAATGATAAAAATATGAATAATTTACACCTTAATAAGGAAGGGGATCACTTTAGGAGTTGAAATTTACACTTACAAGTGTGAATAGAGGAAAAATAAATGAGGACATAGTCAAGTTTGAGTAAGTCAACATGCATTTTTGAGGAAGAAGAGATCACCTAAGAAAACCAGTTCAATGTGAAAAAGGATCAACCTAAGACACATATGTAAACTAGATTGAGGATCCCTATTGTGAGAAGACGCATTAGAGGTGGATTAGTTGACCAAGTCAACAACACAGCCACAAGAGGAGGAGAGAAAGCTAGGGCAGTGTAGTTTTCAAAGAGGAAGCTTCACAAAAAAGTCACCTCAACATTGTGTGGTGTCCGGGGTGAGGAAGCTCACTAAAGATAAAAGGAAGGCATACAATTGAAGGAATTCATTCATGTATTCATATTTCTTGGTCTAGAGACCAATTTCATACTTCAGCTGTTTAGCGAGAGTTGCTGTACTGCTTAGTGCAAGGGATTCCTGTGTAGGAAGTCCATCCTCTCTTTAGATCAGATTTCTTAAGGGATCAAGAGAGAATGATATTAGCTTCATTTCAAAATTTGGCTTGGTGCCATTCATTCATATTTAGCCACAACATAGTCTCCTTCAGAAAATTTCTTCCTTCATGCAGAGGCAGCAACAACAATGTTGCATCCTTTGATTTTATGCTATTTCTTGAGGAGGAGGTGCCTATTTCCCTCCAGGAGTTTTTTTAGAGAGGCCTTTGGCCCTATTTCTGTATTATTCAGCCATTAGATGATTTACTCAGCCAATATTAATAAATATTTCCAGCAACTCTTTCATTTTCTGCAGTGTTGCTTATTTCATGCATTCTGTCGGAAACCTTGTCGGATGTCTTGTTTCACTGTATAAGCTTGTAAACTTCCATTTATCTATTTTTTTGGTTAATTAAGACTCATATCAGAGCTCTTACATCATGTTTTATAGAAACCCTCATTATAATAACCCATTCCTTTCTTCAGTAGTTGCTGCATGAGCTAATCTATGGGATTTTGGTTTATTTTAGCTTCATAGATTCAGGGAGATCTGTTTATATGAGCTAGAATCATTTCTTTCACATCCAATTCTTCATATAAGTTGTATATCATGTATTCTAAGGGATTCAAGTCCCATTCTCAACTTATATAGCGTTATTTGCTGAAGACAACTGTTTTATGCCCGGTATTGCTGCATTTCCCTACCCAAGAAGGAGAATATCAGTCAATATCTTGCTGAGGTTCTTACATCTGCTGGTATGATGTTATTTTACATCTATTGAGCTGATATATATTTCCAAGTTCATGATTTGTTGAAGCTCCATATTGGTAATAATCTAGATTATTCCCAATAGTGTAGCTATTCCAATTTTGGAACATTACACCGATCGTGATTTTCCAAAAAAACGTCCTTTAGGTCCTCAAAATGTCTCCAAAAGTTCATGACCCGAAAAACTACCAAAAATAGTAACATGTGCTACAATTAAGGAAACTCAAAAATTGAAAGAAACAATTGTGGGGGTCAGAGTGGAATAGGTGGGTGGCCACTAATATTCTCCTAGATCATAAATAGGATTAAAAACCATCATCCACACTGAAATCAATGCACTCAGTGCAACCAATCAAATAGAATTATAAATAACCATCTACACTTAAATCAATGCATTTAATGCAAGTAATCAAATATGATTAGAAATCAACATCTACACTAAAATCAATGCATCTAGTGTAAGGAATAAAATAGAATTAGAAATCAGCATCTACAATGAAATCAATGCATCTAGTGAAATCAATCAAATATCATTAGAAAATAACATCTACCTTAAAATAAATGCATGTAGTGCAATAAATACTCTTACCTCTCTCCCCCCTCCATATATATATATATATATATATATATATATATATATGAATTTCTCCTTCTTTATATCTCTATCTCACTGGCCCAAACACATGCTCTCTCACTCCATATGTATCAATCTCTTTGTTCCTCCCTCCCCCTCTCAATCCCTTTCTTCTTACCTCTCTTCACCTTCCATCAATATATCTATCTCCCTGTCTCTCTATATCACCACCAAAACATACACTCTCTTTGTCCAATATATATATTTTATTTCTCCTGCTTACACCTCTCCCATTTATCTCTTTCTCTGTAAGTTTTCTCCACATTTCGTACAATCTCCTTTCTCAATACCATTCCTCATTTCTTCTTACCCACTTCCTTCTCCTACATCATCTCTTTTTTCATCCCTTTCCACTTCCTCACATCTCTCTCTCTCTCTCTTCATCCTCTAATAGTGTTACTGTATTTATCCATCTCTCCTTCTCTCCCCCTTTATTTGTGTCTCTCCTTCTTTGTCTCTTTATCTCGCCCCCAAACATACACACTCTCTATCCATCTCTCCATTTTCACCCCCTTTATCTCTCCACTTCCCACTCTGTATTCCTTTATTCTTGCCTCCCTCTCTCCACCTCCAACTCCATCTATCTATCCTCCCTCTCTCCTCCTCTCCATGTCCCTCTCTCTCTCTCTCTCTCTCTCTCTCGATATATTTCTTTGTACCTTTATCTATCCCCATACAACTCCATCTCTCTTTCCCTCCCTCTCTCCATTCCCTCACATCCTCTCTCTCACATCCTCTCTCTAACTTCCTCTCTCTCCCTTTCTCTATGACCTCTCTCTCTCTCTCTCTCTCTCTCTCTCTCTCTCTCTCTCTCTCTCTTCACCCTTCAACTCTGTTACTATATTCTTTCCACTCTCCTTCTCTCCCCCCTTGATTTTATCTCTCCTTTTTCTCTTTATCTCACCCCCAAATATACGCATTATCTCTCCATTTCTCCCTTGTCACTCCCTTTCTATATCTACTTCTCACTATGTATGTCTTCTTCTTTCCTCCCTCTCTCCACGTCCAACTCCATCTCTTTGTCCCTCACTCTCTCCTCCTGTCTCCCTCCCTCTCTCCTCCTCCCTCTCAAGTACTCTCTCTCATCTTTCCTATCTCTCTCTCTCTCTCTCTCTCTCTCTCTCTTTCGTTTCCCACCAATCCTATATCTTACCCCATCACTCTCCTCTTCTCTATAAATTCCTCTCTCTTTATCTATCTCTCGAATCCTCTCACAATATCCCTCCCTCTCTCCTATCTCTCTTCCCATTACATATTAGTGTCTCCCTCTCCCTCTCTTACTCCTCTCCCTCTCTCTCTTCATTGGTGCTCTCCCCTCTCCTCAATTTTATCTATATATCTCCCTTACGACTCCCCCTATTTCTCCACCTCTATTAGTCTATGCCTTAGTTGTTCCCTTCCATATATATCTAGAGTTAATATATATCATGATATATTAATATATATCATTATGTTGGATCTCGAGTAATATGGAACTTATTCTCTTAGTTGAAACATGGTAGCATGACGAATCTAGGGTGCCCCACCTCGACGGTTTCACTCTTTGGTCTGCTTGGAATAAGAAATCCTCCATAAGGGGTTTTGGTTGTATAACATACTATTTAAGGAACAATTTTCCCTCTCACATCTGACTTCATAAAATCGACCCCTTCAATAAATACATTTGGATAGAAATTTCTAATTCTACCACCAATAGGATATTTCTTGAAATATTCTATTTCGCTCCCGTCAAATCTACATCCTATAAGAAGAACAACCTAGATAAGAATTATCTTTTCAACTATTTAGAAAAATACATCTCCAACATGAGAAATGATGGTAATATCCTTTTACTGAGAGACTTTAATGCTAGAACTACTACTAACACAGCCATTACATTAAGCAACAACTCTAATCCCAACTGCTTGTGGCTTGATAAAGATAATAACTTAGCTAATAAATTCAAGAGAAAATCGGAAGACATTATCGAGAGCTTATTCACCACTGAGCTCCTCAAAATTTGAAGTTCCCCAGACCTAATTATTTTTAATAATATTAACAAGTGGCTCTTCTTTGGTCAGATTACATGTTTCCATGAGCTGGGTAGCAGTGTGATGGATTATGCAATTTCTGACATCCTCACCCTCAACCATATTACAAACTTTGAGCTTCTTAATGGATTCGAGGCTAAATATGACCATGGACCTCTGTCTCTATCCCTCAATCTCGCTATGCATACCACCCACATGTAGGAGACCAATGAAAGAAAAAGATACACTCGCTTTGATAGAAGTAAAACAAACCTCTTCTTAAGGGATTTGGAGAGGGATTTATGCCCCATGAATTATAATAATAACATTGATAAAATTTACTACCATTTCACTATTATCCTTTCTAATACCATTAGCAATTTTTCTAATGATATTTCATTTAAGCAGTCTAATAGAACTTCTTTTGGGAAAAATACTGAGAGGGGGGGGCTGAATCAGTATTTAGAGTAGACTGAAAACTTTTTACTTTTTCTTTCTTTTAAAACCATACGCTACTTTACTTTACCCAACTCACGTATACACGCGGATATCCTTTAGAAAACTTGCGTACGTCCATAGATCTTATTATGTATTTAATTCTTAACTTAGATCATTACATCATTCATTCATCAAATGTTTAGTGAGTAGTAAACATGTGCAATAATAACAGAATAAACCATCACACATAAGAAACAAACATGAACACCAGTATTTAAGGTGGAAACCCAATTCGGGAGAAAACCACCGCTGTTGTTGTCTATGTCTTCAATATTTATTATAAAGAAAACTTCTTAGAATTTTGTACTGGCGCAGACTCATACCAACACGCAGGCACCCACCTGCAGAAGGCTGCAACCTTCTCTCGTTCTCTAGCCACTACTGGAAGGGAGCTCCAACCCCCTATTCTCGTTTACCAGCCTCTCCTGGAAGGGAGCTACTACCCCCTGCTCTCGTTTAACAGTCTCTCCTGGAAGGGAGATACTACCCCCTGCTCTTGTTTACCAGCTACCACTGGAAGGGAGATACAACCCCCTCACTGAAGGCTTCGACCCTCAGCACCACTGTGGACCACGTTTCCTCAATTTTCATACTGGATCCAACAGCTTTCACACAACATACCTTGTAGGCCACTTTTCATCAAATTTTTAGACTGGACCCACTCCACACATTTAAGCTCATCATACATCAAACTCAAACTTATAACCCCATCAATTCATTCATTGACTCATCAACCAATCAACCAAAAACTTGATCTTTAATCAACATAATCAGTAGCATAATCAATATTCAAACAACATAGATCTGTATGAATACATCATTGACAGATAGCAGTAAAACAGAAAAACAAATCATACATTTCATTCCACATACTTCAGCAAAAACCCTAGATTCCATACGCATTTTTACCTCACTGAACCTGCGTATATACGCGCTTTCACAGATGCAAACCTGCGTATACATATGCACATATTTCAGAACTGACCTCATATTCCATACGCGCTTTTGCTGAAACCAACCCGCATATATACGCGCTTTCTCTGCCACGAACCTGTGTATAGATCTACAAACATTATAGGGCTGTGCAACTCTTCAGAACAGATAAATGGCTCAGATCTTACCCTTTACTTCAAAAAATATTCGCGAGATCACAGATCTAAACATTCCATAAATAGATCTAGAAAATACATAGTCATTTCAGATCTAGAGATCCCTCTTCATCATTTTATTCATAGGTGCATTATTAATTCAGATCAATCAATAAATTGTTACCCATTCCATTCAGATATACTTCAGAGTGAATTATTCATTAAAACCCAGACCTATGCACACTCTTGCACTATGATATTCTTCTCCTTATATAGAGTTAGCCTTTATCAATACCATGAGTCAAAACCACTTAACCGCTGATGGTTTTCCTGGATGGGATCAAATAGATAATCTAGCACTCAATACTGTGGGCCAATACCATGATCATGTCCCCTAGTTTTATAAATTTAGAGCGCAAATAGGCATACACTACTTGGTACGTACTTTTCCGCGTACATACGCTACTTTGCCTTTACAAACCCGCGTATGCTTTGTGACATATCTTATTCATCATTACTTTGGCACTTACTGGAATTATTTTCTCTATCACATCTGAACTGCTCTGTAGATACATCATTTTTACATCTTTAAAAAATAGGTTCCTATCAAAACGCAACTCATCAAGTAGGTTTCCATCAAGGCCAACTTCATCAAGTAGGTTGCCATCAAAGACAACACATTGCATCATATTGCCAACAATCTCCCACTTTGGACTTGATGGAAACCATGATGGTTTTTTATCACCATAACAAATAGATACTTTGATTATAACCATTATTCAAACACCATGATACTCTCCCCCTTTGACATCAAGGGCAAAGGGCAGATCAAAACCAAAACAAGGTTTTCCTTCTCTTGTAGAAAGAAGAGCTTTGTAGATCTGATGTGCACTGAAGTTACCATGCTCCCCCTGAGTTCATGTTGAATCTTCAAACATATTTTTCAATGAATTACATGACTCTATGACCTTTCCTATCACCAAGGACTCATACTTACATCAATGATCCAACCAAGTGGATTTACATATGTGACTCAAGTACCCAACCAAGTGGGTTTACAACTTTTGACTCAACTAGCCAACCAAGTGGGTTTACAAATTTGAAGAAGTCCTTACATGAATGAATATAAAAATTTACATCATAGGTCTCAACATAACCTTTTCATCAATGACTTTTTATAACCAATACCAAAAATACCTCAAGAGAGAGATCATATTTCAGAACCATCACAATGCCAACAATGCATTACTCTCAGCAAGGCTAATGCTCCCCCTGAAACTGTGCTCTTGTCCTTGAGCTGACTCACTATTTTTCTTATCAGAAAAACATACGCTTCTGTCTCCAACGGAACTTGCGTGTATACGCGGCTTTAGTTCATGAAACCCGCGTATGAAAAGTGAAATACTGAAAATTTCACAGATCCATTTTCTCTTGGATTTATACATTATGTTCCTATCTTTTGTTGTCACATTAGATGCACTGTTAGAAATAAACACAACCAGAATTACCAAACCAACCATGGGAATCACCATATATTGCTCCCCTTGTGATGATACATTACTAATTCCTATAATGTATCTCACTTCACTCCTGCAGTCATTATGAGAACATTTTTGAAGCAAATATCAAGAGGATTAATATCCCCATGCTTTTTTGACCGCCTCCTTCCTTCTTTTTTCCTCGTATCTTTTCTTGAAATTTATTATTTATAAATGAATCAACTAATTTTCTCTGATTTCACTTTCATCCCAAGATTATTTTTCTATGCCACCAATACTCACAAGCATAAATCCTGTGGACCAAGTTATACAGGGACTCTAATTTTTTTTCTATCTTTCTTCTATTGGCAATCGCAAATCGCTTTATGACCAACTTGGCTATGAAAAGCAATATTCCTTAAAGAAACCCTGGCAATTTCTTCTATGTAGAATCTCAATTATTTGTGACCAAACACCGCTTCTAATTAGCCCTGACACATGTCACTCAGAAATATTAGGTAAGTACCTGAAATATTTAGCTTCACAGAGAGAACCATTTGGAGCAGTCGTGTAGTAGTTAGGAGGGAATTATTTCTTTTGAGAGTTCATTATTGTCGGTTGACCTTTTGTTTCTTTCAACACTTCAGGTTTTGCATTGATATCCTTTGAATCTTTAGCACTTTCTTGTGAACTAGATTCTCCTTTAACAGTTTCATGAAAACCAAGACCAAATTTAACAGAAGGAGACCTTTGACTACTAAGAATATTGTCCAGAATATTAGTACTATCTTGAAACCTCAAGAGTTTATCTTTTTCTTCTAATTTACCTTTTAAAATGTTTACCTCAACCTCCAATCTTTGGAATTGCTTCTTCATACTTTCTTCAACCCTTCTTCCTTCTTCTACTTGATCATTCAATTTTAAAATCTCTTCTTTCAACCCATTTTCTTGTTCTTCAAAAGTTTGTAAAATTTCTTCATTCTTCTTATTTGATTTTTCCAAATCTGTTTTGAGAGAGATGATTTCTATTTCAAGTATTTCACTTCGATTGGTTACTTTATCCTACAGTCTTTGATACATTTCTATCTGTCCATTCATTCTAGAGATCATATCTTTGTAGATAGATTCCTTCTTTTTAAGTTGATCTTCAACAGTAATCTTGAGATTTGCTTCTAGACCCATACTGTTACTTTCACTATCATTTTCACTATCTTCACCATTGCTTGCATAAGGAAGTGAATCACAAGAACAAGTATTAATACCTTTTTCATCATTTTCATCCCCTGCCGTACACTATTTCTGAGATATCTTCTTTCCTTGAGTAGCATTCTTCTTTTGCTTCCTTCCCATTATGACGGATCTCCTTGAAGCGATCAAGCTTCCGCAGAAGGACCTAGCTCTGATACCAATTGTTGGGAAAAATACTGAGAGGGGGGGGGGGTGAATAAGTATTTAGAGCTGACTGAAATTTTTTTACTTTTTCTTTCTCTTAAAACCATATGCTACTTTACTTTACCCAACTCGTGTATACATGCGGATATCCTTAAGAAAAATTGCGTATGTCCAGAGATATTATTATGCATTTAATTCTTAACTTAGATCATTGCATAATTCTTTCATCAGATGTTTAGTGAGTAGTAAACATGTGCAGTAATAACAGAATAAACCATCACACATAAGCAACACACATGAACACCAGTATTTAAGGTGGAAACCCAATTCGGGAGAAAACCACCGCTCACTGGCTGTCTGGTTTTCAATATTTATTATAAAGAAAACTTTCTGAATTTTGTACTCATGGTACCATACCAAAGATGCAGAACTCACCCAGAAGGTTAACTCTTCTCTCATTCTCCACCACTCACTGAAGGCCCAACCTATGGATCTCGTTTATCACCTTCCTCAAAGGATGGCCACTGCTTCTTTTACTGTAAATGAAGGGACGCTTACCTCTACTCTTACTAAGCCCACTACCTGAAGGGAGAGCCATGTCTCACATTTAAGGCTTTGACTTTCGGCACCATCAAGTGAATATCGTTTCTATCAATTTTTCATATCGATCAACAATCAAACATACCTTGTAGGCCACTTCTTTCAAATGATGCTGGGACTGACCACCTGGCATTTAAGCTCATCATACATCAAACTAAAACTTATAACCCCATCAATTCATTCATTGAATCATCAACCAATCAACCAACAACTTGATCTTTAATCAACATAATCAGCAGCATAATCAATATTCAAACAACCCAGATCTGTATGAATACATCATTGACAGATAACAGTAAAAAAACAAAACAAATCAGACATTTCATTCCACATACTTCAGCAAAAACCCTAGATTCCATATGCACTTTTACTTCACTAAACCTGCGTATATACGTGCTTTCACAGAGACAAAACTGCTTATACGCATATTTCAGGACTGACCTCATATTCCATACGCGCTTTTGCTGAAACCAACCCGCGTATATACACGCTTTCTCTGCAACGAACCTGCATATAGATCTGAAAACATTGTAGGGCTACTCAACTCTTCAGAACAGATAAATAGCTCAAATCTTACCCTTTACTTCAGCAAAGATTCGCCAGATCACAGATCTAAACATTCCATAAACGGATCTAGAAAATACATAGTCATTTCAAATCTAGAGATCCCTCTTCATCATTTTCTTCATAGGTGCATTATCAATTCAGATCAATCAATAAACTGTTAACCATTCCATGTAGATATACTTCAGAGTGAAGTATTGATTAAAACCCAGACCTATGCACACTCTTGCACTATGATCTTCTTCTCCTTATATAGAGCTATCCTTTATCAATACCATGAGTCAAAACGACTTAACCGCTGATGGTTTTCCTGGATGGGATCAAATAGATAATCCAGTGCTCAATACTGTGGGCCAATACCATGGTCATGTCCCCTGGTTTTATAAATTTAGAGCGCAAATAGGCATACGCTACTTGGTATGTACTTTTCCATGTACATACACTACTTTGCCTTTACAAACCCGTGTATGCTTTGTGACATATCTTATTCATCATTAATATGGCACTTACTAGAATTATTTTCTCTGTCACACCCGAACTGCTCTGTAGATACATAATTTTTACATCTTTAAAAAATAGGTTGATATCAAAACGCAACTCATCAAGTAGGTTTCCATCAAGGAAAACTTCATCAAGTAGGCTGCCATCAAGGACAACACATTGCATCATATTGCCAACAACTTCCAATCCATGGTATGACAAACATTGCAAAATTTTCATGAAAGAGATCAGAGATGCTCCTAATGAATTAATTAAGCTACATAATATCAATATATACAAAAATATCATCAAGAGGAAGAAAATATCATATATTCATAAAATACAGGATTATCTTCTACATCTTTCTAAAGTCGCACCCAAAAAACTTTGGTGGAATGTTCTTGTTCGTAAAACAAAATATAACCATCCTGTCCCCTTAGAAAACTAAGACAACTATCTTAAGAAGTTGTATGACTCTCCAGACAGTATGGGCACTGCCTTAATCACTCCAATTAAGGAGGATGTATTCTCCCTTGATGAAATTGAGTCTAGTATTAATAAGCTTGCTAATGGAAAAGCTAAAGATATTGAAGGATACGAAGATGAGATCCTTAAAATGGGAAGATCTATCATCATTCCTTATCTCCATAATCTTCTCAATTTGGCTATAATGCATGGCTTCCCTTGGATTTGGACACAAAGCCTTATTGTACGTATATTTAAAAATGGGGAAAGGAGTGTTCCATCTAACTACATGACCATTATGGTTAGCCATATCTTGGCTGAGCTTTATGGTCTCATTTTGGAGAAGAATCAGAGCCGTTGGCTTGAAAGTGAGGCAAAATGTGCTAATGGATAAGCTGTATTTATGAGACATCACTCAACTATTGACCATCTAGTCACTATTAGAATCATTATGGAGGAATCTAACCAATCTGTTTTGCTGCTTTGTTTCTTTGGGAAGGAATCTCACAATAGTGCAGACACTGTACCTTGAGATAAAATTTGGAAGAGTCTTAAAGAGATCATGGTCCTTCCTGAGCTTAGGATTGTTTTGATCCGTCTCTACGAACCATCACTTCCAAGCTTAAGACCAATGAGATGTGGTATAAAGACATTAAATGCAATATTGGAGTTAAGAAAGGGTGTCCCCTATCCCCTACCCTTTTTGGAATATACATCGATAAGCTAGAGGGGTGTCTGGAATATCTAGGGTGCAAGGGCGCCAAACCTACTGGTGTTCTCATTACTCTTCTCCTCTACGCCGATGATATCGTTCTTCTTGCAAAAATCCATGACAAACTTGAGAAGAAAGTCTAGATTCTTCATAAGTAGTACTCCAAGATGGGTATGACAATTAATACCGACATGACTAAAGTCATGATCATTAAATCCAAAAATATCACCCATGGTAGTTTCATGTATAATAACTAGTGCTTAGAGAATGATTCTTCTGATAAGTATTTTGTAATTGACTTCCCTCGTCATATCAACTCGAATTATAGCATTGAGAAAAGGATTATTAGAGGTTGGAAAGCTTATTTTGAGCTTGCAAACAATTGTAAGTTAGTCAATATTTACATTTGGAGTAAAAAGAGGTTCCTCTTTGAGATGCTTGTCACCGATGTTGTCTTATACAGACATCAAGTTTGCGGTTGCAGTATATCCCAAGAGTCATGGAGGAATATTGAGATGATTCAAAGTAAATTCATAACCTAAAACCTTAAGATCAAGGGAAATACTCCCTATCCTATCCTCTTTCTTGAATCTAGTTTGTCCCCCATTGAAAGTACAACTATGTTTATATATCTGATGTATAAGAAGAAGGTTGACAACATGGAACCAAAAAGGCTCCCTAAAATTGCTTCTAATTGTAGTCAAAACCCTAACCTTTGACTCAAGCATGGGTGGCATAGGAATGTCGAGTAGTGGTTCAAAAATTGGGGAATTAAGGAGGAGCTCAGTATGGGAAGCAAAGATGATATCAAAAATACTATTACCTCCAAGTTTAAGGACAAGTTGTGGGAGGATTAGGAGCTGGAGGGTAGAAGGAAGCTACGATACAATAAGGAAGTGATAAACCCTACCCTTGATAATCAGAATTATCTCTCTGTGTTGTCCATGAGCAATAAGAAAAAAATGAACATCGCTAAGATAAGAACTAATTCCCATGAGCTTCGGAATGAGACCGGGTGGTGGTCTATTCCTAGGACCCCTTGGTATTTAGCCCCTAGTATTTTACACATGGTATGTCTATAGTGGTATTATCTCTTTTGATTTTTCTTAAATATAAAGAGGATTATGGGGAAAACATTAAAAGAAGTTTTATTTAATTACCATACCTTTAGTTCATTTATATTTTTATTTATTTACCATACGTCTTTTTTTAGTATTCCTAAACCATTTTATATTTTAAATTTATATTGTGTTTATCCATAATAATAATTAGATTAATTTTTAAATGAATAAAAAGGTTAAATGTTAAATGTTAAACATTAAGTTTACTTTTAAATCTTTACACATTTAATTTTACATGTTTTTTGTAACAGCTATACACTACGAAGAAACACCTAAATAAAAAAAATATTAATCAACTATTAACTCTAGTATTAACTTCATATTACACTATATATTAGTCATGATAATTCCTAAAGATTACATCCATGATATAATTTGATACATAGATTATTCAACTCGGATATCATACCTAAGGTTTGACAATGCATTTAATCTAACTCTTTCCATGCCACCAACCGAGTGGGCTTTGATTTCGAAATTACTATGGTTCATATGTGGGATTATTGTTTTTATTACATGACATCCGAGGTAGATCCTACCTCACAAACCATTTAATTACAACTCTAATTTTGGTACCACTATTGTTCTGATTCAATAATAGGAATCACCTGCATGTGATAACACTTGTCCGTCAATTACTTGGGGCTCCATCTAGGTTGTCCTTGATTGATCCACGAGATCGGTGGTGGTGCATGAGGGGTGGGATGGCTAGGGTAACCACCCACGTGACCCTTCAAATTTGTCTTTCATTGTTTCCAGAGCTTTGGTCTGCCTCCGGCTCTGAAACCTTTCCTTGTCAAATTGTAAGTTGCTCACAGGGTCTTGCTCCAGTTCATCATGCTCTTAATGGAGACTTACCCATTGTTTCTCCCAACACTAAGGTGAGCTTCCTTTAACCCATTCCTCGGAATCCATGGCATCTGTTCCTTTTCGGTTTACAGGTTCAAGATTTTATGCTTTAGATTGTCTCAGTACAAAATTTTTCGTTTTTCTTTTGAAGTGGATTGGACTTAAAATTTCACCAAATGTCTACCTTGTATACTTTAGGTATCACTTATAGGTTCACGAAAGTGCTCTGTCCGAGAACACAAAGTCTCTAGAACTTCCTCTGGCCCCACCTCCAAGTAAAAACCATGGACTCTAATGTGCATATTTTGTTTACACTATTGTGTTTAGGCTAAATTCTTGCATCATGGCCAATGACTTCGTTCTATCCTATTGTATTTTTGACAGGTTGGTGGCTCATCCCTAACTCTTACGAAAAGGGTCTTAAGGTTAAGCGCTTATGTTGTTTTTGAATTTGGCCTCCTCTCCATCTATGCACGCTAATGTTTGGCGAGGTTTTTTCTCTCATTCACGCCATAATCCTATTTATTTATGTATATGGTTGAAGGTTTGAGTGAAGCTTGCCCCCTAAGCTTTTGTTCCATCTAGAACCTACCTTGCATTTTATCCAGAAATGGTTTAGAGTAGTCTCATTTTTTAGTTAATATTTCCTTAGTTATTTATGTAATAGAATGTTGGGCCCGAAACTTGGCTTTTGACAATGTTTAATGAAATACTATTTACTGGTTCTAGTAAATGCCAAATGTAATTACTTCTTCCAGTACAATTGAGCTTTATGGAAAAATTTTAAATTCTCTTCCAGTTTTCTAAATTTATCAATATTGCATTCAGTTCCTTTTTGCTAGTCTCTAGACTGTTTAATTATTTCCTTCTTACTGCATATGTTACACAGTTACAATTTTCTATTACGTTCTTGG
Organism: Pinus albicaulis; assembly: GCA_034641835.2. Lineage (NCBI taxonomy): Eukaryota > Viridiplantae > Streptophyta > Pinopsida > Pinales > Pinaceae > Pinus > Pinus albicaulis. The sequence goes on along the minus strand of CM076575.1, from coordinate 2,086,150,710 downwards.
AAATTGTTTCCCTGTAGAATTTTTAGGGGTTACGCACATGCATGGGTACTCTGTCTCTGTTTCATTTCTATTTGGGGCTTTTTCACCCTTTCGGATGGGAACCCTAACCCCTACGTTGGGATCAAGGTTCTAAACCCTTAGGCATAGCCCTAGGGCTTATTGATATAATATGTTTATATTCCCCCCCCCCATGGGTAGTTTTATGTGAATGCTTTATTTTTGAGTTCTACAATACTATATGCATGGAAATATTTGTGGTTGCCATAATCTTAACAGTAGTGGAAATAATTTCTATTAAATATTCTATGGAAATATTTGTGGTTGCCATAATCTTAATAGTAGTGGAAATAATTTCTATTAAATATTCTATAGAGTTTTTAGAGTGTAAATGAAGTTTCTCATTATGTGTTATAAATAGATTTTTTTGGTCTTATCCTACTTACAGTAACCCCTTTGTAGGTATTTCCTAATAATGTATGTGTATACTTGTATTCTTCGGGGATACATATAAATTCAAACTTAAGCAGTTTTCACATAGTTTGACCCTATTAAATTCTTCTAGCACAGGCTTTGAAATTGAAATATGTAATAAATAAAAATAACTGTAAATATTTCCTACTTTGAAAAAGAAACATAAACCAGAACTATAAGATACAACAGTACCTAATTCCGGGTAAATTTGTTCTGAAGTCTGATGGCCTTCCCAACCATGAGCGAGGCGATTACGTCCTCAGCTCCCCCCTTGCTCCTCACCAAGGTCTAGGTGTTTTCAATGGGATAAGAATTTTATAGCTCAGGATTATAATCCAGTCTCTTTCTTCTTTTGGGTGTTAACTGAGCTTCACTGGTCTCTCTACTAGCTTTGGATTACTCATGGAAAAATTTTGTTGCTTCACCCTTCCTCCCTTCTGCACAGAATCCCATTCCTTCCCAATATTTTTCCCTAAATCCTTTATTTTTAATGGTAACTGTGACAACTGTCTCCACATTTTTACCCTAGTATCTTGGAAACATTTACCAATCAGTTACTTCTTTATTTTACTTACGATAAATTATTCATTAACTCTTCTTGGAAATACCAAAGAGAATTTATTGAAAAACTGTTAACGAATACTCTATTCGTTACTCTTTCAAAATGGATCATGACAATTATTTAAGCTCAAAGTTAACATTAAACAAGGTGTTACATCTTCCCCCACTAAAGAAAACACCGTTGTCGATGCTATTTAATCAAGGTGAACAACTCTAGATAATCTTGTTGGATAATATGTTCGTCCTCCCAAGTAGCCTCCTTTGGGCCAAAGTGCCTCCACTGCACTTTAACTTGGGGGATGACTCTCCTCTCGAGCATTATTTATCTCCACTCTAGAATATGTTTCAGTTCTACCAAGAACTCGCTATCTAGCTCTACCTGAAGATCACAATTGTTACCATTAGTTTAAATAGGAAAATTTACTATTATCACAATTGTAATACATTGTTAACTTACATGTATACCATCCCATTGTATCACATTTTTGGGGTCATGTACATAACCTTTCAGTAATGATACATGAAACACGTTATATACCAATATATGGTTTAGTAGAGCCAGTTAGCAGGCCATTGGTCATATCCTTTCCAAAACTTCGAATGGCCCACAATATTTGGGGCCCAACTTAGCACACGTGTTCCACCACAGTGTGCTTTTCTTCAGTTTTATTCTCACATACACATGATCCCCTACCACAAATTACTAGAAAGTTATTTTCTTGTCAAAATACACCTTTTGTTGATCTTGAGAAGCCTTCAAATTATGCCTGATTTTCTTTAACTCTCACTCCATTTCTTCTAGCATGTTCGAATTTTATTGTTGTGTAACCAGCTCCAAAAAGAGAAGAAAAGAGATATCAATGCCTTAGAAATGAACCACTTTTAGGGGGAAACCTCCATTACATTACATAAATGAACAATTCTTGGATGATACAATTTACAAAACCTCCTCTCTATATATAGGAGTCCATGGGGCCATAATGTAATCCTAGTGGGCCACAATGTAATCCTAGCCGACCTAACAATAATAATTTAAGGGCACAATAATAATAAAATGGGGGTTACAAGGGTACAATAATAACAATAAGGGGTTACACTAACAACAATAAGGGACTATACTAGTAATATAGGGACCTAACATGCCCCTCTCCTTCAAAAAAGTGTTGTCCTCAACACTTGAGTAGCTCTGGGTGCTTCTGTATAAAATTCTCATCCTCGCATGTAGAATCTTCAGTGGGTAAGTTCTTCCACTTGATGAGATACTCTGAAATTGATCGATTCCGTAGTTGTCGAGTTCTTGTTTCCATGACCGCTTCAGGTTCCAATATGATTTTTCCTTCCTCATCGAGTTCTGGCAATATTGTTTGAACTGGAAGATTTTCTCCCATAACCTTCTTTAAGCATGAAACATGGAAAACTGGATGTACTCGCGAAGAAGCAGGAAGCTCCAATTTGTATGCCATAGTACCAATCTTTTGCAACACCTTGTAAGGACCATGGTACTTTGGCGATAATTTATTATCCTTCTTAGCTTGCTTGAGGGACATTTGTTTATATGGTTGTAGCCGTAAAAATACCCAATCTCCTACATCAAAACTTCTCTCGCTGCGATGTTGATCTGCTGTTGTTTCATTCGATTTTGTGCCAAATTCAGGTTATCCTTTAAGAGTTGGAGAACTTCTTGCTGATGCTCGATGTGATCTTCCACTGCTTGAACCTTTGAATTTTTCCTTAAATATGATGTGATGGATGGTGGATGATATCCATAAAGTGCCATAAATGGGGTCATTTTTGCTGCAGTATGGAAGGAAGTGTTATACCACCATTCAGCGAGAGGTAACCACATGACCCATTGTGTTTGTTTATCAGATACAAAACAACGAAGATATCCTTCCAAACATTTATTTACTATCTCAGTTTGACCATCAGATTGAGGATGATAAGATGAGCTATGAGCTAATTGAGTACCCAAACAAGAAAATAACTCAGTCCAAAAATTTCCAGTAAAAATGGGATCTCTGTCGCTCACAATAACCCTTGGGCTTCCATGTAGCTTTTGAATTCTATCCATAAATGTAGTAGCAACTGTACTTGCTTCAAATGGATGAGATAATGCACAAAAGTGTGCATACTTGATAAGTCTATCAACTACCACCATGATGACACTCTTTCCTTCGGACTTAGGTAAACCTGTGATAAAATCCATTGAAATCTCCTCCCAACGTTGACTTGGAATGGATAAAGGTTGTAGAAGTTCTGGGGTCTTAATTGTTTCCACTTTATTCTGCTGGCAAACCAAACATTCCGCCACAAACTTTTGAATATCAGATTTAAGGCCATCCCAAAAAAATTCTTTCTTCACCCTGTGGTAAGTTTTTAAAAATCCTGAGTGTCCTAAAGGAGAAGTGTGCAATTCCAGAAGAATATTTTGTTTTAGTTGGGAATTCTTACAAAGATATAAGCGATCTTTGTACCATAAGGAATCATTTTTCCAACTAAATGTATCAGATGTACTAGGATCTTGCTGCAACTTTTGAATGAGTGTCCATACATCTTTGTCCTTCTTCCATTCATCTCTTGCTTAAGTTATCCAATCTGGTTGGATAATAGAAATGGCACAAAGCAATGCTTCCACCTCTTCATTATTTCTTGAGAGTGCATCTGCAACAAAATTAAGCTTTCCTTTTTTGTATATTATTTCAAAGTCATAACCCAACATCTTTGTGACCCATTTTTTCTACTCTTCTGAAGATAGTCTTTGCTCCAAAAAGTGTTTAAGACTATCATGATCAATTTTTATCTTGAAGTGTCTTCCCATTAGGTAAGTTCGCCATTTCTTTAGTGCATGCAATATTGCTAACATTTCCTTCTGATAAATAGGTTTCTGTAAATACTTTCCTTTGATTGGACAACTTTAAAAAGAAATGGGTCTTCCTTCCTGCATTAAAACCACACCAATTCCATTTCTTGAGGCATCGCATTCCACAATAAAGGTTTTTGTGAAGTCTGGCGTAGCTAAGACCGGTGTTAGGCACATTACCTCTTTAAGATGTTTAAAGGCCTTAGTTGCTTTAGGAGTCCATGAAAATGCATTTTTCTTCAATAATGTTGTTATAGGTGCTGCTATTCTCCCATAATTCTTAACAAACTTGAGATAATACCCTGTTAACCCGAGAAATCCTCGCAACTACTTTATGGTTGTGGGGAATTTCCATTCCTTAATGGCTTTAATTTTGTTAGGGTCTACTTTAACACCCTTGTGAGATACAATATGACCCAGATATTCCACCTCTTGTACTCCAAAGAAACATTTGGATGATTTTGCATATAATTGTTTCTCCTGCAATAGTTTGAGCACCCTGTCAACATGTTGAACATGATCCTTCCAAGACCTTTTGTAGATTAGTATATCATCAAAAAATACTAGCACAAATTTTCTAAGGAAGGGTTTGAAAATGGAATTCATCAACCCTTGAAATGTAGAAGGTGCATTGATAAGGCCAAAAGGCATGACCAAAAATTCATAATGACCCTCATGAGTTTGAAATGATGTTTTTGGAATATCTTCAGTCTTCATTCTAATTTGATGATATCCTGAAAGAAGATCCAACTTGGTAAAATAAATTTCTCCATGTAATTCATCCAATAATTCATCAATCACAGGAATGGGAAATTTTTCTTTAATGGTGAGCTTATTTAGCTCCCTATAATCCGGACACATTCACCATGATCCATCCTTCTTGTGTACCAATACTACAGGAGCAGAGAAATAACTTTGACTAGGTTGAATTATACCTGCCTCTAACATTTCCGCAATCATACGTTCAATTTCGCTCTTTTGGAAGTAAGGATATCTATAAGGCCTGACATTTAGAGGAACACTTCCTGGAATAAAATGAATAGCATGATCATGATCAAAATAGGTGGGATTCCCTTGGGATTTTTAAACACCTTGGAATGATTTTTCAAGACTGGTTGGAGATCTGCAGAAATAGATGATTTTGATGTCGGAACTTCTAGTGAGCATAATTGTGCAATTACACCTCGTTGTTCCTTCTTTAGAATTTTTGTCATGAAATTAGAGCTTATTATCCTTCTTGGCTTCCCTTCAATACCTCGTAATTCGACTTCCTTTCCTTCTGAAAAAAATTTCAGGAAAAGTTCTTGAAAATTAAAAGCTACCGTCCCCAAAGATTGCAACCATTGTACTCCTAGTACAACATCAGCACCTCTCATAGGAATAGAAAGCATTGGACTAGTCAATACATATTCCCCCATGGTTAGCTTGATATTATGGCATTTTCCAGAGCAATTTATAGTTCCTCGATTTGAAACCATCACTTGACATTCTGGTGCTGGGTATAGGAAACAATTTAATTCCTTGGCGAATAAAACTATGGGTGCTACCTGAATCAATCAACACTACTACCTTTTTCTTCTTGATTTGTCCTTCTATCTTGAGAGTTTGAGGAGTGGTAATTCCTGCTAGTGCATTACACGATATGGTCGGATTCATTTCTTCCTCTTCTAGGGCTGGTTCCAGGTGTATATCCTCTTCTTGCTCATTTTCTTCTTCCTCTTCACAATCTATGTAAAATAATTTCTTCTCAGCACACTTATGACCTTTAGTGTATTTTATATCACAACTGTAGCAAATCCATTTTGCTCTTTTTTCTTCCAATTTTTGTGGTGTCAACCTTGTAGGTTTTGGAAATCTAGGCATAGCAACACTTCCTTCTTTATAGAATTGAGTAGTAGGCTTCCTTGTTGCCATAATTTTACATTCAACTTTTCTTGCCAACCTGAATGCCTTCTCCAATGAATCAGGTTCCAGAACACAAACTTCATGTTGGATGTTATCCTTTAAAGCTCCTATGAAGAGATCAATCCTGTGTTCCTCTGGAATATCAGTTACCCTTATATTCAATTTTTGGAAGTCCTCAATGTGCTGCCCCACTAAACCCTTTTGTTTGAGATTTATCAATTGGCTAAAGAAGGTGTTGCTCTTTGTATCCTCACAATGTGCTATCATTTCCTCCGTAAAAATTGACCAAGTGACAATTTTTTACGGGAGCAAAGCCATCAATACCATACAAATGTATTTTGTTCTAAATGTAAAGTTGCAATGCGTACCTTTTGTGTGTTTTTCACGTTATGGAGATCAAAATATTGCTCCATCTGTAGTATCCATGTTACAGGATCATTTCCATCAAACTTCCTCATGTCCCTTTTTGGAATATGGTGGTTCTTCCCGCCAACATTAGAGTTTATGAAATCATGATTAACATTTATTTTGTTCTCATCATGAGGTTCTTCTACGATATTTTCACCATTAGGAAACATTTCTTGTATCAACTTTTTCAAACCTTCGATGTCTGCTTTTAGATCATTCTTCATGTTTTCCATGTTGTTTTCCATGTTGTCTTTCATGTCATCCATCTTAGCTTCCATGCCATCCATATTAGATTCCATGCCTTTCTTCAAACAGTCCATCTTCGCTTCCACGCCTTTCTTCAAAACTTCCATTTCATTTTTTGTTGCTCTTTGCGAGAGTGAAATTTGTTGCACTTGCTCTTGTAATTTTGATAGATCATGTTGCAATTCTTCATCTTCATGAGTCATAGTAGAGCCTTCTGAAGGCTTAGTGGGTGTTGAATTATTTTTACGGGGCATGTTTTAGAACCTAATACTGATATCTATTCTACAATATGCCCTTGGAATCAATTCAAATTGATTTTTCAAACAAGACTTATGTAATTCGGAAAAAAATACACACCTTTTTCTTGCTTTTGAGGAGCTCGATATTGAAATTTGATTATCTCTGTGATTGTAGCTCTTCAATATCTAAAATTTAGCACTGAAGTATCCCTATGAATTCTCTTTTGAATGCCACAGGTCTGACTTGATTTGGATTCTCCAAGACAAAGTTATGTCCAATCTCCCACAATGACCTAATTATGGACTGGTTCAGTAGAGAGAACTTGTACGAATTGCCACGTGTCACTGTTCCGTCCTTCGCCTCTGAAATTGATAGCCAAAAAACCAAATTTTTTGTGCTTGTGACCACTTTTTACGGCACTCCAATCCGATGCTCAGAGAGAGAGTTATTGAAATGTTCCCACGATCACCTCTTTGAGATGAAATTCGGGAGCCTGAAAAATCACAACGTTCCACAGATCATATCTCAAAAAATATTACGAATCAAGCTCTGAAATGTTTTGACGAGTTTCCTCAATATTTCAGCTTTGCACCCTAGAAATTTCAGTTTCTAAACCTTCGCAGAAAAAACATTATAGCGAAAATCCCACGATGACATGTTTAGGAGCCTGCAAAAAGACCTACCTTCCACAGATCATATCTCTGAAAATATTTAGAACCAAGGTCTAAAATGTTTAGACGATCTTCCTCCCGATTTTGGCTTCGCACCCTAAAATTTTTAGCTTCTGAAACTTCGTAAAACAAAAGTTATAGCGAAAATGCCACAATGACTTGTTTGGAGCAACGAAACCCTAGAATCCAAAGCTCTGATACCAAATGTTGTGTGACCAGCTCCAAAAATAGAAGAAAAGAGATATCAACGCCTTAGAAATGAGCCACTTCGAGGGGGAAACCTCCAATACATTACATAAATGAACAATTCTTGGATGATACAATTTACAAAACCTCCTTTCTATATATAGGAGTCCATGGGGCTATAATGTAATCCTAGTGGGCCACAATGTAATCCTAGCCGACCTAACAATAATAATTTAAGGGCACAATAATAACAAAATGGGGGTTACAAGGGTACAATAATAACAATAAGGGGGTTACACTAACAACAATAAGGGACTATACTAGTAATATAGGGACCTAACATTTATTTTTTGGACTGTTCCAGTTCAGAGGAGTTCAGCATTGTCTTCTGTACAATGCCTCAAAGGGGCTCATGTTATGGGATTCCCCATATCCATTGTTGTAAGAAAACTTGACCAAATGAAGATACTCCTCCGACTTTGTTAGCTATTGCATTACATACATGTGCAACATGTCTTCCAGAATCTATTTCACCCTTTCCGTTTGCCCATCCGTTTGGTTATGATAAGCAGTACTAAATTGTATTTATGTCCCCAAGCCACTAAATAGCATATTTGAGAATGTTGAAGTGAATTTCACATTGTGTTCTGAAATCACAACTCAGGGAATACCATGAAATCTAAAAATTTCTCTCATAAAGATATCAACAATTTGTACCATCTTATAAGTAGGTTGTGTTAACATTAGAAAATTGTACAGTAGAAGATGACATCAATTAATGTTGAGCCTAAGGATTTACAGGATAGGAATACATTATGGAATCGAGAAGTATTTAAAATCTCTAAGGTTTTGAGAAAATAAAATTTGAACTAGTCATAAATGCTCAAATGCACGCTTTTTCCTTCGAGAAGAGTGCCTTTTGCACGCCCTTTTGCTCGATAATCATGCATTCCTAGAAATGGAAAAAAAATCACTTTCCGAGACCACAAAAAGCAAAGGACAGTTACTCCTTATGTGAAAGCTACCTAAGGACAGCCACAAGTGCCTCCTTAGACATTATGTGAGCACACAAAAGAATATTTGAGCACAGAATGGAATCACACCTCTCCCTTGGGTCACCATCCATCACGTACGAAAGGAGGGAAGGAGGATTTGAAGCTCACATATATAAACCCACCAAGAGATGAAAAAAGGGTGATCACAAGGTTATGCTAGCCAAAGTTTCCCATGAAATTCCACCATTGTGTGTGATCCAGAGTTGGAGCTAAAGAGGACTTGATAGTTGGCCACCCAACATCTTAGTCCACCACAACAGAGAGAGAGAGAGTTAGACTGCATCAGAGGTAGAACTTGAAAGATAAACATCCTTGCTTTAGGACCTAGATCCATTTCCTAGGGGCCCTTTGGCAAGTGGGTAAGATTTTCTTTTATTTTGAACATTTAATAAGAAGAGGCCATTGAGCCATCTATTACTGTTTGGAACTCTCTATATAGCTTCTATTGTGTTTTTAGTTTTAGTTTTTTAACCAGAGCTTACTTCAGCATATTATTTCATTCAAGTTTTATTATTTTGAGCTCCCCCCACATATTTCCTATTACCAATAGTTTAGAGAGTAGACCACACTGTCTAAGCTCGCGTGATTTCATACACCCATGTGTCGAATCCAGCACAACAAGATTGGCGACTCCACTAACATGTTTCAAGTTTATGTTGTTGTGCCATATTTTGCAGTAGACCCTTTGTCTATGCTGGAGTGGAGCTGACAGTCCTCTGACCCATCTTGCAGTTCCTAGACTCACTGAGGTGATAAACTGAAGAAGGAAGCTCCTAATATTTTACTTGCAGGATTTTTGCACACAATTTTTTCACACAGAGGCGCATTACGCCCATTCAGGAGTGACCTGTTGCAGGAAGGGACACTTGTCAAGGATTTTCGCACGCAAATTGCAGAGAGATTTTTTTTTCTCCATTTTTTCTGCATTTTTTCTGCTTGTAAGTGTGTTGGGCAGCCCCTAATGTATCTGCCAACACTTGTGTTGATACCCCACAGCTTCTGACAACTCACTTTTTGCTGCTTTTTGTAGGCATTTAGTTAGTTTTCATTTAAGTTGGTTTTTGAAAAAAGTGTTCAAATAGTTTAAGTATTGGGTGAATTAACCATTTCTTTCCAAAAAATTTATGTTTTTTGCACATTTTGGTATGCACACTTAGCTTAACTAGTCCAAGTAAGTGGTTCATGACCACACATGCATAAGCTAGTGTAGAAATTGTTTAGTTTGAATTTCAATTTTTGCATTTAGGAAATTGCGGGACTAGGATTGAATCACCAATTAGAGAAATTAATCTCTGCTATATTTGCACCATTTGGTGACCCTAGACAAGCATATGAACACTCTACATTTTTTATTCACCATCTCCCTTTAGTCACTCACATAGAATAACTAAGAGGTTTTGGAAGCGGCCCATTATCCTCAAATGCTTTCTATTTGAGAAAGGAACAATGTCACATAGTTTAACTAGGGGAATTTTGTAAAGGATCACTGATATCCATATGTTCAAATTATGAGATTGTTCACCATACACTCACACACATTCACCCACTAAGAAAACAAAGCCACCTAAGAGTAACTTAAACCAACTCACTAAATTATCCCCATAGGGGCCACAAGAGAAATTATAGATTAAGATAGGATCAAGGGGGTAGGCATCCAATAAGCTGCCTTGATCACACTTCACATTGAAACATAGAAGTTGTGTTTTTAGAGAGCTTTAAAATCCACCTATCATCCCATGGAAAAGAAAAACCGAGCGCGGCAGAGACCTGATTCAGAGGGGGTTAGGCTTAGGCGTAGTGCATGTGGTATCAGTTGGGGCTACCTGACCCTGCTAATACTCGGTACTTTTAGTTAACTACAAAGAAGCCCAAGGATCAAACACTCACATGGGATGGTGGTTCTTAGTGGCCAAAACTAGGGCATTCTTTACCCTATAGGTGACAGTGCAGGGAAGCGCCAAACCCTCTACCCTCACCTTGGTTGATTCTCTTCGACTAACTCGGGGCATCACCAGCTCTTACGGGACGTTGTGCCATCACTCGTAGGAAATCCTCTCAAGGACTGGTTACTTTTGAATGTGTGAGGATGTATTAAGCCTTCTAGGATTTTGAGTATCATGCAAAAAAAACAAAACCATTTTTTGGTTGATTGATCACATAGATTAAGTTAAAGGAATATTCATTTCATTTTCACTTTATTTTATGTATGTGGCCATAAATTTGTCGTCATCACAGACTCGATCTCCTCAAAAATTTTTTCCAAAACCTAACTTGGTCGACACTCAAATAGTTCCAATGAAACCTCGTCGTTCCAGACGTCTTTTGGACCTCCCCCCATTATCGGGAGGGGTTCCAGTTCTTTCATCGTTTACGCATCAAAGATGAAATGCTGCCATAGTGGTTGGTTCCTTATTTCTTGGAGAAACCTTAGTTGGGAACCCTAGTCGGTCTCCCAACACCACACCACACAACAGTCCCCCCTTGTCTCCTGGGGGCCAGAGGAGTGTGTCCCATACGGGAAGCCAGCTGAATTCACAACAGGGTACATCATAGACTAACCCTAGTTCTACCTAGAATTTCGTGTCTTCAAACGTTGCCCTGTCTTGAACCTCCTAGTCACCATTCTTAGCGGCATTAAATCTACCAGATTTGACCAAGCTCACCAATGACCCCATCGCGCATGACCCCAATTGGCCTCCCATGCCCACAAAGCTCCCTTCAGACATACCAAAGTTTGAAGGCAAGCAAGTGGAAGACCCAAGAAATCATATAATGACCTTTCACCTGAGGTGCTCATTGAATAGCATCATTGATGATTCTATTCGATTGAGGTTATTTCAACGCACTCTTATAGGGGTGGCCGTGAAATGGTACGTAGAGCAACCCCCTGCTTCGCATAGAACCTTTAGCGCCCTCGCTACCGCGTTCCTCACATACTTCCAGTTACCCATTCACCACAATTTGGGAATGGAGTTACTGAATCATTTCAGACAATTCCCCTCTACCCATATTTCAGAGCATCTCCATGAGTGGAGATGTCGTTGCGATTTATGCAAAGCTCAACTCGACGACTGAGTCCTTTTAGATTTATTCTTGAAAACTTTGATGGCAGATTTTTCAAAGGATGTGGCGCAACGTAACCCCACATCCAAAGAGGACGCAAACAGTAAAGCTCAACAACTTGAACTGATCTACATAAAATCAGGATACATATACAATATCCTGCCCAACGCCCCGCACCTGCAATCTTATCAAGAATTTTCTGGCACGGTGAACTCTGCAAATGGACTTATCGGGTCAATGACCCAAGAGTAGCTAGGCAGCAACAATCAAAATCTTGGTTACACACATGGGTCTACCCAGAACATGTCTCAACCCGGATTTCAAAGTCATCATATGCAGTAGCAAAATTTTACTAATAGGGTGCCAGCGTATCACCAAGGAGGACCTTATCCTCCAGCTGAGGGGACCCAGTACGCAGGAATAAAAACTGACAGAAGAACTCCCCCCCAATGGCCAGGTGCAAACATGGGACAACAGTATGCTCAGTCCCAAGCACATAACCCACCTACGCAAAACAATGCGTAGGTTAAATTTGTGCAGCCATCCAAAAATAAACCACACTAGTATGATCAGGAGAACTACCCTCCTAACGTGGTTAAAAGAGAGGTAAATAAAAAGGCCAAAGGGAACCCTGGACATGGGGGCAACAACCAATAGTGCTCACCGTGATCCCAGGATGGAGGTAAATCCAACCAGAATTAGAACCAGGAGCCACGATGTTAGTCATCAATAAATATTTTCTTAGGTGATGACTAAATGATTACCCCAATATTTCTAGAAACAAAGTTTATAGAACATCGCAAGTTCTAAAAATATCACTGCCTTCATTATCCTCAAGGTAGAATTTTCACTCTTTTTTTATCCTATCTAGTCATAAATATCCCACTGTTCCGGAAGACCCATCAGGTGCTCAAGCCTTTCATTTTTAAACCTAACTTGTCTCCTTGGCTCAAAACCTCTGTTTTTCTTACCTACACAATTCCCCACCGCCACCTAAACCTGCCAAGCAGAGCAGCTTTGTTGTGCCTCCTTTAGCAACTCTCAAAAACTGGGTGTCTCTGCAGAGCCTTTAGATAGTCAAGTATGTGTGTTGCACCTTAGGCCCACAAATACACAAATCTTGGAATGGATATTGTCTTACACTTGTAAACCCCAAGTCTAGATCCCAGCCCGAAAACCAAGTCCAAGAAGGCCTCCACTAGATCACCTAGGGTTTCATAAAGTCATATGATGGATTTGGTGCCCTACAGATTCTTCTTATTCTTCCATATAAATGGAATACATTCAAAATAATGGGGACAAGTCACTGGTCCTAGATACAACAAAGAGATCAGTCAAGGAACTTTTTATGCCTAAAGAAATGAATCTTGCAAGGAGACAGTTGCTCTCTCCTCACATCTTTGCAAGAGTGGTCAAAAGGACATCAGGTTAGAAAAAAGGCAAGGTAATGGAATAAAAATTCTCCTTCATAAGCAACAGAGGGGACGTCAAAGGGGCCTCCAAAAGCAGCCTCTTCTTTCAACACCTAAACATACAAAGGATAAAATATCACCTCCTAACCTTTCTGCAAAAATACCTTGAAGAGTAATCTGAAGCAGAGATAGAAAAAAAATGGGAAGTACCTATGAAAGATTTCATAAAGCCATTTTTGATAAGAGACATAGTAAACTTAAGCAAAACACAAACACCATGAGTTTATGGTAAATTAGTAAAAATACTGATCATCAAAGGACCTGTGTTCATGGAGAAAAGGGGTGTTTTTATTAGTCATAAAACAATGGTGACAAACAAGAAAATCACCACAAACACCACAAAGGTAGAAGTCACCTCCTGATCTAGGTGGATATTGGTGGCCACCCGCCTATTCCACTTGGGCCCCCACCATTGTCTCTTTCAGTTTTTCAGTTTCGGCATAACTTACTATTTTTAGCAGTTTTTCGGGTCCTGAACTTCCGGAGCCGTTTTGAGGCCCTAAACGACGTTTTTTGGGTATGCTTTTACCAGCGAATTGGATCATCCAATTCGTCCCGATAGTTGTAGTCCTCGAATAGAGCTTTCTAATGATGTATCATGTGCGTCAAACGGAGATAGTATGCCAAAGTTACGTCCCTGGGAAGTTGAAACACCAATTTACCCAAACGGGGCCCATAGTTTTGGCGCTTCATCTCCTAGGGTTAGGTTTTGGGATGTTTAGGGTTTTCCATTGTTTCTCAATAATAAATAGGCCCTCGAGCCTCATTGTAACGTAGTTCAGAGGCCTGTAGCCGCCACATCTCTTCTCAGAGATAGCTACCAGTGCCCTAGCTAGTTTTATTTCCATTCTGTCTGTAAGCAAATTTCAGTTCTTTGATATTAATGAAATGAAGTGTTAATTCCGCTGCATCTCTGTATTTATGGTTATATGTTTATTCTGTTGTGTTCCTACATAAATCTGGATCAGTGGTATCAGAGCGGTCTGCTTTTTCTCGATCCTTCTTTGCATGTCCCCAACGAGGTCGGGGTATAAGGAGCTAGGGCTCGATCTGGTGGAACCTTTGCAAGATCAGCCTCGCAAACCTCGATGGACGCCCATGGGGGACGAAAAGAAAGATGAGGGAGCAGGAGATCCTATCAAAATATTGCTCGAGGAGGCCCTCGAAAAACAAAGGAACGTGATGATGGATAACTTTGTTCGGATCCTTCAATGGCTGCCCACCGGCGGCGCATCTGCATCCAGCAGCCACTCTGGAGGTGCGACTCCTTTTAAGGTACAAGTAAATTTTGACATTCCCATATTTGAGGGTCAAATAGACGCGGATGCCGTAGATAGATGGTTGAATCTATTAGAAGGATATTTCTCTGTTCATGACTTTTCAGACCGGGAGAAGATTATTTTTGCACTCCTCAAAGCTACCCCCCATGTTAAGGACTGGTGGGAAACCTACTGTGAGAACAAGGACCAAATAGAACCCTCTCTGTTCTTGGCCGTACCAACTTGGAATTATTTCTGAGACACCGTCAAGGAACAGTACTATCCCATGGGGAGCTATGAGGACAAGTATATACAATGGACCACGCTGCGACAACAAAGGGATCAAGATGTGCATGAGCTGACGAATCTGTTCCATACCCTGCACACAAAGTTGGGTATCAAAGATTCAGAGAAAAATTTGGTGCTAAAGTATCGTAGCTGTCTGCACAGATACATTCAGGAGGAAATGGAGTTCCTCGACATCTCCTCGCTTGGTACGGCATACCGGTATGCTGCCAAGATTGAGCAGAAATTCAAACAGGAGAAGCGAGACTTTGGATCTGCGAATCAAAAGCAAGGAAAAGGTGCTTCCAAACCGCAGAACAAAGGACAGAGCCAAGGCATGGCGGCTAAAGACAACCCGTCAAAGCCACAAGAAAAGAACAACACCGTAAAGCCAAAGAAGGACACGGAAAAGTGGTGTGAGTTCCATAAGAGCTCCACTCACAACACAAGTGAGTGTCGGGCCAAGCAGTCGCTAGTGGCCGAGATGAGGGCTTCTGAGTCAGATGCATGCTCTGACTCCGAATCAGAACCTGAAAAGGCGAATGAAAAAGGGAAACAGATTATTGATGAAGAGCCCAACGCCATTGTTGCCACCTCAAAGATCCAAAAGGAGGAACCGAAAGATCCAAAGGAGGAGGAATGTCTCTTCCACTCCCAGATGTGGGTAAAGGGCTCCCCGGTACAGTTCATTGTCGACAATGGGAGCCAAAAGAACCTCATTTCAGAAGACGCCGTGAAGCGGTTGGGCTTGCCGACCACATCTCACCCACATCCATACACCATCGGGTGGCTTCACCAAGGACGAGATCTCCGCGTCAGCCGGCAGTGTCGCCTTCCCTATAGCATCAAGCCCTTCGCGGATGAGGTATTATGTGACATTGCTCCTATTGATGTTTCTGATGTATTATTAGGACAACCATACTTGTGAAAGCGTCATGCTGTGTATGAGTCTCGACCTCGTGCTGTTATTATTACTTTGGGAAATAAGTTGTACAGGATACCAGAGGTACCACCTCCTACGACTATCTCTTTGGTTACCGCAAAACAATGTAGTAAGCTCATTTCCCAAACCAGGAAATTCGTTTTTCTGATGATCCGCCCCCAGGGCAAGAAGAAGACTGTGGCCACGACCTCCAGACAGGGCCCCTCTGCACGACAACAACAAATGGATAAGGTCGTGGAGGAGTACGGGGACATCTTCACCTCGCCCACAGGGGTTCCTCTGCACTGCCAGGTCAAGCACCCGATTGATCTGACCCCAGGTGCGCCACTACCCAATGGACCGATCTATCGACGCTCTGTTCTGGAAAATGATGAAATCAAGAGGCGGATTCAGGAGCTGTTGCAGAAAGGTCACATCAGACCAAGTTCATCGCCCTGTGGGAGCCCGATCGTGTTGGTACAGAAGAAGGATGGGACGTGGAGACTCTGTATTGACTATCGGGCGCTGAACAAGATCACTGTCCGGAATAGGTACCCAATCCCACGGATTGATGACCTTTTGGACCAAATCCAAGGTGCAAAATATTTCAGTAAGATCGACCTGAAGTCTGGGTATCACCAGGTACCAATTGAACCCTCTGATGTGTGGAAGACTGCCTTCAAAGCTAAGGAAGGCCTTTTTGAATGGCTGGTCATGCCTTTCGGGTCGACGAATGCTCCCGCAACCTTCATGAGGATGATGGACGACATCTTGCGGCCATTCACCAACTCATTCGTAGTGGTGTACTTGGATGACATTCTGATCTTCAGCAAGACTTGGGAAGAGCACCTTCATCACATCCGACAAGTACTCCAAACACTGCGGCAACACAAGTTGTGTGCCAATTTGGAGAAGTGCACGTTTGGCATGACCCAGGTTCAATATCTGGGATACATTATTGATGAAAGGGGGGTGCATGTGGATCCAGCGAAGATCCAAGTCATTCGGGATTGGCCAGCCCCGACTACTATAACAGAGCTTCGCAGCTTTCTGGGTCTTGCTAATTTCTACCGTAGATTCGTGTTGGGATTCTCCCATATCACTTGGCCCTTGAGTCAAGTCACCAAAGGAGGAGCAAGAGAAAAATTCTTTTGGTAGGAACCTCAACAGAAGGCGTTCAAAGAATTGAAAAATCGCCTCTGTTCTGCCCTAGTGCTCACCTTACCAGACTTGCAGCAGCCATTTGAGATCGAGACAGATGCCTCTGACTATGCTATTGGGGCAGTTCTTACTCAACAGGGACATCCAGTGGCATATCACAGTGAGACATTGTCTGAGACAGTTCGCAAGTATCCCACCTATGATAAAGAAATGTATTCCATTGTGCAAGCCTATCAACAATGGAAGCATTACATTTTGGGGAACGAAACAATCATCCACACAGACCACCGGCCCCTACAGTTCATACAGACACAAGGGAAGTTGCAGAATGATCGCCATCAGAAGTGGTCCACATATCTGCAACAGTTTCATTTGAACATCAAGTACAAGAAGGGTAGCACCAATAATGTTGCAGACTGCCTCAGCCGACCACCGATCATGGCACTCACCACCGTGCTCAACTCTTGTGGGCACGAGACTTCTGATTGGCCGCTTCTCTATGAGAGTGACCCAGAATTCAGCCACACTTACAAGGCACTCTTGGGAGGCATGCAAGTTCCAAATTTTCACCTCCAGGATGCACTTTTATGTCACCTAGGACACCTTTGTGTTCCTTCAAGCGAGCGTGCCAAGATGATATGGGAAGCACACTACAGTCGAGTCGCTGGGCATTTCTGGGTCGAGAAAACAGTAGCAATACTACAAAAGTATTTCTATTGGCCGAACCTTCGAAAGGATGTCGAGAAGCACATCAGATCCTGCACTGCTTGTGCCATTGCCAAACCGACCATCAAGAAGCAAGGCCTATATACTCCACTACCTACCCCTAGTCGACCGTGGGAATCCATCTCCATGGATTACATGTCGGGCCCGCCCTCTACTAAGAATGGCAATGACTGTGTTTTCGTGGTCGTTGACAGATTCTCGAAGATGGCCATTATGGCGGCCTGTAAGAAGAATATCACAGCAGAAGCTACTGCTAAACTCTTCTTTGAATGAGTATGGGTACACTTTGGGATCCCACAGTCTATCATATCAGATCGAGATAGCAGGTTCCTCAGCACATTTTGGTCTAGCCTCTGGTCAATGTTGGACACAAAGCGCACCAAGTCCACAGCTTTCCATCCCCAAACAGATAGCCAGACAGAGGTCGTCAACAGAATGATTGTACACATTCTGCGCATGTACAATTCAAAGCATCCCCGCACATGGGACGAGAGCCTCCCCTATGTACAACATAGTTATAACCAGGCTCTCCACAGTTCAATTGGCCATAGCCCCTTTCAGGTGGGCTTGGGATTCCAGCCACTATGTCCCATTGACGTATCCATGCCATTTGCAGCTTCTCAGGCCGATTCAGCGCACGTCCAGTCTGAAGTTGACAAAGAAAGTAGCTTCATCGAGCACATTCAACACATCCGCCAACAGGTTCATGATATATTGGACAGAAACAATGCGAAGTACAAGCAACGCCATGATCAACACCGGGTGCCACACAAATTCTAGGTGGGCGATAAAGCATGGCTACATTTGCAGAAGGAGTGCCTCACTGGACCTCACCGCAAGCTTCACCCGCTCCGATACGGTCCGTACACCATCACCAAGGCTGTAGGGAACAATGCTTTTGAGCTTAGTATTCCACCATTCCTTGGTCTGCACCCAGTCTTCAATGTGGATCGCCTTCATCCTTACTTCCCACCTCTACTAGACACTTCGGACATTGCAGAACAACTCACACCAACAGAGTTAAACCCAGACTGCATGGAACAGGCCACCACAGATTGTATCATGGACATGCAAATTAAGAACACTCGCCAACAGAGGATCCAACTGTATCGGGTTGTCAAAGCTGGCCAACTCCCGCACCAAGGAAAGTGGTTCACCAGGGACCAAGTTCAGCAGAAATTTCCTCATCTCATGGAGGAACTTAACGCAATGGGGACCATTGCTTCCTAAGGGGGGAGGAATGATCCAGGTGGATATTGGTGGCCACCCGCCTATTGCACTTGGGCCCCCACCATTGTCTCTTTCAGTTTTTCAGTTTCGACATAACTTACTATTTTTAGCATTTTTTCGGGTCCTAAACTTCCGGAGCCGTTTTGAGGCCCTAAACGACGTTTTTTGGGTATGCTTTTACTAGCGAATTGGATCATCTCCTGAAAGTTGTAGTCCTTGGATAGAGCTTTCTAATGATGTATCATGTGCGTCAAACGGAGATAGGATGCCAAAGTTACGTCCCTGGGAAGTTGAAACACCAATTTACCCAAATGGGGCCCATAGTTGTGGCGCTTCATCTCCTAGGGTTAGGTTTTTGGGATGTTTAGGGTTCTCCATTGTTTCTCAATAATAAAACGGCCCTCGAGCCTCATTGTAACTCAGTTCAAAGGCCTGTAGCCACCACATCTCTTCTCAGAGATAGCTACCAGTGCCCTAGCTAGTTTTATTTCCATTCTGTCTGTAAGCAAATTTCAGTTCTTTGATATTAATGGCATGAAGTGTTAATTCCGTTGCATCTCTGTATTTATGGTTATATGTTTATTCTATTGCGTTCCTACATAAATCTGGATCACCTCCCCAAGGTTACTTCCGAGGATAGCATTAGGTCATCTGCACTGAAGGAAAAGGATAAAGAGTATCAGTATGCAGAGTCTCATCTCACCAAAGAGTAAAAAATAGAGCTTTTACCTTAGAATCAAAATGGGGCATAATTCATTAAGAGAAATGGCTTAAGAAGCATTGTTCCTGTGATTTACATCCCATCTGAAGACCCCAATAAGGGCATCATTGTCAAGGGATTGTCCTGCAAAAATATGATAAAAGTGTAAGTAAAATTTTTGCAAAAATAGTGCCAAAAAGTGTTCCACACAGTGAAATGTCAGTAAAAAGACACGTGCTTGAATAGAGGGAAACATGAACTTTACAAAGGTGGGTTTTCCCTTTTAATTTATTTTCAAAAAAGCTATAAAGGGCCCCTTCTAATTTACCCTCCGTACCATTTTCCACAGTTGGAACAGGGTCTCCTACGAGCTGTGAAACTGGTCCAATTTTGAATACTTTTGATTAGATTTAGTCTAGCGCGGGGGTTTTGGGGTCGGTAAAATCCCCAAAAGCATTGTAATATGTAAAAGGGTAAACTAGGGGTCCGAAAACCATGGGTTGCGGACCATAGGAAAGTATAGGCTAGATTATTATAAATAGAGGAACATTTTGTATTGTAATAAGGTAGAAAATGAAGAGCTATTGATGTGAATTGTGGTTTAAGTTGTATTTTTTGGTTTTTGGGGAATGGACTCCTACTGGCTGTGTGCGCGGAGATCCAGAGTCCAGCTGTGTGTGGACCCTGTTGTTGTGTGCGCAGGCTGGGAAGGGATTGTAAGAAGGAATTAATGAATTAATGAATAAGAAAGGTTGCTAGAGAATTGAATATGAGAGTACTTGGTGTGTGAATCATTGATATTTACTACATTATAGGCTTCCTGTGTTTAAGTTACGAAAGATCTATGTACTGTGCTTTTTGTATCTGGATCTACTATGTTCTGTTTATATAATACTGTGCTACTGTTATGAAAGTATATAATTATAGATCTAGCGCACATGGATGCAAATAGAGACTTACCTGGCCCTGTGAAGAACAAGGAATTCCGAGTATCACAGGGACAAGTGTAGCTTTGCTTTCCTTACCCATCCTTTCTCAGGGTGTGGAAACCTAGTTCCAAAACCCACCCATACTACTTTCGGTGAGACTTTGACCTGCGCAAGCAGTCATTGCCGAAAGGTCCAGTAGTATAAGGGTTTGTTGGAAAACCTTGAACTCTGAGCTTGGGTCAGGACCCCTCGAGCCAAAAAATGGTTCCATTGACGGGACCTGGAGCATTTATAGAAAGGGAATAGGTAATGACAAGAGAGTATTGGAAGCCTGAAAGGAAGGAAATTGAGGATTAGTTTGAAGAGCAGATCCA
Organism: Pinus albicaulis; assembly: GCA_034641835.2. Classification (NCBI taxonomy): domain Eukaryota; kingdom Viridiplantae; phylum Streptophyta; class Pinopsida; order Pinales; family Pinaceae; genus Pinus; species Pinus albicaulis. Next base: position 2,086,129,986 of record CM076575.1, on the reverse strand, counting down.
GGAGTTCCCAGTAAAGGAAAATTGCACCGAGAAGTGAACGCTGGAAAGGTGGAAAAATAGGTACATTCTTACCAAAAGCTACAAAATATTCTTTGTGACATTTGTGATCGAAATTTAGGAGTGGCTGGCCAGACTCTTAGAGTTCCAGAAGTGCTGTAAGGATGAACGGGTCACCCAGTGGACCTTGGAACTGGTCCAGCAGCTAGAGAGAATAGATAATACTATCACGCGTGCAGTAGATCATTGGGTGGATAGTGTGCTAGGAGTATTTATGACACAATTTACCATTGATCAGTTTGTCTAATACTCTGAGGCCGAATGACGATTCTTTAAAGGGTTCCAGGGAAAATTTTTGAGGAGATTACCGTTGTTGATTAAGATATTACTGTGTGAAAAGAGAATTTTGTGTAGTGATACAGACTAAATAATCTCAGATCTATATGAAAGTGTGACATGCAGTGGTAAATACTATCAAACCAACCTCGACGGGGGGAGATCCACATACAACCTGTTGTGAGAAATGGCTGTGCAAGATCCCCCGGCTACACTGCCACTGAGGCAACTCAAAGGTAAGAACTCACCCGTGCCACCACCCACACTGGAAAGAGATATGGATGCACACTTGAGACTACCTAACTTCAAGGGGGTAGGGGATGAGGATATGGACTAATTTTGGTTTTTTGCTGACTCCGTTTGGACTGCGCAAAACATGGGAAATGATACGGTGAAGAGGGTGCAGTTGTACCTGGCATTCGAGGACAGAGTACTAGACTGGTATATGAGGTACATTGCTCAGAACGGGAGTGCATCTATCTAAGATATCAAAGACGCTCTGAAGCAATAGTTCCGAAAGCCAAAATATTACTCTCAGTTGGTAGCGGAAGTGAAGGATTTCAAACAAGGTGCGTCTGAGTCAGTGTGGGAGGCTGATCAGCTATTGAAAAGGGAAATCGGGGAGGGACGATTCGAGTATGATGATAGAGAACATACAGAATGGTTCATCACCATGCTGTTACATCACCTATGCAGGCCAATGAGTCACCAAAACTTTGAATCGCAGGAAAAAGCTGTGGAAGTTGCTATGAAACTAGAAGCTGCACCCAGAGAGGATACTTCGATAGGGGTACAAAAAATTCAAGAGTAGCTTAGAGCTATGCATATGGAAATTTAGAATCTATGAAAGGAGCGAGGAAAGGACACCTATGTAGATCTATGGTGCATATGATGTCGAGTATCTGGCCATACAAAGGATCAGTGCCCCCTATCGATAGATTCGATGCAGGTGGGAGGACCTAGTCCGGTACGCCTGGGAACAAGTGGGGAACCCATCTTATCATGACCAGGCTCGAGCAGACCTACGCTGTGGTGCGATGACTACCATGTAGCAGGACTGCATGATATGAACCATTGCCCTTGGCTAGTTGCATATGTCCCAGAAATGAAGCAACAATGGTGCAGATTATGTCGGTCGGTGGGACACGATGAAAAGAACTATCGCACTTATGACCTAATGATAGATCTTGGAAACTTGAATAGGGTGAAATGAGACCCTGCGTCGCCAAGAACTTCCATGAACTTCGGAGGCTCCCCAACCAAGGGCAGATGAGGTTAGGGAGGAAGCCCTAGATGAGGACATGTGCAGCTTATCTGTTATAACTACGGAGAGGTGGGACACTTTGCCATAGAACGCCCAAATCCCACCAGGCCGTCATGCAAGTATTTTAGGCAGTTGGACCATGTGGTTGAAGATTTCCCAATCCTAATAGCCAAAATTCAGGACAAACAGCCAACCCTTACGCAGAACGTGCAAAGAGTTGAAACCGAGCTAAGGAATGTAGACCGAAGTGTGAAAGTCATGACACGTAGCGAGATGGTCACAGAAGGAACCAAGGAAGCACCTACCAAGGATCCTACGACTGCTTAGAGAGGATCAAACTTCAACAAGGGACAAGAAACAATAGCAGCTATTGTGCAGATGCTGACACACCTCAAGATAGAGGAAGGGGTTGAGCCCTTTTTGCAGGCATGTCTGAAGCTGCTACGTAACCCACATGCTGTAAAGACCCTTCAAGCATTAATGCATAGCTTCACAACTCGGCTTGATCCAACTCCCAAGACCAAGGACGTACACAAGATATACATCTATAAAGAATGCACTGGAAGAGAAATGTGGTTGACTGCACAGATTGGTGACTACGAGATGGATCAAGTTATTCTCTATCTTGGATTAGATGTGAACGTATTACCAAAGAAAACATGGCAACGAATGGGAGAGCCTAGATTGGAGTGGTCCACCATCCAATTGTGCATGGCGAATCAACAAAATATCATCCCTTTGGAGAGGTTGCCGAAGGTCATGGTAGATGTCGCAGGGGTAAAATTCCTAGCTAACTTTGACGTCATAGAAATTATGGAGGATGTGAATCCTTACCCTACACTCCTAGGACTAGACTGTGCTATAGATATGCGGGGTTTCATCAATCTCAGGAAGCGCAACATGGTGTTTGAAAATAACGGTATGCACATAATAGTTCTACTGCATCCTGTGGAAGGTGCATGGTATACAAAGCCAACACACGACTAGGAAGCAATAGATCACATTTGCAAATTGACTATGCAGGATGAAGACTAGATTAACCCTATAGAGGAAGGGGTACTCTGCTGGGAAAAAGACAACGAATTATTTTCTGACTCTGATGAGGAACTAGAGAATTGGCAAGGCTAGTTGCACGAGCTTTCGGCGCTACGATGTCTTTGGGTCACCAGGAACCTCCATTGCATCTCCACGAAGGTAAAAGGCCTACCCTACCCTGAGGACGTGGTTGGCATTGAGGAATTTTTATGTGCATTCAAAGCTGAAGTTCCTAGGGAACGCAGGCTAGAGGCACTTCTGTTAGCCCTGCGTGGAGCACCTGCATCTTAGTGGGATACGTATGGGCCAGTATTCCGCATGTGGGTAGAGTGTCGAAGTGGGATGATCCTGTGCTTAGGAACCCCAGTTGACAGATGGACCTTGAGGATAGATGGCCCATGCAAATACTTGCTGACATGGAAAACACAAGGTTGTGATAGGACCTTGCACGAACAAGCTTACCAAGTTACCCATAACCTAGACTTGTGTTCGACTACGGAGCTACACCAGCCCACACACAATTGGGAGAATTTTTTATCCTTTCAGGTAACAAATGGCACAAGAACACTTGACACAGCCCTGCTGCACATAGACACCCTGACTGTAGGAAAAGCACGCTTGTCAAAGGGTTTGTTGGCCAAATTAATGGAACGATACCTGAACTGTGTTACAAAACACCTGGCGTCGGCTTTAATTCGAGGTACGAAAACAGCACGCAGGAATCCTCCAGTGTCTCATGATCAATGGGAGAGCTGTTAGGTATGATTATTGACCATCAAACAACTAAAATTTGGTAGGAACGGAGCCTTATCGTTATGCAAGAGTGGCGGCTCGTCATCAATGCAGAAATTTATGGTAAGTTTGTTCCGGACAATCCATGGTAAGCTTCACATAAGGGTTACTTGCCATTTCATAGCACTGGATAGTATAAGGACAATCGAATCACTTCACGATAGGCCCCATATTGCCTCTGTGCCCTACCTCTGCTATTCTCCTACTGGATTACTGGGATCATTGACATTTTCTGGGAAGCCCGTCTGTTTATTTCTATGGTGGACACTAAACCGTCGAATGTTGTAGCTCCTATGAATCTGGCACCTACATACATCATGTTGCGAGGGTCTAGGAATGTCAAAGTTCCTCAGATGATTGATCACTAGCTCCCTACAAGGGGAATTGATGTTGCACCCCACACAATGAGGTCCTACAGCTTCACAATAGGAATTCTTGACCTTCACAACCAGAGAACAATTGAAGGGCCCAACCGGCTGGCCTCAGATGATACCACGACAGAGGATATGCAATCGCCACAGTTTTCCACCAACACTGTCGCAGTCAATTCGCAGCTAGTCCTATGCTAGGATGGACCAAAGCGATATAGGGATATGTTGCGACTTATCCGCAGTCCCGGATTACCGACTTGCGAAAGCTATATCTCTTCGCTCCTGCGCACTGTCATGGCTAATGACCATGACCCAACAGCTGCGGACCTACAAATAGATTTGGAACAGCCATCCCATGAGGCATTACGAATTTTATACACCACTGTGTTGCAAGATATCCGTAGTCATGCTTGGACTACACAGTGGCAGCGTGAAATAAACCCAGAAGTTCGAGCACAACGAGTTGCATTGATCATGGAAGCAACGAATATGATTAAGGAACAACTTACTCAGGAAATTCAGTTGGCTGAGGCAACTATGCAGATCTAGACAGCGGTCCGGTTCCACCCCATGCTTGAACATGTCCAGGAAGAATTACAACAGACGGAGGCTGCTTTTGATCAGGTCAAAGCTACCTTTCCCTCTCGCATCTCTGCGTAGTGCCTAGACTTTATGGACACAATTGAAAACCTCTGTCACACCAAGCACGTTGTCAGGAAATGGTTGAAACCCTTGGGTTATACCGCCCTTTAGATCTCCCACGATGCTCACAACACCATCGCGTGCCTCCACCGAATATTAGACCAGGTTACCATGACTCCGAACGACCCTACCTCCCTGCAACTTGTTAGTATCGTGCAACGGGCCACTGCCCAAAGTCCGGAAGTGCTCCCTTCACTCATCATTTCTCTCGATACCTTATGTGTGTAGATCAAGGTTGCACCACTACAGTGACTCGGGACGAGTCACAAGATTTTGTTGGGGGACTATTGGAATAGGGTCTCCTACGAGCTTCAAAACTGGTCCAATTTTGAATACTTTTGATTAGATTTAGTCTAGCACAGGGGTTTGGGGTGGGCAAAGCCCCGAAAGCATTGCAATGGGTAAAAGGGTAAACCAGGGGTCCGAAAACCATGGGTTGCTAACCATAGGAAAGTATAGGCTAGATTATTATAAATAGAGGAACATTTTGTATTGTAAGAAGGTACAAAATGAAGATCTATTGATGAAAATTGTGCTTTAAGTTGTTTGTTTGGGTTTTTGGGGAAATGACTCCTGTTGGCTGTATGCGCGGAGATCTAGAGTCCAGCTGTGTGCAGACCCTACTGCAATGTGGGTAGGCTAGGAAGGAACTATAAGAAGGAATTGATGAATTAATGAATAAGAAAGGTTGCCATAGAATTGAATCTGTGAGTATTTGTTGTGTGAATAATTGATATTTACTGCATTATATGCTTCCTATGTTTAAGCTGCGAAAGATATATGTAGTGTGATTTTTTTATCTGGATCTGCTCTATTCTGTTTATACAATACTGTGCTACTGTTATGAAAGTATATAATTATAGATCTAGCACACGTGGATGCAAATAGAGACCTACCTGGCCCTGTGCAGAACAAGGCAGTCCAGGTATCACAGAGCCAAGCGCAACACTGCTTTCCTTACCCATCCTTTCTCAGGGTGCAGAAACCTGGTTCCAACACCCACCCATACTACTTTGGGTGAGACTTTGACCTACACAAGATGGTCATTACCGAAAGGGCTATTAGTATAGGGGTTTGTTGGAAAACCTTGAACTCCAAATCTGATGCAGGACCCCTCAAGCCAATAGCCACTTTGCAAGGAAATGAAACCATTAGAGGAGAGTTGTAGTGTTGTTTTGGGCAAAGTGTGAAAATTGACCAGCACTACGCGTAGAGGCTGGCGTTACGCCCCTATCCTTCGGTGCTACACACAGAGGCCAGCCAGGCAGTGTAAAATTACATTGCACTACACGCTCACAACACAGTGATATGCGCCCGGGTTGGTGCTATGCACAGGCCCAAAAAATACTGTAATAGGCGCCTAGGAGACCACCCATTCAGCCTGGCACTATGCTCCGACATCCCGACTAGCCCGGTGTTGTGCACCAGTGTTGCGCTCATGGCAGCATTTTGCAGATCTTGCCAAAGACCCTCAAAATCAAATTTTCAGCCTCTAAAATTCTGCAAGCTAAATACAAGGTTGGTAAAACCCTTTTTCCTCCTCCCAGGCATTATTTTCCTAAAATAAAAGAGGTCATGCATAGTCAAAATTTGACCAATGCCTAGACTATGCAAAAATCATTTTTTTTCGAGCTAGGATTGTAAGAAAAATTGGTTTTGAGTGTAAAGAGAGGATTGAGTAACTATAAGGCAGACCTCCACCACCAAGAACAATTTTTGAAAGTTGTCTTCACCTTAGCTTTCCTTTTTGCAAATATTTGACCTACACCACTTATTTTACTCCAAAACCCCTCAAGAAAAGCCCAAGGTTTCTTCTTCTGTTTTGGACTAGCCATCATGTCATAGGGGGATAGTCACACCAGTGGTGATGAGAGTCACATTCCTAACAAGCCAAAACATCATGGAGAAAAAGCTAAAATATTTGAGCCCCTAGAAACCACTCCAATCACTTCCTCTCCTATGATCCTTTCATGTTTCCAAGATGTAGTGTGCTAAAATTTTTGTGAGAAGTTCAAGCAAGTCAAAAATCATCTAGACTTGACTAGATTATTTTTCTGTAGCCAAGTTAATGTAGCAGGGGTCCAATTTGAGCTTTCATCTGAAATAGTTTCCAAGGCAACAGGTATACTAGACATTGGTGATTTTTGGTTCAAACAAAGGAAGTTGGATTTGGGTTATTATGGGCCTTATTTGAAACCCACCTATTAGCAAAATTGTAAGGCTATTTTCCCTTTTTCACATTTTCTAGAGAGGCATGCAACATTAATGAGGCAGATTATTAGTTTTTTCACATGTGAGGGAAGATACTCCCATCTCTACTCATATCATATCAGGTTGCTGATGCATTTAGCCAAAGTCAAGATGATGAACCTACCTTATCACCTTTTCCGGAGTATTGATAAAATGGCCTCCATTGCCAAGAGGAAAAGTTATGACCACCAAACGCCTAGCCTCTTTCATCACTCACTGATCAAGATGATTGTCCTATACCAGCTAGAGAGACAAGGTATATCTTGGGAGACCTTCATCTCACATGATGTGTTTGCAGACCCTTGGGCCTTCATCCAGTAGACCTTGCCTTCCACTTCACAACCATCTACCTCCACACATCCATCACCTCCCCATGTGCCTTCTCCACAAAGAATTTCACCTATTACCTCCTCCCCTAAATTACCAAATGAAGGGGCTGACAGTAACCCTAGTGAAGAAAAAATAGGAGGCAATAGTCAGGAGGAAGATGAGACTGATAATGATGCACAAGGAGAGAGAAATGAAAAAGAAGAAGATGATGAAAATGAAGAATATGATGAAAATGAAGAAAATGATGAAGAGGAGGGAAGTAGCCACGAATAAAGCAGTGGTGTCCATGAAGAAAGCAACCATGATCATGAAGAAATTAGTGATGATCATGAGGAAAGCATTAAAAAGGAAGATGATGTAGATGAAGAAGAAAATGAAGGAGAGTAAGGTGGCCAAGAAGAAAGCAGCAATGGCCAACGATAGAAAGATAATGAAGGAGAAAACACAGATGAAACTAGTAATGGTAGCCACAAATATAACCTCACTAAAAGCAACCACAAGGATGAAAGCAGTGAACATGATGATGAGGAAGAGGAAAACAGTGAAGAAGAAGACAGTAAATAGGGAGAACAACCATATGAGGAAGACAGCTATCTAAGTGCCCAAGATAGTCAAAGAAATATTCATGATAGTAATGACAACTGTCACGACTGTCTCGACAAAAATTAGTCTCTAGAAGACAAAGAGAATCAGAGTGAGGAAGGTACATAAAATGTAGAGCATATTAAAGGAAAAAATGATGGCAACATTGCCTTTGAGACTCCCATTATTTCCCCTCTCTCATGCACTTATCACAGAGGGAAAATGGATGTGTTTGCTGCCTCTAAAAGCCAAAGGGCCATCTCCTCACAAAATACCAAAGAATTGGACAAAGGCAAAGAAAAAAAGTAGAGTTTTGAGCAAAATACACTAGTTAGGAGGAGAAAAAGGATCAAAAAGGCTTCTCAAGGGCCTCTCTTTGTTTATCTAGACAGTGATAATGAGGACGAAGGAATGAGTACAAAATTTCTCCTCTTAGAAAAGGATGCCCAGCTTCAAAAATGGGAAAATGACTTTGAAAGGGCACAAAAGGTCATCCTTTATTATAAATAGGAGCACAAACATTTCAAAGAGGTGAAGAGGGGCTTTGCCTTGCAGAAAAAAATGGCCAAACACTATGCAAGGAAGAGCATGCTTGCTAATGCCAAATTGAAGCAAGCCCTCCTAGAAGAAAGCTTTAGGATCTTGGTTGATGCTTCTCATCACGTCTCTAAAATTCCTTCAGGGGTCTACACACAAATTTTGAGAAAATCCAGAAACTTTTTGTTTTTTCAAATTTTGGCCCCTAGGAGCGCAACACCCTAGGTGCTACGCTCTTTTTTGGGGCATCCTCAGATGTTAAAGTTTACATTTTTGGGTTTTTCATGTCACTAGAAATCTACCCACAACATTTTAGGTCAATTGGAGCATTTTTCCCCCTCAAAAGGTAAAAAAAATACCTCAAAAATGACCTTTCTGCCTCCTTTTTAGGCCTAGCACTGCACGTTGAGCGGTCATGGGGTATTGGATTTGTGAGTAGGTAAATGGAATCCATTCAGCACAACTCAATTATATCTGGAAATTAGACTCTTCAAGCTTTCCAACGAGCCATCACGAGGCCAAATACGATGCCGGGAAGGGGACCAAAACTCAGCTGCAACAGACCCCATTTTCTACTGATATGGAGCTAGGCACAGAGACAGCTTTTGGCCAAAAAGTCAACAAAAGACACTCATTAATGGCAAATTGGTTTTTTATTATTTTCTTGGGAAAATTACTCCTCATTTGATTTGGGAGTTATTTTTTGGTATTTTTCATTTATTATCTTATCTATTATGTGTCTTGGGCCTTGCATGGTCATTAAGCACATTTATGACATTTATGGCTAAATTAGGGTTTTTGGAAGCCTCTTAGGGTTTCCACCTCCTCATTTGCTCCATAAATAGAGCATGAGGGTATTATGTATTTTTTTGGATTTTTATGAGTTGTGTTGAAGAAAATACATAGTCTCTTGGAGTTTTTTATGGAAATTTGATGTCTTGGAGCTCATGCATGCCCTGGTTTGCTTGTTCATGGAGAGAGACTGTTTGCAAGATCCATAAGCTTGGTTGATGGTGAAGTGTTTCTTATGTTTATGTTTTATAGTTTTCCATATTTCTATGTTGCAGCAGGACAAAAAATTTGGATTAAGAAATGTTTCCTGATGGCACCTTACTTTTGTTTGTCCTTCACTGCCTTAATTTTTTCTTCTGTTGAGATATGTTAGGGAATCCATCCCTTGCTCCCTAAGAATTTCTTGGCTTGTCCATTTCTTGAATGGTTTAGATTAGTTAGTATCAAGTATGATTTATGGCTAGTCCTGGTTATTGTTGTTACTAAAATACTCTGTTTTGGAATCAACTCTTTAAAGCAGCTTTGCATAGGTTTGTCAAAGAAGTCTATTTGAATCATGCTCTTTGCCTTTAATAGCTAAATTTGTTTCAAAGAACATTCACGGTTGTAACTTTTTATGTTCATAGTTTTCTCTCCTTCTATGGTTATAGTTATTTTTCCATCTTAAATGTTTTCTTCTCTTGATAATTAAATCTATGAAAGTTAAATAATTTTCTTGCCTTTCTATAATTTCATTTGAATGTTTGTCTTGGATAATCATCTGTGTTCATTTTGAAATCAAATGGATTAGGTTTCACTTATGCCTTTGATTCTCTTTACATGCTTATGCCTTTTCTTACTCCCTTAGTTTAAAAATTTATAAACGATTCAGTTCTGCCCTTCACTAGCTTTTATTCTCAAGCTTAATGTTCATCTCATCATCCACCACAACCTCAAAGACCTACCAACCAAGTTAAAATTTCCCTGCAAATGATCTTGAAACCATTGATGAACTTAGCATGACCTTGTTAGACTCCATTGCCCAATGACTTAACAATCTTTGATGTTTTCTATCTAAATCCTTCTGAGCATCATACCCAACCAAAAATAATCAAAATACCCTGCACTTAACATCTAGCCCAAAATCAACCCTAATTAGCAAACAAGTTGACATCTTTGCACCTACTAGAGAGATCCCTCTCCGAATCCAGGAAGGCTAGGTCCTTGGATTCCAAAGCTTGGTTTGATGTTACCCTATCCATTTTTATCTTAATCAATCTAGAAAATTATGGGTAACTAACACACGCAATGCCCAAAAGCAAGGAAAAAGGTCACCTCTAAGAACAAACCATTCTTGTTCAATATGTGGTGAGTACGGGCACTATACTCACCACTGCCCCGAACTCCCTAAACTTAAGAAGCTTCAGAGTAACCGAGGACAAGGAGGATCTTCCAAAAAAACTATGGTTATGCAAGAACCCTTCTCCCATCAAGGAACGATTATCACTCAGTAGCAAAACCCCGACGATTCCGGAAAAAACAACCATGAATCATAGCTATGACATCCCACCAGACACCAGTACGTTAGGGGCTAGTACGAGTGCGCTGACTGCACCTTTAACCATTCCAAATATTCCTTTGGAAATGGTAAAAGGGCCTAATAGGCGAACAGGTAACTACTCCAGAGCAGCCCTCAATTACAACATCGTAGACAATTTAGCTCCATCACCTGCTGCTATGTCTTCTTTGGAGGTACTGCAGTCGTGCCCAAAGCAATGAAAATCCCTACTTTCCGCATTAGGCCCCGTCTACCCTGCTGAGACGCACATGATGGCTTTTGACTTAGAAAAAGCCACCCCTAGGCCTCCCTCCATGGTCGCCTTCCAAATACCAATATCGGTATAGAATATCGCTATTCACTGATGTCTCATTGACGAGGGTGCATCCACATGCATCATGTAAAAGAATGTATGGAAGAATTTAGGAGCCCCCGAACTCAAACCTTCCTTCATCACACTTAGAGCATATGATGGTCGTCCGTCGACCCCCGTCGGTCTCTTCCAAAATGTACCAGTCTGCTTTGCCGGCAAGATGGTCCACATAGGCATCGAAGTCTTTGATGCTCACTTAGATTACAATATACTCCTTGGGCAGAGTTACATGTATGCCATGTCTTCCACAACATAATCCATTTTCCACGTCACGATGTTCCCCCATGAAGATCGAATCATCACAGTAGACCAGCTGACACACACTGAAAAGCATCCCTTGACCAACATAGATATGGTTCTACCCTATGTAGATACAACCACAAATGGTCTTTTATGGTATCAAGAATATAGACCCAGCTAATTCAAATTGTTTTCCATCCTAGGGTCATTCCTAGGAGATCCTCCTATTATCCCTGAGGTATCGCATGATGCCACAGGGGCCTCGGTATGCATGATGTCCACATCAAGCACCGAGGTTATTCAGGACACGAACTCAAGCAGTAACGACATCGAAGCATCAGCTACTGAAACCTCCCTAGTCTATGCCACCTCCCAAACTCCTTTCCTCTACCCACCTCTTGGCTTCACCTCCTAGCAGGTCTTGGAATGTTGATGTTATGGCTATGATATAGCGAAGAGAAGTTGCTTTAATTGAACGTAGATCACTTTGCAGTCGATCCATGGTCGATGTGTGAAGGTCGCAGGTCTGAATCTGAAATACAGTGACTCGATTCAAAAGCAAGTTGTAATGGGAGCAGAGGTAATTTAATGTGGTTTTAATGTTGAAAGAAATGCATGTATAATGATAGCAACGCTGCCTGTTCGTGTGTCTAAACAGTCAATGATGAATTCAAAGGAGATAAAGAAACAGTTGTGGTATTATTGAAGAATTCGCAGCGTTGGAGGAAGTGTTGACTGGAATTCATTTTGAATGCGGATAAAATTAAAGGTAGGTTACAAACTTTAGCGCAGAGATGTTAACAGCGTTTGGAAGTCAATGTCTGGAAACAGGAGGAGGCGCATTCTGAATTGTGAAGGTAAGTTAAAGTGTGGGCAGTTATTGTTGACATTCGATTTGTAACAAAGCCTGATTATTAAAAGTTACGATTGCTGGAAATAAATGCACAAATGTGTTGGTTTTGATAATCAAACTTGGAAAGGGCGCAGGTATATTTCTACCAAGTCAAAGATTTGATTTCAGATGTTGAATTAAAGACCATGTATTATTTGAGTTAACTGAATATGAATTGATTTGTCATATGTTGAGAGAAGAGTGGCCATATTGTTGTTATCTGGCACTTTGAATTTTGGTCGAATTTGCAAAAGTAAGGGTGCATTCTTTTGAATCCAGCCATATGTAAATGAGAGTTATTGAGATTGCTTATGGAAGCATTGAATGTTTGATTTGAATGATGATAAGTTTCCTTTGTGTGATGTTTTGGGTTCTGATTTTGAATGATATGATGAAGATAGTTTCCGCATGATAATAGTAGTGGGTGAATTTTCCTGGCATTGAGGTTTTGATTTGGGAAAAAGCTGTGATGCATTCTAACTCATGCTTGAAAAGAGAAGATTCTGGGGTTTGCAGGCTAGCCCTGCGTCATTTTTGGTATCAGAGTTGGAATAGCTCTGTATGAAAGTTTCTTAAAGCAATTCAGAACTGAGAGATGTGCATGCAGGCAAGGAGGATCAGATTCTAATCTGACAGTCAAGCAACCAGAGTGCAGCTGAATGAATGAAGAATCGTGCAGGTATTGTGTTTGTTTAATTTTGATTTGAGTTTCACTGACAAGAAATAGATTGAGGAGTGATGGTTGCAGCAATGAAGTATCTCAGCAAAGGAGATCAAAGGATAGTAATGAAAGAAGTTTTTAATGATTTCTGAGTAGAATAAACTCAGCAAAGAAGGAATTATTGCTGACAGCTGAAGTTTGTCAGATAAATCCAGAAGATTGGAAGAGAGGATCAGATTTTAAAATATGATTGACAGTAGTTGAATATCGAGAAATTGTGCAGAGGAAGCATAAAGATTTGCAGGAATGATAAGATTCTAAAGGTAATTGAAGTGCAGGTGAATGGAAGGACAAGATCAGACGAGATCTTGAAGGTAAGATGATATGGTTTTATTTGAATTTGAAGAATAGAATATTGTAGTCTTTTCATTGAAGTATTATTGTAACTCCCAAAAGGCAATGTGGTTAGAATTGGTAACAGATAAAGGAAGCTGGTGAAAGTTTTTTAAGTGAAAACATAGATGTGGCAGAACCTTGAGGAATTCCAATAGAGATTGGATAAGGAGGACAATTGTGTTCTTAGAACAGGCAGATGAGTTGAAGCCCAGAAAGAGCAAAGAGAAGTGCTCAAAGGAGGTTCTAGAGATAGAGAACCAATTGCTTGCCAAAAGACTGAGTGAGGAGAGCTTGGTGAGGTAAGTGGCGGCACGGCAGGACTTGCTGCTAAAGAGGCTTTAGTGCAACTCATAGTAAAGTGAGTGAGGAACTCATAGAGTTGGAAAGGATGATGACTAGTGACAGTCGTAACAGAGGTTTTGAAATAAACCACGGCAGAGGACAAAAGAAGAAGGATGCCAAGGAAATTGGCATACAAAGACAGTTAAGAAAAGAGGAATATGAGAGGGAGAAGGCTGAAATAGTATTTCAGCTTGAGGTGTTAATGGAGATGTTGCACAGAAATGAGGTAGACCAGAAGCATGGTTATGTCATGAGAAAGAAGCTGAAGTGGCAGAGGCTACAAGAGAAGAGGAATCATCAGGTGAATATGCAGTTGATAAAGGAACTAAGGGAACTTGAACAGGTTATAGATGCCAGACAGAGGATAGAGAAGCTCGAAAGAGTTGAGCTACAGCAAAATGAAGATGCTAAAGAAGATGTTGAAGTTTCGATATGTTACCTAGAGAGTGGACCATTACTTTTTGAAAGTGATGAAGAGCTAGAGGAGTTGAATCATATGAATGATTCGAAGCAGCCCGAAGACTTGATGACTGAAGCATCAATTAAGACCGTAAGGTCTTGTGATTTTAAAACTAATGATTTGTGTGTGATTGCAGGTTTGGAAGAAGATAGGCAGTCTTTTAAAGTTGTCAAAGATGTGAAAGAGTACCTTCCAGAAGATGAAAGTTTTGAAGCAGAATATGATAAAGAGGCTGGGAAAGAATCAATTCACTACAATGGACAAATGCTGGAAGACATCATTGAAATAGATGATGATAAGGGGAGACTAGCTGACAGTCTCAAGAGTTCTTTGAGTTTGGATGAGCATACTAATATGCTGATAGAAGAAGAGAAATCAACACAACATACTGAAGTATTGCTAAGGGGAAAATAGGTACAGAGGCCTTATATTTTTTATCATAATGATTGTCTTATAATTGAAGATGTTGTTGTAGATGCTGGAACATATACATATTTGGTACAGATGGATAGCCAAATGGAAGAAGAAAAGGAAGAACATCTACTGAAGGATGTTAAGGAGAGACTGCTGAAGAAGGATGACAAAATAGTTGTCATAAATAACCAAGAAGAAGTTGACAGATGCAGAAAACAGAGGCAAGAAATTGTTCTAAAAGACAATGTTGCAGCAGTAGAAAAGGTGCAAAACAACAGTAAGGGTGAAAAGGAAGCAATCAAAACAAATGAATAACAAGCAAGAATGAGAGTTCAACAATCAAGAGATGGAAACAATCAGCAGACAAAGGACATACTGGACAGAGAAATTGAGTTGATAAGGAGGTTAATGATAAAAACATCCCAGAGAAAGACGACAATAAGAAAGAAAAGGAGTGACAACAAGAGGAAGATAGTAGCAAATCTTGAAGGCATAGCAAGTGGAGTATTACAGCACAAAATATGGAAACCTGGAGGACAACAGCAGATAACAACAGCAGGAAAGAAATTGACAAGAAAGGAAAGATTACAAAATAAAATTTGGGATCCAGGAGGAAATAATTATCCAGACTTATGACCAGGTGGTCATGAATTTTCTTACATGGGGAGTCTGATGTAGGAGCATTAGCTCCGAAAAACACCTTGTATTTTATTTAAGCTAGGGGTTTCATGTTTTGAAGAAATATTAAATTTCATGTAAATATTAATATTATTTTGAGTGATTAATTATATTTTAATTAATTATTTGTGAGAATTTGTAAATGTTTCCATACAACTGGAAACATGAGAGAAATTAGTTTCAAGATAATTTAGAATTAATGTTGGAGCCTAAGTTGGAATCAGTTTCTAAGTTTTAGGGATAAAAATCTATCTTTTAGGGATGTTGAGAGATTTAGGGATTTGTTGAGATTTTAAAGGGATAGAGCTCAATTTAGTGTATTTTTAATTTGTATAAATTAGAAGGCCTCAAAGGCAAATGGGACAGGTAGAACAGAGTTTGAAAGTTGAAATTAGAGTGTGAATTAGGGAAAGAGGTTATAAGCCCCCAATATTTGTAAAGGGCCATGAGTGTTGGATATCGGGCCAAAGATAAATTTGTAAATAGCCTCATTTTGTTTATATGAAAACATTTCTCAGTATTATATATATTTTGGTTGATGGATTGGGGAACTGTATATTCAATTTTTGAAGTGGGATTTTGAAGTAAATTATGTATGTAATTGTGAAAATTGATGTGCCAATTTTGTGAAGAATAACACAGAAAAGTTGTGTGCAGTTTCTGGTTAAATGTATATGCCTGAATTGAAGAAAGATTGAAGGAATGAGCATTTGATGAAAGAATGCAGGAAGAGAAATCGATCATACTAAAGGAGGATTAGATCGATTGTCAATCAAAGCAGCATTGACATATCGACTTCAGGAAGTTGAATTCAGGGAAGCGCACTTATTTTGATGAAAGTTTAATTGACTATTGTGAATGTTGTGTTAAAGATGAAATCTGTTGAGCTATGGACAAACTAATAACTAAGCCAGCGTTTATGCTGTAATTTACTTGAAATGACTCAATAGTCGATTAATAATCAACGCGTGGGTTGAAATTTGAATTAAATCCGGCAATCATATCCACAAAAGCTAACTGTATAATGCACAAATTATAAGCAGCGATTATATGATGTCAATTTGTAGTTGATACACGATTTAAAGGATGAAGGCGCTGGATAGTTGTAGCAGAGAAGGGCGTTCAGGCATAAGACAGATTCTGAAATTGAAGTGAATTTCCAAGGACGCAGAGGAATCACTTATTTGTTCTGAGGAATTTTGATGTTATGGCTATGATATAGCGAAGAGCAGTTGCTTTAATTGAACGTAGATCACTTTGCAGTCGATCCATGGTCGATGTGTGAAGGTCGCAGGTCTGAATCTGAAATACAGTGACTCGATTCAAAAACGAGTTGTAATGGGAGCAAAGGTAATTTAATGTGGTTTGAATGTTGAAAGAAATGCATGTATAATGATAGCAACGCTGCCTGTTCGTGTGTCTAAATAGTCAATGATGAATTCGAAGGAGATAAAGAAACAGTTGTGGTATTATTGAAGAATTCACAGCGTTGGAGGAAGTGTTGACTGGAATTCATTTTGAATGCGGATAAAATTAAAGGTAAGTTACAAACTTTAGCACAGAGATGTTAATAGCGTTTGGAAGTCAATGTCTGGAAACAGGAGGAGGCGCGTTCTGAATTGTGAAGGTAAGTTAAAGTGTGGGCAGTTATTGTTGACATTCGATTTGTAACAAAGCCTGAGTATTAAAATTTACCATTGCTGGAAATAAATGCACAAATGTGTTGGTTTTGATAATCAAACTTGGAAAGGGCACAGGTATATTTCTACCAAGTCAAAGATTTGATTTCAGATGTTGAATTAAAGACCATGTATTATTTGAGTTAACTGAATATGAATTGATTTTTCATATGTTGAGAGAAGAGTGGCTATATTGTTGTTATCTGGCACTTTGAATTCTGGTCGAATTTGCAAAAGTAAGGGCGCATTCTTTTGAATCCAGCCATATGTAAATGAGATTTATTGAGATTGCTTATGGAAGCATTGAATGTTTGATTTGAATGATGATAAGTTTCCTTTGTGTGATGTTTTGGGTTCTGATTTTGAATGATATGATGAAGATAGTTTCCGCATGATAATAGTAGTGGGTGAATTTGCCTGGCATTGAGGTTTTGATTTGGGCAAAAGCTGTGATGCATTCTAACTCATGCTTGAAAAGAGAAGATTCTGGGGTTTGCAGGCTAGCCCTGCGTCACCAACCTACCCAAATAGCAGTCGAAACTGCCTCAGCAAGGGAAATTCCCGCTGCGAAACCGGTGACCACGATAAAGAAAATCGCCAAGAAAGGAAAGAAAGTGGTGACCCCCACCATGAAGAGGGAACCATCAGCCTACACTATATGTGATGTCACAGGACACCCTAACTACATATGCCCAGAGTTGGATGAATTAAAACCACTCCTTGGCTGTGAGGTAGGCACCTCGACACAACATTCCCATAAAAGGGAACTTTCCACAAAAAGTATAGGAAAACGGTTACGTGCCAATCATGCATGCGCTCTTTGTGACACCTATGGGAACTAGGTATAGGGATGCCTTACACGCAATCAAGGGATCCTATCATGAGGATCCCTCCATCCAGTCTATCAATGACGAGCCTCGTATCCTCCCATACTTGCAGGAGGAGAAACAATCATGAGAAAGACAACCATTTGTCCCTCCTCCCACCAAACCACCATACACCAACCAGGAACAGGGGAATCTAGTTGCCTCATCCTCTTCAGTTATCAGGCACATCGATTACTGCAAATGGCTTGGTCAGGTCTTTGACCTAAGGTCACCTAGGCAGTAGTAATCTGTATTCGGGGAGATCCTAGACAAGGGGCAGTAACTAGAAACGCCCCTCCTGATCTCAGTCTGGGGGCAACCCCAACTAAAATCAAAAGTAGGAGCCAAGTAATAACTCCCAAGAGAAAAATGGAGCTTAGAGTATTTTATCACTAGATCGAAAAGCAACACTCTGATCAACACTCCATAACACCCAAAGGCGATGCCACACATTCAGCACCAGCATCTATGCACCCTCCCATCTTCCTTTCAGAAATTCATGTTTTTCAATAATATTGGATGAAAATAATATGCTTTCACTTGAGGTTGTTTTTTGCAGGAAAACCCGCAAACCATTTGTGGCACCACCCACTAAAAGTTCTAGAGCAGGTATAATTCTACCCTCAGCATGATAGAGTCCCAGAATAATTTTCATATCTTGACATCATTTATCCATCAGAAATAGATGATAGGGTCCTCATATCCTACCATATTTATCATCACCTCACCCTACATATGATAAATGTCTGTGATGGTCAATAGAGCCTCCCCTCCATGGTGATCGTCATCCAAAGTAGACCACACATCACCCCACAAGTGATGCCATGGACATACCATATTAGTCTGGGAAGCACCTCATGCCCATTCACATATCATGCATAAGGTCAAGTTCACCATTTAAACTCAACCCCCTTCCCGGAAAATCAGGTTGTACAATCATAATGAAAGCACACCTCCACGCACCGCATTTGGCCTGCCATACCCCCATCAACATAAACCCATCTGCGACATCTTCCGTTTCATCAACCCCGCACATGAGACCAACCAATTGGACCCCTACCCCCAGCAAAACATCGTCCTCACACCTTCAGTGAGCGACCCTCTTTCATATTTTGGGGTACCCATATCTGTGTTTTGTACAAACCAAACCCCATTATTTTATTCTTTTGGTAAGTGTACAAAGACCGCAAATAATTCCCTTCACCACTTCGCCCTCATATTTCACCTTTTCTCCCATTGCAGCAGTCCCCCATATCCCTAGGTCGAAGTATTTCACCCCCCCCCCCCCCCAGGCACGCACCATTGCCACAATCATAGCTGGTTCATACCTTCCCTGGAAGTCCTACCGAATCCAGGGACTTTTCCCTTCAGAAATACCTATGACTACTGCCAAGCTGCTCAAGTATACTCCGACCTCGGGCCACTGAATCCCCATCATCCATTTTTAGCTACCGCTCACCAACATGCCTATGTTAAACCCATCATGGTTTGGTTTAGGCTTCCTTTTTGTCGACCTCAACGCCTCTTTTCCAAAAAGGAAGTGGTACCTTGGATGACCCCTCCCCATGCAAAGGGATATCCTCGAGTGGCACTATGGGAGACATCATTGTCCATATATGTCATTGATCCTCTTGACATTTGAATACAGTATTAGGGTCCTATAAGTATAGGATTCATAATTTGGAATTGACTTATGATATTCTTGTAAAAAAATGTAAATACCTTGCTTTCTGCAAGTTGTTTTCCCATATTTTGTAAAATAAAAACAAAAAAATAGAAAATAAAAAA
The DNA here is from genome assembly GCA_034641835.2 of Pinus albicaulis. NCBI lineage: Eukaryota > Viridiplantae > Streptophyta > Pinopsida > Pinales > Pinaceae > Pinus > Pinus albicaulis. The sequence continues at coordinate 2,086,110,672 of CM076575.1, read as the reverse complement.
GAGGGTAAAGTCCTAAAAGAGAGATCAAAGGACTTAGAAAAAATAATATACCCCAAAGAAAAAAGAAATAAAACATGAAAGTGTGCAAGTCCAAATGTCGCTACTTTTTAAATGCCACTAATTTTTACTTTGTTACTGATGATTATGGCAAAGTGACAATAAATGCCATAATCCATGATGAGTTGAACTGCTTAATCTTGACTTGTCATGTTTCAATTTTATTGTTGTAGAATAGTGAATAAAGATTAGTCAGACAATTTAATCCTGACTAGTTACTAGATAGGTATAGAATAAAGAGGAGTTCATCAGTTTAATCTGAGACCTGGGATGATATAAGGTATATTTATATAGTTTTTATTGCTATCAAAAGAATAAAATGTTTGAGGTTTCTAGCTCAGATGCACCTGCAAAATGGGAGAAAAATAAAATGTTAGATTAAAAGTTGGGTAGGTAGAAAGAAGTGGGAAATAATTGTATATATCTTTCACTGGGAAACTACTACTGATTTCCTTTCCCCTATAATTATTCCACATTCTAAAATTTCATTCAAAGAGGCTCAGAGCATTTCTTTGAATTCTGTTGCGAGCAGACCCAAGGCTCAATGACTGATAAGTTGAAAGTGTTGAATTCCTATATTAATCGCTAATTTTCATCATTTACCCTTCATGCACTCATCATTATTCAATTTCATAAGTAAAGAATCCTTTTTTACTTAATGAATAATCAAATTCCCTTTTAACTAATCTCCTTCATTCATAAAAACACAAAAAACCCTCCAAAAATGTTATATTCTAAGTCAAAGTGGTTAAATTACAAATAATAAAGCCTTGCTTTTACATTATCACTTTACTTAGTCATATAATTGTTTTTTGGTGTTTTACATTGTCCATAGTCATATTAACTTCTAATTTACTTATTAAATCCTTAAAAATAAACCTTATCCTAAGTATTATAGCTCCTTTTATTTAATTATCCCCAAAACCCATTATTATAAGATTTTTTTCCAAAGTTAAATATCCACATGTTTTAATAAAAACCCTCATTAAAACCCCTTTGGCATAAAACTAACCATATAAATATTCCCGCCCCATATAGTAAATAGACATTTACATCAGTCTATTACTATATAATAAAAATAAAATACAAAAAACTTTAAACATGTTTAATATATGTTTAAATCAAAAAATATATTCCCCGAGCTTTTTCTAAAGTTTAATCTAAGCTAAACTTTAGAACCCCCATACCTTTGTAAATATATTTACCTTTTCATGCTTTAACCCAAGGTATCATCGTGATCAACTTTCCCATGGTATTTTATCCCCGCAATACTTAAAGCCTTCCCGTATGTATAATCCACCATGTAAATAGCCTCACGCTATATACATAAATTTAAACCATGGTTAAGGCCTAAAACCCACCTCATTCACCATTTACCATATACATAAAACTATGTTTATATACTACCTGATAAACCCTTTGAAATATAACCCTGCATCAACATAATATTTTCATATACCAAAACTTTGTTATAAAGTCTATTATACAAAGGTTTTGTTATAAAATTAAAATGCACCATCGCATAAGCCCCGGTCCCACCCTACCTTTACCCTGCAGCTTTAAAAGGATCCTAACCATTCGCTTAAAACTCTCCAATACAATGGCTGATGATAATCTTCGCGCCCACGAAACAAACAATGACCCCAGCCCCGAATGGACGCGAAAAAAGTTGTTTTCCTAAAAACCACCTCTACGACGTGGCATATTTTCATTGCTTCACGTTCGATTAGATGAATAACGTTTACAACTCATTTTCAATGCGAAAACCACCCCTATTTTTCAACATTCAAACTTAAAAGAATTCTCGCCAAAGTATTAAAACTCACCATTAATACGGTTATGAGATTTATAGCTATGGGTTAAAACCTTGGTTATAAGTTTTTTTTAACAAGATCTGTGTGTTTTAAGTTTTAAAGTTGCAGCCGACTGTTAATAAAGCTCCATTTAGCTAGTTTTAAGCTCCCAGAGCCTGGTTTTAAACCTAGATGTATCAATTCACGCATGAAAGTCCATATTTAACAAAAGATCCCTGTTTGAAGACCAGATAAGATCTGTTTCGGTTCTAGAAGTTGACATTCAAGCACAAATTCAAGCAGAAACTGCAAAAAACCATCCTGATTGTAAAATACCTGCAAAAGAGGTATTTATCGATATTTTGACCTACAAACCCTCAAAATTATACCATATTTTAATTAAAATAGATTAATATAAGAGAATTAACCGTTTAAACTCCCAAAAATGCCCAAAAATAGGCTAAACCCTCGCCAATGTTTCCTAGAAGTTGCTATGTTCATAAAAGCCTTTGTTTGAGCCAATTTCCTCAGTTTAAGATCTCTAAAGATCAATTCCAAGACCAAAAGGTTTTTTCAGGCCTACCGAACTCCTTTTTATAGTTTCAACCATTCAAGAAACTCTTGTTTCCTCTCTTATCCTAGTTTTCATCTATCAGAAAACTTAATTGAGAAAAAATTCCAAAAGAAGCTTTGAAAGAAATTGATGTTCCCCCTATTCCCACAATTATCCCTATTTGTTACTGCTACTATTCCTTCTACATTGGGAGACAATTTGGTTCCCAAAGGGTCATTGATAACTTCAGTATCAATGCAATCAAATACTACTTCCCACACAGAATCACCATCTACACAGGTACAACAAACAAGTGGAGCAGCAGAGATAGTGAAAGCCATGGAGGATATGTCCCTTAAGAATAATGAAATAAATGGTTTAAATAAGACCATTCAAACTCTTGAATCATCCAACAGAAATGCTTTAATAACCTGAAAGGCACATGTAAAACTGTGAAGCTGAGAAGGAAAAACAAAACAGTTTATGTGATTTTCGTTTTTTTTACTGCTGATAAGTATATTTTACAACAGTGAAAGGGTAAAAGGGAAATCCAAGTATGACCGTGAACTTATATGACAATGAATTAATTTTTCTACCATAGTGAAAATTTTATTTTACTACTGTCAAAAGGTTAATATATCAGTTGAAAGTGTATCAGGTAAAAGTTAAAGTGAAAGTTAAAACAGAGTTACAGAGTAGTCAAGGTAAAAAAGTAAAAGTAAAAATAGAGTTAGTAATGGTAAAAAGAGATGAAAATACTTTCGCCAAAAATTAATTTTATCCAAAGTGAAAGTAAATCTGTTAAAAGAACAAAAAGGTGAAAATATGAAAACATAACAAGAAGGAACATTTTTGCAGAAATTTCATGTTTAAGTCATTGTTTTTCAGAAACTATTGTGACCAATCCAAGATGTATTTTTAAAAACTGAAAGAGGTTTATGTTCGTAAGGTTTCCAAATACAATAACCTCTCTCACTTTTCTAACAAAAATTATGGATTGAGAAATATTAAACAATATTGGAAAACACTTTTTGCAGAAAATTCATGTTAAGTCATCATTTTTCAGAGAATATTGTGGCCAATAAGAAATACATCTTATAAAACTGAAGGAATTTTTTGTTCCTAAGGGATCCATATACAGAAACCTATCTCACTTTATGCACAACTATTACAGAATGAAAGATACATGTGCATCTTTACAACCTGTTGTTCAGACTTTGTAAAACTCTGTTTTACACATATTTTTGCAGAGCCTATTGTGAACATCTGGAGCAGCAATTAGGAAACTGAGAGAGGTTTATCTCACCAGAATATTTATCTACAATAAACTATTTCACTTTTTACATATCTATTTCAGATTGAGAAATACAAAAGTATCATTGGACCCCAAGTTTTCATAATTGTTGGAGCAGAATGCACAAAGAAAGGAAAGAGTTAGTGACTTGGATTCCTCATCATCAACAAAGAGTTGAGATCAAATTCGAATTCTCTTCTTAGTCATCATATATCCATGATTATATTTCAAAATAGTTTCATTAGTTTTGAGTGTCCTTTTATTAAGTTCTATTTATGTAGTATAGTTGAAGATATCTATAAACCAATCTTGATATTTTTTCAAGATATTCTAGTTTAGAATTTGTATAAATACTTCACTCTTTGAAGTATTTTGTGTGGAAAAAAATTGTTGAGATTATTATAGGAAATTTTTCTGGTACATTGGAGGCTTATGTGTTGATTTCATAGCAGCATTCTGGACAATAGCCAATTGGACTTCATAATTCAGGATTTATGCGATAATTTAAGGAGTAAAGTGCGTCTATCTTGTCATTGTTTAATTTCTGAGTTCCATTCATTTCATATATGTTGTTCAATATTAATGATTAAGTAGGATTTTTACTTCAAGATTAGTGTTAGAACTCCCTGTCTTAACTACTTAATCATTTAAATGTTTTGTGCTGATTTTCGGATTTAGGAATTCTTAATTTCTCCTAGTCCCGTTTGACCCCTGCCTCCTACCTCATTTTTAGGATCAAAGGATTCTCCATTTCCCTTTATCCCGAAGCAAACCATCTCATCAAAACAATCTATCCAAATCTCTCAGGGTTATCTACCTTGCCCTGAATACATTAGCATCCTTTTGGTCTTGCCTTCTAGTTCTGCTTGCTAGACTTTGACTCCATAGGCCAATGGACTAGTAGATCCCTCTTTAATTTGTCTTCAAGTAATCTTATTTTCCACCAAACATTTCAAAACCAAAACCAAATTGAACTGTCATAACTAGCCTAAAATATTAAACAAAACAAAGCTAAATCATAAAGAGAGAGCCCTCTCTAAAATTTAGGAAGGCTAGATCCTATATTTCCAAAGTAGGTTTGTGGTTACCCCTAGCTTTCTTAAAAATGAAAAAATCCAAAAGCCCACAATCTTTAGAAATTACTAGGGTGATAACATACTCGTGACTCCGCTGGGGAGTTAACCAATCTCCAGTTTTAAAATTATTCTTAAAGGAAAATATTTAATCTATCTTTTTACTTTAAGATTAGTTTTGAGGGTTATGGGTATTCATAAATATTCATTCTGGCTTGTAGGAAAACCTACTATACCAGGTGTAACCTGGATCCTAAGCTTGAAGTTATTGCAGATAACCCAAATCAAATTGGAAAAAATAAAAAGAAAAAACAGATTGTTAATTTAGAAGCTGATGTGCCTTTAAGAAAAGCTAATTCCTTACCCAAAGAATTAGTGAGCTTAACCGATATTGATTTTTATTTCAAGTTTGAAAATTCATTATTTAGAAATAAATCTGAAACTTATTTAAAGGAAACTATCATAGATCCTATTTTTACTTCTTTTGTGAATGAAAAATAGAAAATTATTTCAGCATCAATAAAATCAAACGAATCTGAAACTCAAAATCAAGTTGAAAGGATTAATTTTGCATTGATTAAAGACTTTAATGAAGCTATTAAATTAGCTCATATATTATCTCACATTAAACCTCTAGTTTCTCAATTACACACTACAATAATTCCAACATCAGGTTCAACCTTATATGTTGTCACATCATTTTTAGACTCCACTGCAAGTTCATCCACAGAACCATTTATTCCTGAGTTGCCTTTGCAGCCTAGGATAGTATTTCCATCATTCACCCAGTCCATTTCATCCACCAGTTTTATAAGCACTAATTTTTTTTCAACCATTTCCATATATATATCAACATATTTTCCAAGTTCTTCAAATACAGCTTTTAGCACATCAACTACTATAACCAGCACATCTCCTATCATGTCTAGTGTACCTCCTAGATCAACTAAGCTTCAAGCCGTGGCTGCTAGATATGCACCCCTTTTTTTGCCTCAAAACCTTCATCATATGCCCCAAGATTACCAAAAGAACATACCTTTATTTGATGGATTTTCACAAATTACTGCTAGACAACATGTTACCAGAATGACATATTATTGTGAAATCTATGAAATAGATGAATGAGATGTTCAAGTAAGGTTTTTTGCTCAAATTCTAACTGGGGAAGTTAAGAAATAGTTTAAGAATTTAGCTGTTGGTAGTAAAGTTGATTTAGCTACATTTCATAGAGAATTTCTAAATAAGTGGGAAAAGAAAAAGAACCCTTTGCAAATTTTTTCTGAATTTGATTCTTTAAAAAGAGCTCCTAATGAGTCTATTCAGGATTACTGCACTAGATACAACAGTATCTACAATTCTATTTCAGCAGTTCTTAAAACTACACCATATTTTGTCTTCTAAAGTTCCCTGATGGATTTGATCCAGATATGGCTTACCAACTTAGAGAAAGAGATGTTGAAACATTATAACAAATGCAATTAGATGTTGTTAGTGTAGAAATTAATATTTTAGCTAGAAAAGCCAGACTTAGGAATGAAAGGAGAGTCACAATTTATGAAAGATCAAATTGCTTAAGGTATCAAGAGAGAAGGATCTAAGCTTCATTTCAACATTTGGCTTGGGGCCATTCATTCATATTTAGCTACAACACAGTCTCCTTCAGAAAACTGCATCCTTCATGTAGAGGCAACAACAACAGTGTTGCATCCTTTGATTTTATGCTATTTCTTGAGGAGGAGGTGCCTATTTCCCTCCAGGAGTTTTTTTAGAGAGGCATTTGGCCCTATTTCTGTATTATTTAGCCATTATATGATTTATTCAGCCAATATTAAGAAATATTTGCAGCAACTCCATTATTTTCTTTAGTGTTGCTTATTTCATGCATTTTGTCGGAAACCTTGTCAGATGTCATGTTTCACTGTATAAGCTTGTAAAATTCCATTTATCTATTTTTTTGGTTAATTAAGACTCATATCAGAGCCCTTCGATCATTTTTTATAGAAACCCTGATTAGAATAACAATTCCTTGCTTCAGTAGTTGCTGCATGAGCTAAGCTATGGGGTTTTGGCTTATTTTAGCTGCATATATTCAAGGAGATTTGTTTATATGAGCTAGAATCATTTCTTTCACCTATAATTCTTGACATAAGTTTTATATTATGTATTCTAATGGATCCAAGTCCTATTATCAACTTATATAGTGTTATTTGCTGAAGAAAACCGTTTTATTCCCGATATTGCTTCATTTCCCTATCCGGGAAGGAGAATATCGGTCAATATCTTGCTGAGGTTCTTACATATGATGGTATGATGTTATTTTACATCTATTGAGCTGCTCTATATTTCCAAGTTCATTATTTTTTGAAGCTCTATATTGGTAATAATCCAGATTATTCCCAATAGTGTAGTTGTTCCAATTTTGGAACATTACACGGATCGTGATTTTCCAAAAAAGTGTCCTTTAGGTCCTCAAAATGTCTCCAAAAGTTCATGACCCAAAAAAATACCAAAAATAGTAACTTTTGCTACAATTAAGGAAACTCAAAAATTGAAAGAAACAATTGTGGGGGTCAGAGTGGAATAGGCGAGTGGCCACCAATATTCTCGTAGATCATAAATAGGATTAAAAACAATCATTCACACTGAAATAAATGCATTTAGTGCAACCAATCAAATATAATTATAAACAACCATCTACACTAAAATCAATGCATTTAGTGCAAGTAATCAAATATGATTAGAAATCAACATCTACACTAAAATCAATGCATCTAGTGCAAGTAATAAAATAGAATTAGAAATCAGCATCTACAATGAAATCAATGCATCTAGTGAAATCAATCAAACATCATTAGAAAATAACATCTACCTTAAAATAAATGCATCTAGTGCAATAAATATTCTTATCTCTCTCCCCCCTCCATATATATATATATATATATATGAATTTATCCTTCTTTATATCTCTATCTCATCGGCCCAAACACATGCTCTCTCACTCCATATATAACAATCACTTTGTTCCTCCCTCCCCCTCTCCATCCCTCTCTTCTTACCTCTCTTCACCTTCCATCAATATATCTATCTCCCTCTGTCTCTCTATATCACCGCCAAAACATACACTATCTTTGTCCAATATATATATATTTTACCCTCCCGCTATCTCTCTCTCTCTCTCTCTCTCTCTCCCATGCTTCTCTCTCTTTCCTCCTATTTTCCTCTCTCCCTATCTCTGCATATTCCTTCTCACTACTTATCTCTCTACCTCCACCTATCTCTCTATATTTCCTTCTTCTTACCTATATATCTCTCCTCCTCCAACATCATCTCTTTTTCCATCCCTCTCTCCACTTTCTCACATCCTCTCTCTACCTTTCTCTCTGACCTCTCTTTCTTTATCTCTCTCTCTCTCTCTCTCTCTCTCTCTCTCTCTTCACCCTCCAATATTGTTACTGTATTTATCCATCTCTCCTTCTCTCCCCCTTTATTTGTGTCTCTCCTTCTTTGTATCTTTATCTTGCCCCCAAACATACACACTCTCTCTCCATCTCTCCATTTTCACTCCCTTTATATCTCCACTTCTCACTCTGTATTCCTTTATTCTTGCCTCCCTCTCTCCACCTCCAACTCTTTTTCTCTATCCCTCCCTCTCTCCTCCTCTCTCTCAAGTCCTCTCTCTCTCTCTCTCTCTCTCGATGTATTTCTTCGTACCTCTATATATCCCCCTACAACTCCATCTCTCTTTCCCTCCCTCTCTCCACTCCCTCACAGCCTCTCTATTGCTTCCTCTCTCTCCCTTTCTCTATGACCTCTCTCTCTCTCTCTCTCTCTCTCTCTCTCTCTCTCTCTTCACCCTCCGACTCTGTTACTATATTCTTTCCACTCTCCTTCTCTCCCCCCTTGATTCTATCTCTTATTTTTCTCTTTATCTCACCCCCAAATATATGCATTATCTCTCCATTTCTCCCCTGTCACTCCCTTTCTATATTAATTCTCACTATGCATGTCTTCTTCTTTGCTCCCTCTCTCCACGTCCAACTCCATCTCTCTATCCCTCACTCTCTCCTCCTCCGTCTCAAGTCCTCTCTCTCATCCTTCCTATCTCTGTCTCTCTCACTCTTTGCCCTCCAATCCTCTATCTTCACCCATCAATCTCCTCCTCTCTCCCAATTCCTCTCTGTCATCCTTCCTCTCTCCCCCCTTCTCACCTACCTCCCTATCTCTTCCACCATCTCTCTCTCTCTCTCTTTGGTTTCCCACCAATCCTATATATTACCCCATCACTCTCCTCTTCTCTATAAATTCATCTCTCTATCTATCTTTCCAATCCTCTCACAATATCCCTCCCTCTCTCCTATCTCTCCTCCCCATTACATCTTAGTGTCTCCCTCTCCCTCTCTTACTCCTCACCCCCTATCTCTTCATTGGTGCTCTCCCCTCTCCTCCATTTTATCTGTATCTCTCCCCTGTGACACCCCCTTATATCTCCACCTCTATCAGTCTATGTCTTTTTTGTTCCCTTCCATATATATCTAGAGTTAATATATATCATGATATATTGATATATATCATTATATTTCATCCTGAGTAATATGGAACTTATTCTCTTAGTTGAAACACGGTAGCATGATGAGTCTAGGGCGCCTCACCTCGACGGTTCCACTCTTTGTTCTGCTTTGAATAAGAAATCTTACATAAGGGGTTTTGGTTGTATAACAGAATATTTAAGGAACAATTTTCCCTCTCACATCTGACTTCATAAAATCGACCCCTCCAATCAATACATTTAGATAGAAATTTCTGATTCTACCACCAATAGGATATTTTTTGAAATATTCTATTTTTCTCCCATAAAATCTACATCCTATAAGAAGAACAACTTGGATAAGAATTATCTTTTCAATTATTTAGAAAAATACATCTCCAACCTGAGAAATTATGGTAATATCCTTTTATTGGGAGACTTTAATGCTAGAAATAATAGTAACAAAGCCATTACATTAAGCAAAAACTCTAATCCCAACCGCTTGTGGCTTGATAAAGATATTAAATTAGCTAATAAATTCAAGAGAAAATCAAAAGACATTATCGAGAGCTTATTCACCACCGAGCTCCTCAAAATTTGAAGTTCTCGGGACCTAATTATTTTTAATAATATTAACAAGTGGCTCCTCTTCAGTCAGATTACATGTTTCCATGCACTGGGTAACAGTGTCATGGATTATGCAATTTATGACATCCTCACCCTCAACCATATTACAAACTTTGAGCTTCTTAATGGATTTGAGGCTAAATATGACCATGGACCTCTGTCTCTATCCCTCAATCTTGCTATGCATACCACCCACATGTAGGAGACCAATGAAAGAAAAAGATACACTTGCTTTGATAGAAGTAAATCCAGCCACTTCTTAAGGGATTTGGAGAGGGATTTACGCCCCATAAATTATAATAATAACATTGATCAAATTTACTACCATTTCACTACTATCCTTTCCAATACCATTAGCAATTTTTCTAATGATATTTCATTTAAGCAGTCTAATAGAACTTCCAATCCATGGTATGAAAAAGATTGAAAAATTTTCACGAAAGAGATCAGAGATGCTCCTAATGAAGTAATTAAGATACATAATATCAATATATACCAAAATATCATCAAGAGGAAGAAAATATCATATATTCATAAAATACAGGATTATCTTCTCCACCTTTCTAAAGTCGCACCCAAAAAATTTTGGTGGAATGTTCTTGTTCGTAAAACAAAATATAACCATCTTGTCCCCTTAGAAAACTAAGACAACTATCTTAAAAAGTTGTATGACTCTCCAGACATTATGGGCTCTTCCTTAATCACTCCAATTAAGGAGGATGTATTCTCCCTTGATGAAATTGAGTCTAGTATTAATAATCTTTCTAATGGGAAAGCTAAAGATATTGAAGGATACGAAGATGAGATCCTTAAAATGGAAAGATCTACATCATTCCTTATCTCCATAAGCTTCTCAATTTGGCTATAATGCATGGCTTCCCTCAGATTTGGACACAAATCCTTATTGTATGTATATTTAAAAATGGGGAAAGGAGTGTTCCATCTAACTACATGACCATTATGGTTAGCCATATCTTGGTTGAGCTTTATGGTCTCATTTTGGAGAAGAATCTTAGCCTTTGGCTTGAAAGTGAGGGAAAATGTTCTAATGGACAAGCTAGATTTATGAGACATCACTCGACTATTGACCATCTAGTCACTGTTAGAATCATTGTGGAGGAATCTCGAAATAGTGCAACCAATCTATTTTGTTGCTTTGTTTCTTTGCAGAGGAATATCACAATAGTGCAAACAATGTACCTTGAGATAAACTTTGGGAGATTCTTAAAGAGATCATGGTCCTTCCTGAGCTGAGGATTGTTGTGATCTGTCTCTACAAACCATCACTTCCAAGCTTAAGACCAATGAGATGTGGTATAAAGACATTAAATGCAATATTGGAGTTAATAAAGGGTGTCCCCTATCCCCTACTCTTTTTGGAATATACAACGATAAGCTAGAGGGGTGTCTGGAATATCTAGGGTGCAAGGGCGTCGAGCCTGCTGGTGTTCTCATTACTCTTCTCCTCTACGCCGATGATATCGTTCTTCTTACAAAAATCCATGAAAACCTTGAGAAGCAGGTCCAGATTCTTCATAACTAGTACTCCAAGGTGGGTATGGAAATTAATACAAACAAGACTAAAGTCACGATCATTAAATCCAAAAATATCACCCATGGTAGTTTCATGTATAATAACCAGTGCTTAGAGAAGGATTCTTCTTATAAGTATTTTTTAATTGAATTCCCTCATCATATCAACTTGAATTATAGCATTGAGAAAATGCTTGTCACCCATGTTGTCTTATACGTACATCAAGTTTGGGGTTGCAGTATATCCCAAGAGTTATGGAGGAATATTGAAATGATTCAAAAAAAATTCATAACCTACAACCTTAAGATCAAGGGAAATACTCCCTATCATATCCTCTTTCTTGAATCTAGTTTGTCCCCCATTGAAAGTACAACTATGTTTATATATCTAATTTATAAGAAGAAGGTTGACAACATGGAACCAAAAAGGCTCCATAAAATGGCTTCTAATTGTAGTCAAAACCCTCACCTTTGACTCAAGCGTGGGTGGCATAGGGATGTCGAGTAGTGGTTCAACCATTGGGGAATTAAGGATGAGCTCATTATGGGAAGCAAATATGATATCAAAAATACTATTACCTCCAAGTTTAAGGACAAGTTGTGGGAGGATTAGGAGCTGGAGGGTAGAAGGAAGCTAAGATATTATAAGGAAGTGATCAACCCTACCCTTGATAATCAGAATTATATCTCTGTGTTGTCCATGAGCAATAAGAAAAAAAATTAACATCGCTAAGTTAAGAACTAATTCCCATGAGCTTTGGAATGAGACCGGGCGGTGGTCTATTCCTAGGACCCCTTGGTATTTAGCCCCTGGTATTTTACGCATGGTATGTATATAGTGGTATTCTCTTTTTTGAGTTTTCTTAAATATAAAGAGGATTATGGAGAAAACATTAAAAGAAGCTTTATTTAATTACCATACCTTTAGTTCATTTATATTTTTATTTATTTACCAAACATCTTTTTTGAGTATTCCTAAACCATTTTATATTTTAAATTTATATTGTGTTTATCCATAATAATAATTAGATTGATTTTTAAATGACTAAAAAGGTTAAATGTTAAATGTTAAACATTAAGTTTACTTTTAAAAATTTACACATTTAATTTTACATGTTTTTTGTAACAGTTATACACTATGAAGCAACACCTAAATAAAAAAAATATATTAATCAACTCTTAACTCTAGTATTAAATTCATATTACACTATTTATTAGTCATGATAATTCCTAAAGATTACATACATGATATAATTTGATACATAGATTATTCAACTCGGATAGCATACCTAAGGTTTGACAATGCATTTGATCTAACTCTTGTCATGCCACCAACCGGTATGGATTTTATTTTTACATGACTATGGTTCATATATGGTATTATTGTTTGTATTACATGACATCCAAGGCAGATCCTACCTCACAAACCATTTAATTACAACTCTAATTTCGGTACCACTATTGTTCTAACTCATTAATAAGAATCACCTGCATGTGATAACACTTGTCCTTCAATTACTTGGGGCTCCATCTGGGTTGTCCTTGCTTGATACACGAGATTGGTGGTGGTGCATGAGGGGTGGGATGGCTAGGGTAACCACCCACCTGACCCTTCAGATTTGTCTTTCATTGTTTCCAGAGCTTGGGTGTGCCTCCAGCTCTGCAACCTTTCCTTGTCAAATTGTAAGTTGCTCACAGGGTCCTGCTCCAGTTCATCATGCCCTTAATGGAGACTTACCCATTTTTTCTCCCAACACCGAGGTGAGCTTCCTTTAACCCGTTCCTCAGAATTCATGGCATCTATTCCTTTTCGGTTTACAGGTTCAAGATTTTATGCTTTAGATTGTCTCAGTACAAAATTTTTCATTTTTCTTTTGAAATGGATTGGAGTTAAACTTTCACTGAATGCTTGCCTTGTATACTTTAGGTATCACTTACAGGTTCATGGAAGTGCTCTGTCCGAGAAAACAAAGTCTCTATAACTTCCTCTGGCCCTGCCTCCAAGTAAAAACCACAGACTCTAATGTGCATATTTTGTTTACACTATTGTGTTTAGGCTAAATTCTTGCATCATGGCCAATCACTTCGTTCTCTCCTATTGTATTGTTGACAGGTTGGTGGCTCATCCCTAGCTCTTATGAAAAGGGCCTTAAGGTTAAGCTCTTACAAAAACTCAAAAACAGGTTATTCCTCTCCTCTTTAGTTAAGCTCTTACGCTGTTTTTGAATTTGCCCTCCTCTCCATCTATGCATGTTAATGTTTGGTGAGGGTTTTCCTCTCCTTCATGCCATAATCTTGTTTCTTTATGTATACGGTTGAAGGTTTGAGCGAAGATCGTCCCCTAACCTTTTGTTCCATCTAGAACCTACCTTTCATTTTTTCCAGAAATGGTTTAGAGTAGTCTCATTTTGTAGTTAATATTTCCTTAGTTATTTATGTAATAGAACGTTGGGCCCGAAACTAGGCTTTTGGAAATGTTTAATGAAATACTATTTACTTGTTCTGGTAAATGCCGAATGTAATTACTTCTTCCGGTACACTTGAGCTTTATGGAAAAATTTTACATTCTCTTCTAGTTTTCTGAATTTATCAATATTGCATTCAGTTCCATTTTGCTAGTCTCTAGACTATTTAATTATTTCCTTCTTACTGCATATGTTACACAGTTACATTTTTCTATTATGTTCTTGGAAATTTTTTCCCTGTAGAATTTTTAGGGGTTACGCACATGCATGGGTCCTATGTCTCTGTTTCATTTCTATTTGTGGATTTTTCACCCTTTGGGATGGGAACCCTAACCCCTGCACTGGGATCAAGGTTCGAGACCCTCAGGTGCAGCCCTGGAGCTTATTGATATAATATGTTTATATTTCCCCCCCATGGGTAGTTTTATGTGAATTATTTATTTTTGAGTTCTAAAATACTATATGCATGGAAATATTTGTGGTTACCATAATATTAATAGTAGTGGCAATAATTTCTATTAACTATTCTATAGAGTTTTTAGAGTGTAAATGCAGTTTCTCATTATGTGTTATAAATATATATTTTTGGTCTTATCCTACTTACAGTAACCCCTTTGTAGGTGTTTCCTAATAATGTATGTGTATACTTTTATTCTTTGGGGATACATATAAATTCAAACTTAAGAAGTTTTCACATAGTTTGACCCTATTAAATTCTTCTAGCACAGGCTTTGAAATTGAAATATGTAATAAATAAAAATAACTGTAAATATTTCCTACTTTGAAAAAAAAACATAAACCGGAACTCTAAGATACAATAGGACCTAATTCTGGGTAAATTTGTTCTGAATTCTAATGGCCCTCCCAACCGTGAGTGAGGCGATTACGTCCTCAGCTCCCCCCTTGCTCCTCACCAGGGTCTAGGTGTTTTCAATGGGATAAGAAGTTTATAGCTCAGGATTATAATCCAGTCTCTTTCTTCTTTTGGGTGCTAACTGAGCTCCACTGGTCTCTCTTCTAGCTTTGGATTACTCATGGAAAAATTTCGTTGCTTCACCCTTCCTCCCTTATGCACAGAATCCCATTCCTTCCCAATATTTTTCCTTAAATCCTTTCTTTGGAATGGTAACTGTGACAATTGTCTCCACCCTTTTACCCTGGAATCTTGGAAAAAATTTCCAATCAGTTACTTCTTTATTTTACTTACGATAAATTATTCATTAACTCTTTTTGGAAATACCAAAGATAATTTATTGAAAAAATGTTAACGAATACTCTATTCGTTACTCTTTCAAAATTTATCATGACAATTATTGAAGCTCAAAGTTAACATTAAACAATGTGTTACATCTTCCCCCACTAAAGAAAACACCATAGTCGATGTTATTTAATGAAGGTGAAAAATTCTAAATAGTCTTGTTGGATAATATGTTCGTCCTCCCAAGTAGCATCCTCTGGGCCAAAGTGCCTCCACTGCACTTTAACTTGGGGGATGACTCACCTCTCGAGCATTATTTCTCTCCACTCTAGAATATGTTTCGGTTCTACCAGGATCTCACTGTCTGGTTCTAGCTGTAGATCACAATTGTTACCATTAGTTTAAATCGGAAAATTTACTTTTATCACAATTGTAATACATTGTTAACTTACATGTATACCCTCGCATTGTATCACATGTTTGGGGTCATGTACATAACGTTTCAATAATGATACATGAAACACGTTATATACCAATATACGGCTTCGTAGAGCCAGTCAGCAGGCCATTGGTCATATACTTTCCAAAACTTCGAATGGCCCACAATATCTGGGGGCCAACTTAGCACAAGTGTTCCACCACAGTGTGCTTTTCTTCCGTTTTATTCTCACATACACGTGATCCCCTACCAAAAATTACTAGAAATTTATTTTCTTGTCAACATACACTTTTTGTCGATCTTGAGAAGCCTTTAAATTATGCCTGATTTTCTTTAACTCTCACTCCATTTCTTCCAGGATGTCCAAATTTTATTTTCTGGACTGTTCCAGTTCAGAGGAGTTCGGCATTGTCTTCCATACAATGCCTCAAAGGGGCTCATGTTATGGGATTCCCCATATCCATTGTTGTAAGAAAACTTGACCAAATGAAGATACTCCTCTGACTTTGTTAGCTATTGCATTACATTCATGTGCAACATGTCTTCCAGAATCTATTTCACCCTTTCTGTTTGCCCATCCGTTTGGTTATGATAAGCAGTACTAAATTGTATTTATGTCCCCAAGCCACTAAATAGCATCTTTGAGAATTTTGAAGTTAATTTCACATCGTGACCTGAAATCACAACTCGGGGAATACCATGAAATCTAAAAATTTCTCTCATAAAGATATCAACAATTTGTACCATCTTATAAGTAGACTGTGTTAACATTGGAAAATTGTACAACAGAAGATGACATCAATTAATGTCGAGCCTAAGGATTTATAGGATAGGAATACATTATGGAATCGAGAAGTATTTAAACTATCTAAGGTTTTGAGAAAATCAAATTTGAACTAGTCATAAATGCTCAAATGCGCGCTTTTTCCTTCGAGAAGAGCGCCTTTTGCATGCCCTTTTGACCGATAAGTGTGCATTCCTAGAAATGGAAAAAAGTCACTTTTCGGGACCACAACAAGCAAAGGACAGTTACTCCTTATGTGAAATCCACCTAAGGACAACCACCAGCGCCTCCTTAGACATTATGTGAGCACATAATGGAATCACACCTCTCCCTTGGGTCACCATCCATCATGTACGAAGGGAGGGAAGGAGGATTTGAAGCTCACATATATAAACCCACCAAGAGATGAACAAAGGGTGATCACAAGGTTATTCTAGCCAAATTTTCCCATGAAATACCACCATTGTGTGTGATCCGGAGCTGGAGCTAAAGAGGACTTGATAGTTGGCCACCCAACATCTTAGTCCACCACAACAGAGAGAGAGAGTTAGACTGCATCAGAGGAAGAACTTGAAAGATAAACATCCTTGCATTAGGACCTAGAGCCATTTCCTAAGGGCCCTTTGGCAAGTGGGTAAGATTTTCTTTTATTCTGAACATTTAATAAGAAGAGGCCATCGAGCCATCATTTGCATTATTACTGTTTGGAACTCTCTATATAGCTTCTATTATGTTGTTAGTTTTAGTTTTTTAACCAGAGCATACTTCAACATATTATTTCATTCAAGTTTTATTATTTTGATCTCCCTCCACATACTTCCTATTACCTATCATCCCACGGAAAAGAAAACTAGAGCGTGGCAGAGACCTGATTCAGAGGGGGTTAGGCTTAGGCCTAGTGCGTGTGGTATTACTTGGGGCTACCTGACCCGGCTGATACTCAGTACTGTTATCTGACTACAAAGAAGCCCAAGACTCAAACGCTCACATGGGATGGTGGTTCTTAGTGGCCAAAACTAGGGCATCATTTATCCTATAGGTGACAGTGCAGGCAAGCGCCAGACCCTCTATCCTTACCTTGGTTGATTCTCTTCGGCTGACTGGGGGCATTGATAGCTCTTACGGGACGTTGTTCCATCACTCGTAGGAAATCCTATCAAGGACTAGTTACTTTTGAGTGTGTGAGGACGTATTAATTCTTCTAGGATTTTGAGTCTCATATGCAAAAGAACAAAACCATTTTTTTCTTGATTGATCACATAGATTAAGTTAAAGGAAAATTCATTTCATTTTCACTTTGTTTTATGTATGTGGCCATAAAATTTTTGTGATCACAGACTCGATCCCCTCAAAATTTTTTTCCAAAACCTAACCTGGTCGACACTCAAACGGTTCCCATGAAACCTCGTCGGTCCAGGCGTCTTTTGGACCTCCCCCCATTATCGGGAGGGGTTCCAGTTTTTTCATCGTTTAGGCATCAAAGACAGAACGTTGCCATAGTGGTTGGTTCCTCATTTCTTGGAGCAACCTTAGTTGGGAACCCTATTCGGTCTCCCAACACCACACCGCACAACATTCCCCCATCGTACCCTGGGGGCCAGAGGAGTGTGTCCCATACGGAAAGCCAACTGAATTCACAACAGGGTACATCATAGAATAACCCTAGTTCTAACTATAAATTTGTGTCTTCACACATTGCAATGGCGTCAACCTCCCAGTCACCCTTCTTAGTGGCGTTAAATCTACCAGATTTGATGAAGCTCACCAATGACCCCATCGCACACGACCCCAATAGGCCTCCCATTCCCACGAAGCTCCCTTCAGACATACCAAAGTTTGAAGGCAAGCAAGCAGAAGACCCAGGAAATCATATAATGACCTTTCACCTGTGGTGCTCATCGAATAGCATCATTGACGATACTATTCGGTTGAGGCTGTTTCAACGCACTCTTACAGGAGTGGCCGCGAAATGGTACGTAGAGAAACCCCCTTCTTCACATAGAACCTTTAGTGCCCTCGCTACCGCGTTCCTCACATACTTCTAGTTGCCCATTCACCACGATTTGGGAATGGAGTTACTAACTCATTTCAGACAATCCCCCTCTACCCATATTTCATAACATCTCCATGAGTGGAGGCGTCATTGCAATTTATGCAAAGCTCAACTCGACGACCGAGTCCTTTTAAATTTATTCCAGAAAACTCTGACGGCGGAGATTTCAAGGGATGTGGTGCAACGTAACCCCACATCTAAAGAGGACACAAGCAATAAATCCCAACATCTTGAACTGATCTACATGCAATCAATATACATATACAATATCCTGCCCAATGCCCCACACCTGCAATATTATCAAGAATTTCCTGGTATGGTGAACTCTATAGATGGACTTATTGGGTCAATGACCCAAGGGTAGCTACGCAACAGCAATCAAAATCTTGGTTACACACATGGGTCTACCCAGAACATGTCTCAACCCGGATTTCAAAGTCATCATATGAAGCAGCAAAATTTGACTAATAGGGTGCTAGCGTATCACCAAGGAGGACCTTATCCTCCAGCTGAGGGGACCCAGTACGCAGGAATAAAAACTGACAGAGGAACTCCCCCCCCCAACAGCTAGGTGCAAACATGGGACAAAAGTATGCTCAGTCCCAAGCACATAACCCACCTACACAAAACAATGCGAAGGTGAAATTTGTGCAGCCGTCCAAAAATCAACCACACCAGTATGATTAGAAGAACTACCCTCCTAACGTGTTTAAAATAAAGGTAAGAAAAAAGGCCAAGAGGAACCTTGGACAGGTGGGCAGCAACCAACAATGCTCACTGTGATCCCAGGCTGGAGGTAACTCCAACCGGAATCAGAACTAGGGGCCACGTTGTTAGTCATCAATAAATTTTTGCTTTGGTGATGACTAAATGATTACCCCAAGATTTCTCGAAACAAAGTTTATAGAACATCATGAGTTCTAGAAATCTCACTGCCTTCATTATCCTCAAGGTAGAATTTTCACTATTTTGTTATCCTATCTAGTCATAACTAGCCCACTTCTCCTGGAAGACCCATCAGGTGCTCAAGCCATTCATTTTTAAACCTAAATTGTCTCCTTGGCTCAAAACCTCTATTTTTTCTTACCTACACAATTCGCCACCATCACCCAAACCTGCCAAACAGAGCAGCTTTGTTGTGCCTCCTTTAGCAACTCTCAAAAACTGGGTGTCTCTGCAGAGCCTTTAGATAGTCAAGTATGTGTGTTGCACCTTAGGCCCACAAATACACAAATCTTGGAATGGATCTTGTCTTAAAATTTTGAACCCTAAGTCTAGATCCCAGCCCAAAAACCAAGTCCAAGAAGGCCTCCACTAGATCACCTAGGGTTTCACAAAGTCATAGGATGGATTTGGTGCCCTACAGATTCTTCTTATTCTTCTATATAGAGGGAATACATTAAAAATAATGGGGACAAGTCACTAGTCATAGATACAACAAAGAGATCAATCAAGGAGCTTTTTATGCCTAAAGACATGAATCTCGCAAGGAGACAGTTGCTCTGTGCTCACATATTTGCAAGAGTGGTCAAAAGGACATTAGGTTAGCAAAAAGGCAAGGTAATGGAATAAAAAGTCTCCTTCATAAACAACAGAGGGGATGTCAAAGGGACCTCCAAAAGCAGCCTCTTATTTCAACACCTAAACATACAAAGGATAAAATATCACCTCCTAACCTTTCTGCAAAAATACCTTGAAGAGTAATCTAAAGCAGAGATAGAAAAAAAAAAGGGGAAGTACCTGTGAAAGAGTTCATAAAGCCATTTTTGATAAGAGACACAGTAAACTTAAGACAAACACAAACACCATGAGTTTATCTTAAATTAGTAAAAATACTGATCATCAAAGGACCTGTGTTCAAGGAGAAAAGGGGTGTTTTTATTAGTCATAAAACAATGGTGACAAACAAGAAAATCACCACAAACACCACAAAGGCAGAAGTCACCTCCCCAAGGTTACTTCCGAGGATAACATTAGGTCATCTACACTGAAGGAAAGGGATAAAGAGTATCAGTATGCAGAGTCTCATCTCCCCAAAGAGTAAAAAACATAGTTTTTACCTTAGAATCAAATGGGACATAATTCATTAAGAGAAATGGCTTAAGAAGCATTTTTCCCGTGATATACATCCCAGCTGAAGACCCCAACAAGGGCATCATTGTCAAGGGATTGTCCTGCAAAAAGATGATAAAAGTGTAAGTAAACATTTTGCAAAAACAGTGCCAAAAAGTGTTCCACACAGTGAAATGTCAGTAAAAAGACACATGCAAGAATAGAGGGAAGCATGAACTTTACAATGGTGGGTTTTCCATTTTAATTTATTTTCAAAAAATCTATAAAGGGCCCCTTCTAATTTTCACCCTGAACCATTTGCCACTGTTGGAACAGGGTCTCCTACGAGTTGTGAAACTGGTCCAATTTTGAATACTTTTGATTAGATTTAGTCTAGTGTAGGGGTTTTGGGGTGGGTAAAAGCCCCAAAAGAATTGTAATGGGTAAAAGGGTAAACCAGGGGTCTGAAAACCATGGGTTGTGGACCATAGAAAAGTATAGGCTAGATTATTATAAATACAGGAACATTTTGTATTGTAAGAAGGTAGAAAATGAAGAGCTATTGATGTGAATTGTGGTTTAAGTTGTCTGTTTGGGTTTTTGGGGAACAGACTCTTGCTGGCTGTGTGCACAGAGATCCAGAGTCTAGCTATGTGCAGACCTTGCTGCTGTGTGCGCAGGCTGGGAAGGGATTGTAAGAAGGAATTAATGAATAAGAAAGGTTGCTAGAGAATTGAATATGAGAGTACTTGGTGTGTGAATCATAGGATTCCTGTGTTTAAGCTGCGAAAGATCTATGTAGTGGGATTTTTTCATATGGATCTGATCTGTTCTATTTATACAATATTGTGCTACTGTTATGAAAGTATATAATCATAGATCTAGCACACATGGATTTAAATAGAGACCTACCTGGCTCTATGTAGAACAAGGCAGTTCGAGTATCACAGAGCCAAGTGTAGCTCTGCTTGCCTTACCCATCCTTTCTCAGGGTGCAGAAAATGGTTTCCAATGCCCACCCATATTACTCCAAGTGAGACTTTGAATTGTGCAAGAAGGTCATTGCCGAAAGGTCTAGTAGTATAGGGGTTTGTTGGAAAACCTTGAACTCTGAACCTGGGTCAAGAACCCTCGCGCCAAAAAATGGTTCTGTTGCCGAGACCTGGAGAATTTTGATAAAGGGATTGGGTAATGACAAGAGAGTATTGGAAGCCTGAAAGGAAGGAAATTGAGGATTAGTTTGAAGAGCAGATCCAGGAGTTCCCAGTAAAGGAAAATCGCAGTGAGAATTTAATGGTGGAAAGGTGGAAAAATAGGTACATTCTTACCAAAAGCTATGAAATATTCTTTGTGACATTTGCAGTCGAACTTTAGGAGTGGTTGTCCAGACTCTTAGATTTCTAGAAGTGTTGGAAGGATGAACGGGTCACCCAGTAGACCCTAGAACCGGTCTAGCAGCTAGAGAGGATAGATAATACTATCACGCGTGTAGTAGATCACTGGGTGGACAGTGTGCTAGGAGGATTTGTGACACAATTTACCTTTGATCAATTTTTCTCATACTCTGAGGCCGAATGATGATTCTTTAAACGGTTCCACGGAAAATTTCTGAGGATATTACCATTGCTGATTAAGATATTACTGTGTGAAAAAAGAATTATGTGTAGTCATACTGACTAAATAACCTCAGATATAGACAAAAGTGCGATGTGTAGTGGTAAATACTATCGAACCAACCTCGATGGGGGGAGATCCGCCTACAACCTGTTACAAGAACCAGCTACGCAAGATCCCCCAGCTACACTGCCGCCGAGGCAACACAAACGTAAGAACTCACCCGTGCCACTACCCACGCTGGAAAGAGATATGGGTGCACACTTGATACTGCCGACCTTCAAGGGGGTAGGGGATGAGGATATGGAATAATTTTGGTTTTTTTCCAACTCCGTTTGGACTGCGCAAAATGTGGGAAACGATACGGTGAAGAGGGTGCAGTTGTCCCTGGTGTTCGAGGACAGAGAACTGGACTGGTATATGAGGTACATTGCTCAAAATGAGAGTGCATCTATCTAATATATCAAAGAAGTTCTGAATAAATAGTTCTGAAAGCCAAAATCTTACTCTCAGTTGGTAGCGGAAGTGAAGGATTTCAAACAAGGTGTGTCTGAATCAGTGTGGGAGGCTAATCAGCGATTGAGAAGGGAAATCAGGGAGGGAGGATTTGAGTATGATGATAGACAACATATGGAATGGTTCATCACCATGTTGTTACCTCACCTATCCAAGCCAATGAGTCACCAAACCTTTGAATCGCAGGAAAAAGCTGTGGAAGTCGCAATGAAACTAGACGCTGTACCCAAAGAGGATACTTCGGTAGGGGTGAAAAAAATTCAAGAGCAGCTTAGAGATATGCATATGGAAATTCAGAACCTATGAAAGGAGCAAGGAAAGCACACCCACGCAGATTTATGGTGCATACGATGTCGGGTATCTGGCCATATGAAGGATCAATGCCCCCTATTGGAAAATTAGATGTAGGTGGGAGGACCTAGTCCAGTACGCCCGGGAGCAAGTGGGGAACCCATCCTATCACGACCTGGCTCGAGCAGACCTATGCTATGGTGCGATGACTATCGTGTATGAGGACTACATGATATGAACCATTGCCCTCAGCTAGTTGCGTATGTCCCAGAACTGAAGCAAAAATGGTGCAGATTATGTCGTTCGGTGGGACAGAATGAATAGAAATGTCGCACTTATGACCTAACGATAGATTGTGGAAACTTGTATAGGGTGAAATCAGACCCTGCATCGCCAAGAACTTCCATGAACTTCAGAGGCTCCCTAGCCAAGGGTAGAGGAGGTCGGGGAGGAAGCGCTGGACGAGGACGTGGGAAGCTTATCTGTTATAACTACGGAGAGGTAGGACACTTCGCCATAGAATTCCAAAATCCCACCAGGCCATCATGCAAGTATTTTAGGCAGCTGGACCATGTGGTTGAGGATTGTCCAATCCTAATAGCCAAAATGCAGGAAAAACAGCCCACCCCTACGCAAAACATGCAAAGAGTTGAAACTGAGCTAAGGAATGTAGACCCAAGTGTGAAAGTCATGACACGTAGCGATATGGTCACAAAAGGAACCAAGGAAGCACCTACCAAGGATCGTACGACTGCTTAGGGAGGATCAAACTTTAGCAAGGGACAAGAAATGATAGCAGCTACTGGGTAGATGCCGACACACCTCAAGATAGGGGAAGGGGCTGAGCCCTTTCTGCAGGCATGTCTGAAGCTGCTACATAACCTACAGGCTGTAGAGAACCTTCAAGCATTAATGCATAGCTGCGCATCTCGGCTTGATCCAACTCCCATGAACAAGGACGTACACAAGATATAAAGCTATAAAAAATGCACTGGAAGAGAAATGCGATTGATTGCACAGATTGGAGACTACGAGATGGATCAAGTTATTCTCTATCGTGGATCAGATGTGAACGTATTACCAAAGAAAACATGGCAATGAATGGGAGAGCCTAGATTGGAGTGTTCCACCATCCAGATGCCCATGATGAATCAATAGAAGATTATCCCTCTGGGGAGGCTACCAAAGGTCATGGTAGATATCGTAGGGGTAAAAGTCCTAGCTAACTTTGAGGTCATAGAAATTATGGAGGATGCAGATCCTTACCCTACACTCCTAGTACTAGAGTGGGCTATAGATATGGGGGGTTTCATCAATCTCAAGAAACTCATCATGGTGTTTGAAAATAATGGTACGCGCGTAATAGTTCCGCTGGATCTCGCGGAAGGTGCGCAGTATACAGAGCCAGCACATCATGAGGAAGCAATAGATCACATTTACAGATTGACTATACAGGATGAAGACTGGATTAATCCTACGGAGAAAGGGGTACTCTGCTGGGAAAACGACAATGAATTATTTTCCGACTCTGATGAGGAACTAGAGAATTGGCAAGGCTGGTTGCAGGAGGTTTCGACGCTACGATGTCTTTGGGTCACTAGGAACCTCCACTGCATCTCCATCAAGGTAAGAGACCTACCCTACCTTGAGGACGCGGTTGACATTGAGGAATTTTTATGTGCATTCAAAGCTGAAGTTCCCAGGGAACGTAGGCTAGAGACACTTCTGTTAGCCCTGCGTGGAGCACCTACATGTTGGTGGGATACGCATGGGCCGGTATTCTGCATGTGGGCGAAGTGTCGAAGTGGGATGATCCTGCGCTTAGGAACCCCAGCTGACAGATGGACCTTGAGGATAGAGGGCCCATGTAGATACTTTCTAGCATGGAAAACACAAGGGTGTGATAGGACCTTACACGAACAAGCTTACCGAGTTACCCATAACCTAGACTTGTGTTCGACTACGGAGCTGCACTAGCCCCCGCACAATTGGCAGAATTTGCGAACCTTTCAGGTAAAAAATTGCACAATAACACTTGATACAACCCTGCCACACATAGACACCCTAACTGCAAGAAAAACATGCCTTTCAAAGGGTTTGGTGGCCAAATTAATGGAACAGTACCTGAACCGTGTTACAAAACACTTGGCGTCGGCTTTAATTGGGGGTATGCAAAAAACACACAGGCATCCTCCAGTGTCTCATGATCCATGGGAGAGCCCTTAGGTATGAGTAACGACAATCAAACTGCTGCACTTTGGTAGGAAGGGAACCTTACCATTATGCAAGAGGGGCGGTTGGTCATCAATGCGGCAATTTATAGTAAGTTTGTTCCGGATGATCGATGGTAAGCTTCACGTAAGGGTTAATTGCCATTCGGTAGCACTGGATAGTATAAGGACAACATGATCACTTCGTGACAGGCCCCATATTTCCTTTGTGCCCTGCCTTTGCTATTCTCCTGCTAGATTACTGGGATCGTTGACATTTTCTGGGAAGCCCGTTCGTTTATTTCTATGGTGGACACTAACCTGCCGAATGCTATAGCTCCTATGAATCCATCACCTACATACATCATGTTGCGAGGGTCTGGGAATGCTGAATTTCCTCAGATGATTGGCCACTAGCTCCCTACAAGGGGAATTGACGTTGCACCCCGCGCAAAGAGGCCCTACAGCTTCGCAATAGGAATCCCTGACCTTCACAACCCGAGAACAATTGAAGGGCCCTGCCGGATGGCCTCGGATGATACCACTACGGAGGATATTCAATCACCATAGTTCGCCACCATCACTGTCGTAGTCAAGTCGCAGCTAGTCCTGCTGAAGGATGGACCAAAGCGATATAGGGATATGCTGCGACTTATCTGCAATTCCGGATTATCGACCTGCGAAAGTTGTATCTGTTCACTCCTGTGCACTGTCATAGCTAACGACCATGACCCAACAGCTGCGGACCTACAAATAGAATTGGAAAAACTATCCCAAGAGGCATTACGAAGTTTATACACTATTGTGGTGCAAGATATCTGTAGTCATGCCCGGACTACACAGCGACAGCGCGAAATAAACCCAGAATTTTGAGCACAATGAGTTGCATTGATCATGGAAGCAACGAATATGATTAAGGAACAACTTACTCGGGGCATTCAGTTGACTGAGGCAGCTATGCAGCTCTAGACAGCGCTCCAGTTCCACCCCATGCTTGAACATGTCGAGGAAGAATTATGACAAACGAAGGCTGCTTTTGATCAGGTCAAAGCTACCTTGCCCTCCCGCATCTCTGCGTAGCGCCTAGCCTTTATGGACACAATTTCGAACCTCTCTTGCACCAAGCACTTTGTTAGGAAATGGTTTAAAAACTAGGGTGATACCACCCTTCAGATCTCCCAAGATGCTCACACCACCATCGCGCGCCTCCACCGGATATTAGAGTAGGTTACCATGGCTCCGAACGACCCTGCCTCCCTGCAGCTTGTCAGTGTCGCGCAACGGGCTGCTGCCCCAAGTCCGGAAGTGCTCCCTCCACTCATCATCGCTCTCGATACCTTGCGTGTGTAGATCGAGGCTGCACCACCATAGTGACTCGAGATGAGTCACAAGATTGTGTTGGGGGAATGTTAGAACAGGGTCTCCTACGAGCTGCAAAACTAGTCCAATTTTGAATACTTTTGATTATATTTAGTCTAGCGTAGGGGTTTGGGGTAGGTCAAAGCCCCAAAATAATTGTAATGGGTAAAAGGGTAAACCACGGGTCTAAAAACCATGGGTTGCTGACCATAGGAAAGTATAGGCCAGATTATTATAAATAGAGGAACATTTTGTATTGTAAGAAGGTAGAAAATGAAGAGCTATTGATGCAAATTGTGCTTTAAGTTGCCTGTTTGGGTTTTTGGGGAAAGGACTCCTGTTGGCTGTGTGCGCAGAGCTCTAGAGTCCAGCTGTGTGCAGACCCTGCTACTGTGTGGGTAGGCAGGGAAGGGATGGTAAGAAGGAATTGATGAATTAATGAGTAAGAAAGGTTGCCAGAGAATTGAATCTGTGAGTACTTTTTGTGTGAATCATTGATATTTACTGCATTATATGCTGCCTGTGTTTAAGCTGCGAAAGATGTATGTAGTGTGATTTTTGTATCTGGATCTGCTCTATTCTGTTTATACAATACTGTGCTATTATTATGAAAGTATATAATTATAGATCTAGCGCACGTGGATGCAAATAGAGACCTACCTGGCCCTGCACAGAACAAGGCAATCTAGGTATCACAGGGCCAAGTGCAACTTTTCTTTCCTTACCCATCCTCTCTCAGGGTGCAGAAACCTGGTTCCAGTGACCACCCATCCTACATTGGGTGAGACTTTGACCTACGCAAGAAGGTAATTACCGAAAGGGCTAGTATTATAGGGGTTTGTTGGCAAACCTTGAACTTTGAACCTGGGTCAGGACCCCTCAAGCCAATAGCCACCTTGTAAGGAAAGGAAACCATTGGAGGAGAGTTGCAGTGTTTTTTTGGGCAAATTGTGAAAATTGACTGGTGCTATGCACAGAGGCTGGCACTATTCCCCTAGCCTCCGGCGCTACACACAAAGGCAAGCCGGGCAGTGTAAAATTACATTGCGCTACACGCTCATAGCACGATGCTATGCGCATGGGTTGGCGCTACGCGCAGGCCTAGAAAATACAACAGGCACCTGGGGGACCACTCATTCCGCCCCATGCTATGCTCCGACAGCCCGACCGGCCCAGTGCTGCGCACCGGCGCTGCACTCATGGCAGCATTTTGTAGATCTTGCCGAAGACCCTCAAAATCAAATTTTTGGCCTCTAAACTTCTACAAGCTAAATACAAGGTTGGTAAAACCCTTTTTCCTCCTCCCAACCATTATTTTCCTAAAATCAAAGAGGTCATCCATAGTCAAAATTTGACCAAACCCTAGACTATGCAAAAATCAATTTTTTTGAGCTAAGATTCTAAGAAAAATTGGTTTTGAGTGAAAATAGAGGATTGAGTAACTATAGTAGACCTCCACCACTAAGAACAAGTTTTGAAAGCTGTCTTCACCTTAGATTTCCTTTTTGCAAAGAGTTTACCTACACCACTTATTTTACTCCAAAAACCCTCAAGAAAAGCCCAAGGTTTCTTCTTCTGTTTTGGACCAGCCATCATGTCAGAGGGAGACACTCACATGAGTGGTGATGAGAGTCAGAATCCCACCAAGCCAAAACATCATGGAGGAAAAGCTAAATAATTTAAGCCCCTAGAAACAACTCCAATCACTTCCTCTCCTATGATCCTTTCATGTTTCCAAGATGTAGGGTGCTACAATTTTTGTGAGAAGATCAAGCAAGTCAACATTCATCCAGACTTGACTAGATTATTTTCCTATAGCCTACAAAACCACCAAGTTAATCTAGCAGGGGTCCAATTTGAGCTTTCATCTGAAATCATTTCCAAGGCAACAGGTATACTAGACATTGGTGAGTTTCGGTTCAAACAAAGGAAGTTGGATTTGGGTTATTATGGGCCTTATTTGAAACCCACATATTAGCATAATTGTAAGGATATTTTCCCTTTTTCACATTTTCTAGAGAGGTATGCAGCATTAATGAGGTAGATTATCAGTTTTTTCACATGTGAGGGAAGATACTCCCAGCTATACTCATATCATATCAGGTTTCTGATGCATTTTACCAAATTCAAGATGATGAACCTACCTTATCACCTTTTCTGGAGTATTGATAAAATAGCCTCCGTTGTCAAGAGGAAAAGCTATGACCACCAAATGCCTAGTCTCTTTCATCACTCCCTGATCAAGATGATTTTCCTATACCAGCTAGAGAGACAAGGTATATCTTGGGAGACCTTCATCTCACATGATGTGTTTACAGACCCCCAGACCTTCATCCAATAGAACTTGCCT
The DNA here is from genome assembly GCA_034641835.2 of Pinus albicaulis. Lineage (NCBI taxonomy): Eukaryota > Viridiplantae > Streptophyta > Pinopsida > Pinales > Pinaceae > Pinus > Pinus albicaulis. The sequence continues at coordinate 2,086,081,886 of CM076575.1, read as the reverse complement.
TCCACTTCACAACCATCTATCTCCACACATCCATCATCTCCCCATGTGCCTTCTCCACAAACAATTTCACCTATTACCTCCTCCCCTAAATTACTAAGTGAAGGTGCTAACAGTAGCCCTGGTGAAGAAAAAATAGGAGGCAACAGTCAGGAGGAAGATGAGAATGATAATGATGCACAAGGAGAGAGAAATGAAAAAGAAAAATATGATGAAAAAGAAGAATATGATGAAAATGAAGAAAATGATGAAGAGGAGGGAAGTAGCCATGAAGAAAGCAGTGGTGGCCATGAAGAAAGCAGTGGTGGACACGAAGAAAGTAGCCATGATCATGAAGAAAGTAGTGATGATCATGAGGAAAGCATTGAAAAGGAAGATGCTCTAGATGAAGAAGAAAATGAAGGAGAGGAAGGTGGCCAAGAAGAAAGCAGCAATGGCCAACAACAACAAGATAATGAAGGAGAAAACACAGATGAAACTAGTAATGGTAGCCACAAATATAACCTCACTAAAAGCAACCACAAGGATGAAAGCAGTGAACATGATGATGAGGAAGAGGAAAACAGTGAAGAAGAAGATAGTAAGGAGGTAGAACAACAATATGAGGAAGACAGCTATCTAAGTGCCCAAGACAGTCAAAGAAAGAGTCGTGACAGTCATGATAGCTGTCATGACTATCTTGATAAAAATTAGTACGTAGAAGACAAAGAGAATCAGAGTGAGGAAGGTAAATAAAATGTAGAGAAGATTAAAGGAAAAAATGATGGCAACATTGCCTTTGAGACTCCCATTATTTCCCCTCTCTCATGCACTTATCACAAAGGGAAAAGGGATGTGTTTGCTGCCTCTAAAAGCCAAAGGGCCATCTCCTCACAAAATACCAAAGCATTGACAAAGGAAAAGAAAAAATGAAGAGTTTTGAGTAAAAGACACTAGTTGGGAGGAGCAAAAGGATAAAAAATATTTCCCAAGGGCCTCTCTTTGTTGATCTAGACAGTGATAATGAGGACCAAGGAATGAGTACAAAATTGCTCCTCTTAGAAAAGGATGCCCAGCTTCAAGAATGGGAAAATTACTTTGAAAGGGCACAAAGGGTCATATATTATTATAAACAGGAGCACAAACATTTCAAAGATGTGAAGAGGGGCCTTGCCTTGTAGAAAAAAATGGTCAAACACTATGCAAGGAAGAGCATGCATGCTAATGCCAAATTGAAGCAACCCCTCCTAGAGCTAGAAGAGATAAAAAGGCCAAAAGTGCATGACAGACTCAGTATCTTCGCTGACGCTTCTCATCAAGTGTCTAAAACCCCTTGAGGGGTCTACACACCAATTTTGAAGAAAATCCAGAAAATTTTTGTTTTTTTCAAATTTTGGCCCCTAGGAGCGCAGCACCCTAGGTGCTACGCTGTTTTTTGGGGCATCCTCAACTACTAAAGTTTACATTTTTGGGTTTTTCATGTCACTATCAGTCTACCCACAACATTTCAGGTCAATTGGAGCATTTTTTCCCCCTCAAAAGGTAAACAAAAAACCTCAAAAATGACCTTTCCACCTCCTTTTTAGGCCTGGCACTGTGCGTTGAGCAGTCATGGGAGATTGGATTTGTGAGTAGGTAAATGGAATCCATTCAGCACAACTTAAGTATATATGGAAAATATAATCTTCAAGATTTCCAATGACCCATCACGAGGCCAAATACGATGCCAGGAAGGGGACCAAAACTCGGCTGCAATAGACCCCATTTTCTGTTGATATGGAGCTACGCACAGAGACAGCTTTTGGCCAAAAAGTCAACAAAAGACACTCATTAATGGAAAATTGTTTTTTTATTATTTTCTTGGGAAAATTACTCCTGATTTGATTTGGGAGTTATGTTTTGGTATTTTCATTTATTATCTTATCTATTATGTGTCTTCGGCCTTGCATGGTCATTAAGCACATTTATGACATTTATGGCTAAATTAGGGTTTCTGGAAGCCTCTTAGGGTTTCTACCTCCTCATTTTCTCCATAAATAGATCATGAGGGTCTTATGTATTTTGTTGGATTTTTATGACTTATGCTGAAGCAAATACATAGTCTCTTGGATTTTTTTATGGAAATTTGATGTCTTGGAGCTCATGCATGCCCTGGTTTGCTTGTTGATGGAGAGAGAATATTTGTAGGATCCATAAGCTTGGTTGATTGTGAAGTGTTTCTTATGTTCATGTTTTCTAGTTTTCCATTATGTTTTCCATCTTGCTATGTTGCAGTAGGAAAAAAAATTTAGATTAAGAAATTTCTCCTGATGGCACCTTACTTCTGTTTGTCCTTCACTGCCTTAATGTTTTCTTCTGTTGAGATATGTTAGGGAATCCATCCCTTGCTCCCTAAGAAGTTTGTGTTGGAAATATGATGCAGGATGTTGTCCTTGATGGCAACCCACTGAATGAAGATAAAGACATGCGACTGTTGACATATGTTGTCCTTGATGGCAATCCACCTGATGAAGTTATTCTTGACTTGATGGACTTGGTAAATGATGTAAATCTGATGTGATATGATGTTTATATGATGCTTAGTGTTGTCCTTGAAAGGCAACCCACTTGATGAAGATGATGACAACTTACTTGATGAAGTTGTGCTTGATAGCATATGTCCTTGATGAAGGAAATCTGATGTATCTATAGTGTGAACAAAAGGCAATGAAGAAAGGAATTCAGAATGTACTCAAAGTATGATGAAAAGGAGTATGTCTCTTGGTATACGCGGATTGGCCTAGGGGAAATCGCGTATGCACGCGGAAAGGAACGTTACAAGTCGCGTATGGGCTAAAGCGCTCAAAAAGTGCAAATCCAAGGGTAACCACCATGGTATTGACCCATAGTATTGGGTAATGATCCGCCTAATTGACCCCGTCCAGGTAGTTTTGGGCTTATGGTATTGTTTTGGTCCGTGGTATTGAAAAAGGGGCTCATGGTATTGACAAAGGGTAATCATATATAAGGAGAAGAAATTCATTGTGCAAATGATGAGTGTGGGAGCAAGATGTCTGAACTTGAATAAATACTTCTCTATAAAGTATATCTGTATGGAAAGGGTAAAGGTTTGTTGATAGATCTGAATCTATGATGCACTTATGAAGAAATGATGAAGCGGGACTTCTAGATCTGAAATGTACTTGTATGTGCTAGATGTTTATGGAAGGCCTAGATCTGTGATGAGGCGAACATCTAGGCGAACATCTGTCTGAAGTAAAGGGTTAGATCTGAATTGAATATCTGATCTGATGAAGTATGCTGCTCTGTAATGATTGAAGATCTATACGCTACTTCGCCGCGGAGGAAGCGCGTATATACGCAGCTTCAGCGAAGAGAAAGCGCGTATGCGCAATAAAATATACACTGAGGTATACGCTGGTTTGTGTGGACGGAAGCGCGTATATACGCAACATCAGTGAAGGGAAAGAGCGTATGCAAACTAGGGTTTGCTGAAGCAAGGGGTATGAAATATCTGAGCTGTTCTGCTGTGTTTATGCTATCTGATCTGTGTTGATATGTATCTGTTGATGATGAATGGTTGTGCTTAAAAGTATGGAAAGGGTCCAGTATGAAAATATGATGAAATGTGGCCTGCAAGTGGTGTTCTATTGAAGTTGTTGGATCCAGTGTGAAAATTGATGAAACGTGGTCCAAGGTGGTGCTGAAGGTTGTAGCCTTCAGTCAGGGGGTTGTAGCTACCTTCCAGGTGAGGCTGGTAAACGAGATCGGGGGGTCGTAGCTCCCTTCCAGGAGAGGCTGGTAAACGAGTCAGGGGGTCGTAGCTCCCTTCCAGGAGAGGCTGGTAAACGAGCGCAGGTGGGTGCCTGCGTGCTGGTCAAGTCTGCGCCAGCACATATGTTGTAAGATGTTTTCTCTATAATAAAATATTGAAGGCCGAGCAACTGCAGCGGTGGTTTTCTCCCGATTTGGGTTTCCACCTAAAAATCCTGGTGTTCATGTGTGATGCTTTGTGTGATGGTTTATTCTGCTCTTACTGCACCTGTTTACTGCTTATTGAATATCTGATGAATAAATGATGGAATGGTTTAAGTGAAGATTTAATGACATATCTAAATCTCTGTGTATACGCTAGTTTCATAAATGGGATCCGCATATATACGCTGGTTTACTGTAGTAAAGTAGCGTATGGGTTTTAAGGAATGAAAAAGTAAAAAGTTTGAATATGCAGTAAATACTGATTCACCCCCCCCCCCCCTCAGTATTTTTCCCAACAATTGGTATCAGAGGGTGGTCCTTCTGCAGAAGCTTGATCGCTTGAAGGAGATCCGTCACAATGGGAAAGAAGCAAAAGAAGAAGGCTACTCAAAACAAGGAGATGTCTCAGAAAAGATGTGCAACAGAAAATGAAGAAGATAAAACAGGTATTGATCATTGTTCTAATGACTCTCTTTCTTGTGCATGCAATGATGAAGATGGTGAAAGAAATGTTATGGATCTAGAAGAAGTTCTGAAGATCAAAATTGAAGAACAACAAAGAGAAATTAAAGAGAAAGGCTCTATCGAAAAGGAGATGATCTCTAGAATGAAGGAACAGATAGAAATACATGAAAGTCTGCAAAGAGGGCTTGAAAAAGAAATCCTCGCTCTCAAAATAAAGTTGGAAAAATCATATAGGAAAAATGAAGAACTTGGAGCAAAAATCATGTCTGCCTTAGAAGAAGCATACAAGGAATATGAAGCCGAATTCATCTCTCTGCAAGCAGATCTTGAAGAATCAAATAAGAAAAAGGAAGGACTTGAAGCAGAAATCATTTCCCTCAAAAAGGACCTGGATAAATCAAATAAGAAGAATGTTGGACTTGAAGCTGAAAACATATCTCTCAAAGAAGATCTCAAAGCATCGAAGAAGAAGAATGAAGAGCTGCAACAAACATGTGAAGAAAACAAAAATTGGTTGAAAGAAGAAATCCTAAATCTGAAGGATCAAGTAGAAGATGGAAGAAGGAAAGAAGACAGCATGACAAAGCAATGTCAAGACTTGGAGGTTGAGGTAAACATTCTCAAAAGTAAATTAGAAGAAAAGATTAAACTTTTGAGGTTTCATGATAGTACTAATATCTTGGACAATATTCTGAGTAATCAAAGGTCTCTTGCTATCAAACATGGTCTTGGTTTCCATGAAACCATTAAAGGTGAATCTAGTTCACAAGGGAATGCTAATGATTCAAAGGAAGACAATGCAAAACCTGAAGTGTTGAAAGAAACAAAAGGTCAACCAACAGTCATGAATTCTCTAAGGAAATCATTCAATAATGTTGAATGCTTTAGATGTCATAACTATGGGCATGTTGCAGCAAATTGCAGAATTAGATTGTTTCAGCCTCAAACAAACAGATCCTACTCAGAAAGGTACTCTAGTCTCTTCAGAGGATATTGTTTCTCATGTAACATGTATGGACATAAAGCAGCTGATTGTAAAAGGAGGAAGAATAGAAATACTCATTATGATTCTTATGTTTATTTCTCTGGCCACATGAGATGTTATGCTTGTAATAAGTATGGACATGTAGAAAATGAATGCAGGATGAACAGATCTGGGAAAGTGGATAACTTCCAGCACTCAAATAGAAAGTTCAAGCAAATTTGGAAAAAGAAGGAGAACCGACCAGAAATGTAGGGAATTCTGACCCTACTGCAGTCATCCGCTTCTGAAGCTGACTTTTCTTATTGACTGCAGGAATGATGTGAGATACATTATGAGATCTAGTAATGTATCGTCACAAGGGGAGCAATGCATGATGACTCTCATGGTTGATTTGATTTTTACTATGTTTACTTCTGACAGCGCATCTGATGTGGAAAGGACAGGTACAGGAGGTACAAGCTCAGGAAGAAATGAAGGAAGATGGAAATTTTCTATGCTTCACTTTCCATACGCAGGTTCCATTAACTAAAGTCGCGTATACACGCGAGTTCCAGAAGACGAAGTCGCGTATGCATTGATGATAAGAAAATTTATCTGATAGCTGAAGATCTGAAGCAGAGGTCCAGGGGGAGCATCAGTCTGACTGCTGATGATTGCACTGTTAGCATTATTCTGGTTATACTCATAATAATGAAATGATGCATGGGTTCTTGTGTTGAACATTATGGATGAAGCTTGGTTGCTTTATGATGAAGAGCACTCATTGTTGAGATGAAAGTCTTATAATTCAGAGATGAGGACAGATCATGCAGAGATTGTTGCTGATGACGTGCTATTGAAAGGTGCTTCAGATTGCAAGCTAAGGAAGAGCATTGGTTTAGGGGGAGCAGCAAGTTGAATACTAATGATTGTATTGTTGGCAATATGACTGCTTGTTCTTTGGTTTTTGTGATACTCATGCTCAAATGATGATGTCTTGGTACATGATTTATTATGATGAGTTTTTGAGCCCTGGTTGCTGATAAGTATCCTTTGTACTCACACATGGATGAGTTGGATGTCATTTGATTCAGAAATAAAGCATGCAGAGTGTGTTCTATGGTTGAGAGATCTTTTGCCTACATATGTTACTTCATGTCAAATCTTGAAGATCTTGATGATGTTGGACCACATGGATGATTGCTTGATGTTGTTCTGATATGAGAATCTCTCTTCGAAAGATTGTATTGATGTTGCGTAGAATATGAAGGCTTGGTTACTATTGTACTGATGCCACAACCGTTGGATAACGCTTGAAGACACAACTACATCGTTCTATCTATCTGTAGTCCAGGGAAGCATTCAAATGTCTCAGAAAGAAGCTGAACACTGTCTTTGCCTCACAGAGAATCAGATCTGGTTGAAATTTTGAAGATGTCTTGGGATACGCGGGTTTCTTGAAACACAGTCGCGTATATACGCTAGTTCCTGCACAGAAAACCGCGTGTGAATAATTGCTGACAATTTTTGGTTGGTTTAGCTCTTTTCAGCACAGCTGCAGTGATGTTTGGAATCTCTGATACTGTTTGGTATCTCTGGTGGTGTTCCAGTTCTCATAATTCTGTTTCTAATGTTTTGATGAAGATGCCTTGATGATTTGTTGGTGGAAGTTTTCAGGATGCACAAACTAAGGGGAGCCTTATTCATTTGGAAAGACTGCTTGGTTGCACAGATTCAGGGGGAGCATTAGTTTTGCTGAGTATAATGCATTGCTGGCATTATGGTGGTTCTGACATATGATCTCTCTTGAGGTATTTTTGGTATTAATTATGAAAATTCATATTTGTACTTTGATGAAAAGGTCTGGTTGAGACCCATGTTGTAAAATTGTAATATTCAGTCATGTAAGGACTTGTCAATTTGTAAACCCACTTGGTTGGGTAGCTGAGTCATGTTTGTAAACCCACTTGGTTGGGTAGCTAAGTCAAATTTGTAAACCCACCTGGTTGGGTACTTGAGTCGCATATGTAAATCCACTTGGTTGGATATTTGATGTAAGTATGAGTCATTGGTGATAGGAACTTCATAAAGTCATGTACTTCATTGAAAATATGTTTGAAGATTCAGCATGAACTCAGGGGGTGCTTGGTCACTTTAGTATACATCAGATCTGCAGAACGCTTCTTCTACATGAGGAGAAAGGGGGTGAGTGTGTTGGTTTTGATCTGCTGGTTTTGTCCGTTGCCCTTGATGTCAAAGGGGGAGAGTGACATGGTGTGTGAATGAAGATAATGATGTGCCCTTTGCCCTTGATGTTAAAGGGGGAGAGTGTCATGGTGTTTGAATGATGCCAAAAATGGAGAGAGTGACATGGAAAATAAGGAGAATGACATGGTGTCATTGTATTCTTAATGTATCTATCTGTTGTGGTAACCAAACACCATCATGGTTGCCATCAAGTCCAAAGGGGGAGATTGTTGTAAATATGATGCAGGATGTTGTCCTTGATGGCAACCCACTGAATGAAGATAAAGACATGCGACTGTTGACATATGTTGTCCTTGATGGCAATCCACCTGATGAAGTTATTCTTGAATTGATGGACTTGGTAAATGATGTAAATCTGATGTGATATGATGTTTATATGATGCTGAGTGTTGTCCTTGAAAGGCAACCCACTTGATGAAGATGATGACAACTTACTTGATGAAGTTGTGCTTGATAGCATATGTCCTTGATGAAGGAAAACTGATGTATCTATAGTGTGAACAAAAGGCAATGAAGAAAGGAATTCAGAATGTACTCAAAGTATGATGAAAAAGAGTATGTCTCTTGGTATACGTGGATTGGACTAGGGGAAATCGCGTATGCACGCGGAAAAGAACGTGCCAAGTCGCGTATGGGCTAAAGCGCTCAAAAAGTGAAAATCTAGGGGCCCGTGGTATTGAAAAAGGGGCTCAAGTGGTATTGACAAAGGGTAATCATATATAAGGAGAAGAAATTCATCAGGCAAATGGTGTGTGTGGGAGCAAGATGTCCTAACTTGAATAAATACTTCTCTCTATGAAGTATATCCGTATGGAAAGGGTAAAGGTCTGCTGGATAGATTCGAATCTATGATGCACTTATGAAGAAATGATGAAGCTGACTTCTAGATCCTAAATGTACTTGTATTTGCTGGGGGACTGCTTATGGAAGGCCTAGATCTCAGATGAGGCGAACATCTGTGCGAATATCTCGTTCAAGTAAAGGGCTAGATCTGAATCGAATATCTCTGATCCATGGAACATGTCGTCGTAGAAGTGGAAGATCTATACGTCATCACTGGACGGAAGCGTATATACGCAGCCTTCGTCAAGAGAAAGCGCGTATGCGCAATAAAATATACACTCAGGTATACGCCTGGCCAGGTGGACTGGATGCGTATATACGCGGGAATGCTGAAGTAAAGAGTTTCTGCAAACTAGGTTTGTCACATCAATATGGAAATATCCAGTTTCGTTTCAACGTGGTTTATGCAGAACTGACCGTGTTGATATGTATCTGTTGATGATGTATGGTTGTGCTTAAAAGTATGGAAAGGGTCCAGTATGAAAATATGATGAAATGTGGCCTGTAAGTGGTGTTCTATTGAAGTTGTTGGATCCAGTGTGAAAATTGATGAAACGTGGTCCAAGGTGGTGCTGAGGGTTGTAGCCTTCAGTCAGGGGGTTGTAGCTCCCTTCCAGGTGAGGCTGGTAAACGAGATCGGGGGGTCGTAGCTCCCTTCCAGGAGAGGCCGGTAAACGAGTCAGGGGGTTGGAGCTCCCTTTCAGGAGAGGCTGGTAAACGAGCGCAGGTGGGTGCCTGCGTGCTGGTAGGAGTCTGCACCAGCACATATGTTGTAAGATGTTTTCTCTATAATAAAATATTGAAGGCTGAGCAACTGCAGCGGTGGTTTTCTCCCGACTTGGGTTTCCACCTAAAAATCCCGGTGTTCATGTGTGATGGTTTATTCTGTTATTACTACACGTGTTTACTGTTTACTTAACATCAGATGAATGAATATTGCAATGAAATAAGTTAATAAATATCTGCATATTTAGATCTCTGCTAATACGCGAGTTGTATGAAGGATATCCGCGTGTATACGCGAGTTTACTAAAGGAAAGTAGCGTATGGGTTTTAGAGAGTGAAAAAGTAAAAAGTTTTGAATATGCAGTAAATACCGATTCACCCCCCCTCTCGCAAGATTTTTCCCAATCCTTCTTCTCTTTGGTAACCCATGTCTCAAAAGGAGATATGACTATAAATTCTTGCGCCATTACTCCTTTTCCTTTACCTTCCTTCTGCTTCTTGTTACCAATAGTGATAGTTTCAGAAGTCTGTGATCTAGTGAAACGTTTTCAAGGTTTGAAAATAAAACCTGAATCTTCTGAAGAAAACTCTAATTTCTTGGATACAAGTCCCATTCCTTTTACCTGAAATCCTTTAACCTCAGCTGCTTTCACTACAGGGGTTTCTGCAATGTCTATTGCTTGCATAATGTCTTCAAGTCTGCCTTTAAATCCAACACTTTCCATAGTATTTATTTTAGACCTTTTTGCTGTAGGATTGGTCTTGCTATCTATGACATGCTTGTTAGTTTTCTTGCTAGTTTCTAGAGGTGATGATGTCTCCTGGATGAAATTAACTTCCTCTACCATTTCTTTATCTATAAAATTTAAACCTTCTTGTTGATTTCCTTCTAACTCTACAGTGGCATTCATCTCTTGCCTAGAAGAAGAAGTTTTGAGCTTAGAGGCTTTTCTTGGAGATAAAACATCTAACTCATAACCATTCATGAACAAGATTAATGATGCCCAATCTCTGTTTAATTTACTTAACTCCTCCAGAACTACCAATTTCATCAGACCATGGTGAAAAATGGAAGTTTCATTTCTTTCAGGTCTCCCTTCCACCTTGTCTGCCATTTTTCTGAGACTTCTAAACAGATAAAATGGAATATCTATCAACTTCTTCTTTGTGAAATGAATCAATAATTTGAAATGATACATGTAAATTGTTTGGAAATGGCCTTCACATGTAAATTATTTCTGTATGACTGTCAATAATTTGAAATATTCATATCTAAGACACATTCTGCGAATCCCTTTAGTCATTTTAATCCCTAAATGTTTAGGTTTTAGGTAATCATCACAAATTTTAAAATTAAACTTGGTAGTTTTAAACCATTCTTCTCCAGTTCTTGGGATCCCTGTTTCTTTAGAAATGCTATCAGGAGAAATTGGGATATGAAGACAACCGACCTTTGTAGATGTACCTTTGAAATTGAGTATGAAGTCTTGTGATACCTGTTGGTGATGACCTTGCAACTTCTGACAGAACTCAATGCACCCTGCCTTCGTAAATAGCTCAATGAAATATGGATCTTCCAAAAATAAATTTGGACTTGTCGGTTCATACCTGAACGACATACCTCCTTTATAAAACTTATTTGGTGTAGCCATTATTATGTTATGTAGCGGTGGCCTTCTTTGTATATTTACACATGTTTAGGAAAAAAAACCCTTGATGACAGCGAGCTGTTATGGTAGAAGGAAACTGATATAGAAAAATGGTTTCTATTGTAGATGTAACTAACATAAAGCAGATTTGGTAGCAGATTACGAAGGAAGAAAACAAAGTGAAAGGAATGAGGGATAATTTGAAAAGTGGAATGAGATGGCATTAGAAAAATGATGGCTGATGTCAGAACATGCGTAACTTTTGAATGATGACCTTACTTTGGAAAAAAATCCTTGAAACTATGAAATTTAAACCATTCATCATTATGGAGAAAACTGTTATAGACTGACACATTTTTCATAGCACGTTTAGTTTGACAAGTGTCAGTTTTTCTACGGAACTACTACATTTTTCCGCAGTGAATTTGTTAATTATGTACTAAATTTTTTGCGGACTCAGATAAATTTTGACAGATGGTTAGATTTAGGATTTAAGGTCACTTCGAGATATCTACTCAAAAACCTATTCTTTTGATGTGGCTTGGGCTTATTTCTAACATTCTACGACAAAACTTAAATCCTAAGTTCATCATAAAATTTATCATTTCATGATGCCTTGCAACCTAACAAATTTTAAAGGAAAAATTTGACACATTTCAAGTTGAAATTTTGAGAATTTTTGAGTGATAACAGTAAGTTTGTGGATGCCTTGATAAAATAATGGAACACAACCTTTTCATTTATATATCATTTTGTTGATCACTGTTGATGCACTTTTGTATTCTTTGAAAGACTTATTGATAGAAGAGTTGAATGTGGCCTATTATCATTGATCAGATGGATAGGACAATACACATCTAGTACTATTATCATGTATGCTAGTTCTTCTTTGAATATTAGTGATGAATCCATCTTTCATGAATTATATATGAAATCGATTGTTTTTTTCTGAAATATCAGTTGCAATATTGTACGATATAAAGATAGAAATTGGTTTGTTTATATATGATCATCAAATATATGCAATATGTTTCTCATTTTCTTTTGATTAACTATTTTTCAAGAGAATCATCTTACAAAGTAATAATTCTATTAAATCTGTGGTGATCTTAATCATCACAGATTGAATAGATATCATTCTATATCGCATCAAATTAGTATTATCCTGGGTTATATTAAATTAGGCCTAATTCAATTTTTTTCATTTTAGAATAAATTTGTTTTAGTTTTTAGTAATTCTTCATGCAAATCCTTTGAGAGAAACCCAACAATCAAACAAAAAACCCAACTCTGTGAAACTAGTCCCATTATACCCAGTCAAAGCCACTATCCCAAACGGAAAAGGAATTGTCTTAAGGTCCAGACCGGGTGGTTATCCCCCTTTTTGTTTCCATATATTTCTAAGGCCTCAACAGGTTATTATTGTAAATACCTTAATGATTTGTGTTATAAATATCTAGTAAATGATATGTCTGTCATTTTTTTAGTAGGTAGTCATTGTAAATACTGCAATGAGTTGTGTTTTAAAGCTCCGTGGGAAGTATGTTTTGTTTTTAGTGGTTTGTTGGTTATAGGTGTCATTGAACATCGAGGACGGTGTTTCCCCAAGGGGCAGGGTTATGTAACAACCCTGGTTAAAAATCCATGTTTAAAAAATAAAAAATATAAGACCAAGGTCATGGGACACGTATTCCAAGCTAAATTGTGGGAAAAAAATCCTAGTGGGTGTCACTTTGGTTTATTATAGCTAAAGGAAATTGGAAAAGGTATTGGAAAAGGATTTGGAAAGGGATGAGGCATTAATTGGAATTTTATTGATGAAAATAATGGAAATTAAGAGAAAAGGAAGGTGAAAGGTCATAGGTTGCATGTGAGGAAGAAAATGAAGGAAAATTAATGGAAAATTGAGGAAATTAGAGGCCTCATTAATAAAAAGGATTATGAGGATCAATTGACAATATTTCTCTCAAAATTTTGTCAGTTCTAGCATGAATCTTTCTCTTCTATTCTCTCTCTCATACTCTTGGACACTTAGATTTTTCTTGGAGAACTCTTGGAGGAGTGTGGCATACATTCGACCTGGAGAAAGAAGGAAAAGGAAAGCATGAAGGTGCAAGGGGACAGCATGATCAACATCTATAGTTAGATTTCTTTGCAAGTATTGAGTTTCATGTATGGTTTCCTTGCTATTTTTGGCATGCATGGTACATGCATGTGGTTTCTTGGTTATGATTTGTGTTTGACATGTAGGATTTCCTAGAGTAACAATGTTTTTCCTAGCCTTTCCATTTCTTGGATAGTCATGGTGTTGTGGGTTTTAGTTTTGTTTTATGGTTGGGTTTCTTGTGCCTTTTTTTGTGGTTGAGTTATTAGTTCCTGGTATCGTTGGTTGGATAAACAGTCTGGAAGCCTTGTAACAACTTCGGTTGAGTTACTAGTCCTAGAAGCCTTGGTTAAACAAATACTATGGAATCCCTTGGTGAGTTGAGTTACTAGTCCCGAAAGCCCTAGTTGGAAAAATAATTTGGAAGCATAGTGCCAGTTGTGAATTGTGTTACTAGTCATGGAATCCATGGCAGGAACAAATTCTCTGTAGCCTTCGACAGATTGGGTAGAGACCAATATTTTGATGGTTAGGATGTCCAACTACGAGGAAGAATCGCAGGTTAGTGGTTGAGGTGGTTTTGCCTTTGGAATATTTGGTTTGGTTTTGATTGATTGGTTTTATGAGATCCCACATTTATGCTTGGAATGTGGCACAGTGATGATTGGTTGAAATAAATACTTATTTCATCCTAATCAATGGTTGGGTGGTACGTGGAAGTCCTAGACCTGGTTTCATTTTGCATATGTTAGAAAGATCTCCTTTTCTCTTTTAATTTATGTGTAAATGTACTTGTTATTGTGTGATCTTCATGGTTGTTTTACCATTGATATTCAATTAGTTATATGTTATTTATGAGTACGGTTTAGGAAAAAATTTAGTTATGGATATCATCATGTTTTTTTTAGTATGTGAAATTTCAATGAATGAATGACCTAGTAGATGATAATTCAGCTGAAATGATAATGTATCAATGCTTCTTAGCAATTATCAGATGAGTGTGAGACCCTTATGCTCATATATGTTATTATGACTTGTAGAATGTATATTTCTGACATGTTTGATGAAATGAATGTCCAGGTTTAGCTTAGTTAGGTCAATTCCTTGATAAATTTTTATGTTAGAGGCTTTGTCTTGGTGTCATTTACTGTCTCGAAAAGTATCATCAAGTTTAAGGTAGTGGTTGGAGACTAACCTTGAAAAAGTGGGTTAAATCTCGTAGTCTGTGGCATAGAACTAGATGAAAAAGACTATAGTCTCTCCCTTATAGGCATTTTCGGAGTGACTAGAGGGTACCAGTCACATGCATTCCCATGTCATGGGAGCGACTTGGGGTTTTTTCAGTGAAAAGGAAATTTGACTCAAGGCTTGGGCACCTAGAGGGGTGGTTTAGCTTCTATGGGTCCTATAGCTCCCAAGGAAGGTTAGTAAGGTTTTCTTCTATCGATTTCACTTCCTTAATCTGATATAGGAGGTTGAATCATATCATAGTAAATATTCATTACATGTTTACCCCAGTTAGTCTATTACTTGGGTAAATGTGTGAGCAGGGTGTTACACTAACCATTAAGTATAATAGCCTAATAAAGCTTTCTCCAAAGCCAATTTTTAGCATCTTTATTGAGAAACAACCTCCATTGATGAGTCATATAAAACATATATATAAGAAAAATTATCCTTTCTACCCTAATAGGGCATCAAGGGATGGGTCTTTCTCCTCCCAGATATAAATATACAAACCTCAAAGGAAATAGTTTGATAGCATCATTTAAATTAGATGGATAGTATTGCATAGAAATCATTTTCCCACAACTGAAATAATGATTTATTTTCCATCTAATCATGGGCTCAACTATTCCTAACTCTTTCTATAGAAAATTCCCATCTCCATAAAAAGTTATTATCTTTATGTATTACTTGTTTTTTATTCAATTATTTAGCACTTCTTAATTGATTGTATTCAGATCTCTTTAGTAACAAAATTTATCATTTTCATAACAAATTAATAGCTCCAAATCTTACCTTATTTTACAACTAATTATTTCTAATTGATAGGTTTTTGGATTCCTAAGACCAACATTCTCATTTTACTTACACAAATAGTTTCTCATTCATGCAATTTAATCTAAATCTGCAACCAATGAAATATCAAGTACTAAAATTTAGTTAAAAAAGTAGGGATCATATGTTGACATTGTAATGTTAGAAGCCATCAATTCACTAAATGATTCTCTCATTCAATGGACTGTAGGTATGACCAAACAAGTACTATCAGTTATGTCTTCATCAAGCAAGGGAATTTTAGGTAGATTGGAGGATATTGAAATATATTGTATGTCTAATAGAAATATATCATCAACTAGAGCTAAGAATATCATAAAAAAATATGTATATGCATGAATTTTTTTCTTAATGAAGGGGGGTCATATTATTATGATGCTAAGAACATAGATGACATTGAGATGCCAATGAGGTATACACATTGTTTTTTTTTCTCAACGAGAGAATTTATCGCATTTTTCCATCATCGTTACATGTTTTGAGGATATTTTCCATGGAAGAAATAAAGGTTTGTTATAATGGATTAACTTAAATTATGGAGTATGTTGGACCGTATTAAAATTATAGATATTGGATGCATCTAGTCTGATATACATGAGTTATGCAGAGATATGGATTGGTTTTGTTGGGACCTTCGTTTTTCAGAAAAAAATGATAAGAAAGTAGCCACAGAAGAGAGATAAGGAGAGTTTGAAAAAGAGTGGCCAAAGTGATCACAAGTTAGTAATAGAAAGAAGAAAGTGGAAATTAGAAAAAGAGTAAGTGGAACAAGCAGCTAGCTTGGAAATTTTCAAGTAAGCATAAGAGAAGGACGAACAAAATCGATGAGCATGAAATAGAATTGATCAATTAAAAGAAAAATTAAAGTTGATTGTTTCAAGGTGTGTGTGTTTTATTTGGCTGCATCAAGGGGGGATATTGCTTGATACCATCGAAAAATCCAAAGCTATATAAGAAGCTACAGGGAAAGATGTGGAAGAGAGACTAGAGAAAAGGGTCAACACGCTACCATAACCTAGAATCATGCTTTAATAACGTATATTATGTGTGTAATAGATGCTCTAGTGGATGCTTTCATGAAATATATAGCCATTATTGCACATACATATAATTGTAATGGTGATTTGGCCTGATAATAATCAAAGAGAGACTAGTTGTGGCAAGATCTAATGTGTTATGTGTGCACTTATGTGTGATTATAAGCCTATTTAAAAATTTTAAATTCTTGTTCCAAGTTCATGTGGAGTATGATTTTATTCATTTATTGTGTAATGATTCCTTAATATGTCTATAATGGTTAATGGTTGTTGATATATATATTTAATTGGTAAAATATGTCCACTCACTCTCGAAACCAAAACCAATACACATAAGTCCTCGAAGAAAAGGCCACCGTGCAGAAGATTTTGTGAGATGGGATTTGGTGGCCCATGGTGCATAAATATTCAGAGGAGATTCACAGGATTATTGTAACGCTTGAGATATTTTTCAAAGGAATGGTAAACCTTAATGAAGGGACGAAACAAAACTGCATGCTGAATTTACTTTGCAGGAATTGGATAAATGGGAGATTGACTTTGTGGGACTGATTGATCCACTTGGGAGGAAAACAGGTGTATGATACATTATCACTACAAAAAATTACCTCACTATATGGGATGAGGTACAACCAATGAAAAATTGTAGTGCAGACACAACAAAAAAGTTTATTTTTGAACATATCTTGTCGAGGTTTGGTTGCCCAAAGTTTTTGATGAGCAACAGGACACATTTCTTGAACAACACTATTGAAGCATTAACTGCATAGTTTCGAATGCATCACCAAAAGAGTACGTTGTATCACGCTTAGGTGAATGGGATGGAAGAAGCCTTTAAAAAAATAATGGATAATTATTTGATGAAGGTGTGCAACTTCAATATGGATGACTAGGATCTACGCATTACTATAGTTTTATGGGCCTACAGGACCACTTGAAAGAGGTTGATGGGTCACATTCCATTAAGATTAGTGTGTGTACAGGAAGAATTAATGTCGATGCAATACATTGTGCCTAGTATCTGCATCGTAGTAGTTGCATATATGGCATACAACGACATTATGGAGCAGATATTGGAGCAACTTCTCTTGGTGGAGGAGGATAGGTTCATTGTTTGATTCCACCAACAGGTGCAAAAGGAGAGGGAAAATGCATGGAATGATTGGCATATTAATCATAAGACATTCAAGTAGAGGGAACTAGTTCTTTTGTATGACAACAAGTTCAAAAAGTTCCCGGGAAAGCTGAAAATGCACTGGTTGGCACCTTACATTGTCAGGAGTGTCTTAGGGGTGTGGTGGGATCAGTTCAACTTGTGAAGTTGAATGGAGAGTTGTTCCATGGATGTATTAATGGAAGCCGATTGTATTTATACATGGAAAAATTCGCCCATGGGAGTTCAAAATGACAATATAGCCGGCAAAGAGTCTTAATGTTTCACACAGTTGAAAGCGAGCATGGGACTATAAACGATTCTGTTGATGAGTGGCTTTGTTACAGCCATAACACTACAAAGTGTGTAGGGAGCCACCAAAGTTTAAGGGAACTATGACGAAGGTAGTAGGACTACACTGAAGGGATGCGTCTGAAAAGTTCATACAAAAAGTGACCATTGGAACAGGAACAATTGATTTGACAAGGACTTGGCTGTTAAAAAGAGCAGGAGGGATGTATTTAATGAGCATATATGTTTGGATCTACCTCCAAATTTGCATTTGTGTGGAATATTAGAAGGATATCATGAAGTTCTAATTTTAATTTTACTATAAATCAGGCATCCCGCTCCACTTTCAGACACTTTTCACTCTAAGACTTAGAATTGAGATTTTGTTCCTGTAAGAGAAACGAGAAATCTGTTGCATGTCTGGGAAGAGCTATGAGGAGATTGAGAAGGAATTTATCCATAGAGGATTAGCATTCATCATGAAGGCTACACCCCCATCAACTGTCACAAGGCTGAGGTCGCCCAAGAAGCAGACCACTGTAGGCGCGTCTCCATCTAAGAAGCTAAAGAAGCTGGTGCTGAGATCGTCGCCTCGGAAGACGATTCCTAATGAGAAGAGGAGTAAGGAGACCCAAGATCGAGAGAAGTAGGTAGTAGAGGTAGAAGAATCAGACGAAGAATAAATCATGATATAACAAATTGATACAGAGGAGGTAGAACCTATCTCTAGGTTGCCCCAATATATTCTTCCATGGTAGCTGGAAGCTCCAAAGCCTACTGAGGATATAGACACAGTCAAATACAATATTTTTACACTAATAATACTAGATGAAGTTCCAGTTGAGAGGGATTTTTTGGGAAAAGTGCCCTAGCTACATATGGAGGATTGGGATTTTAATGACCATAGTAAATACCCACAGTTCGAGCCAAGTCGATATCTATGCTCCACCACCTATGAAACTACCAAAGTAATTAGATAAGAACCAATGAAATAGGTGGCTATTATCCTGGATGCAGGTATATTAAACATGCTCTATGTTCCACACCTTGGGAAAAGAATCATCAATACAATTTTTGTGCTCGAACTGTTGGCCTTGGTGCACAATGACTGGTTATGGTTGGGGAAGCAAATCTTTATTGACGCGATCTTGACAAGGAATACTATGACACTTCCTTGTCTCGACTTGGACCTCGTAGACTCATTTGTGGGCAAGGATCATGACAATAAGCCAATAGACTAGGTGAAGCAAGACTATGGTCTAACAAAGGGGACCATGGGTTACTCGATTAAATGCATGATGAATTGGTCAATGTGCTTTACGACAAATATTTTGGTAGGAAAAATCATGTGAAAGTGTCACGTAGAGGAGGTTTCTACGTCGGTGGTGTCTTTGGCTACGAAGTGCAGCAAAGGCATCATATAGCGTTGATGGCCTAAAGGGAGCCCGAAGGGTCATAGTTCTCCTTTGTAGACCCAGATCTCTACGAGGATGCAAGATATTCCTTTTTGTGGCATTCAAAAGAGTTGGCTCGAGTGATGGTGAAAAAAATATTTTGGATCGGGTTCGAGATGAGTTTATCCATGATGATCTTCCAAAATCCCTGGCTATCACCAAGAATTTTGAATCAATATTGGCAGGTCACAGAATTCAAAGAGGATTTCCATTATGTACAGATCCAAGAAAATTAGGACCTTGATGGTGTTTGGTATGAGCTATCGCACCTAGTGATAGAGGAAGATGTTGTAGGCATAGTCAGGTAATGGGCGAGCGATTGGCTAACTCCTCCCAGTGAAGGTGTGGAGACGGAGCAGGTAGGGATGAGTGGTGTGAAGTCCACTTCACATACAAGAGAGAACGACACCAGGAAGCTACAAAATAAACTCACATTCGTGACCGGTATAAAGACCGAATCAGAGGTTGAGAAAAATACGAAGGTCCCAGAAATAGGAGGGGGTGACGCTCACGATGATGATACAACTATGTATTTCTCATGCAACCCTGCCTTTTGCTACTAAAAAATGATAGTCACAATGTGGAGGCACAAGGAAGAAAATGAAGTCTAGTAGGACTACCAACCCGAAAGAAATGGTCCTCACTGAGATAAGAGCCATTGTTAGGAAAGTCACCAAACATATATGGGGTAACATTGAAGATTAATACAAGAAGGTATTGGTGGATGTCCATAAGGGCCTAAAATATTTGCAGGTTTAGACAAGCGCGGTACAAGTGAACATTAGTCAAGCGAGTGGGATTCAAACAAGCGCGACTCAAGTGAGTGGGAAACAAGCAGTTCCCAGAATGGCAGAGCACGAAATGGCCATTACAAATAATACCCACATGGTGATAATCCCTGCAGGAAAATTATGTTTTGATATTGTGGAGCACCGGAAGTAGGTAGTGCACTGGCAGAACACAAGGCTTAACCTTGCCGCGCTGCCTCTACATACATTGCACGAGTTCCACCAGGGCATCACTGAAGAATTGGAGATAAAATAGGAGCACACCCTATTGGTTATATAATATGTTAAGTAGGAAATATAGATCAGGGCCGAGGAACAACAAATGAATGTACAGGAGCGCGATGCAGATACTGAACACAAAAAAATGTTGAAGGAATAAATCCCCAAGGCTTGCAGCGAGCTACCTAAGCTCCATATTTAGGTTTCAGTAGCGCCAAACTAAAAAGTGTCCAAAGTCACGACAACAGTGAAGGAATCCAAGTCCTAGGTCGATAAAGTGTGCCTCAAGTTGTAGATGATGATAGTTGAGCTGCAGATGCAATTACAACCCACCACTCCACTAGAGGTCTGGAAGCAGCATGCAGTGGTTCTCAAGGCTACCACTGAACATATTGAATCCACCATCTAGGAGTCCACATAGGTATTTGAATATGTCATGGATGTATGGTCCTCACTACAGGAGCACCCTCAGGTGCAGAGGATTGAAGCAGAAGTTCACAAGAATTTAGAACAGATGGACTAGATTAAGGTCATAGCAAAGACTTGAGTGCCAATACAATGGTATACCCGTCTCCAAGAGGGTAAGTTGTTGCAGGAACAGATCGATGAGTTGCAAAGATAAGAGAAACTTATCACATCTATATCAAAGCTATGGGAAGCTAAGGCCAATCAACTCTCACAAAATGTGGAGAATAATCTGAAAGAACTGGGCCAGACACATAAAGGAATTATGCAAAAGACATCCAGGTCAGTCACCGAGATGCTGCCAAGCGAAGTTTGGGAAGTTGAAAAGAAGTCATCCAAAGCACTTCAAACTCTAAAAGAAGACTTGAGCAGCATACAAGAAAATATCGCAAGTGCACCGACAGTGTGACTATGGACGAGTCACATTTCTGCGTTGGGGGCTTGTAGGACAAGGTACCCCTCAAGGAGATATTTTAAGAAATACTACGCAGATCGAGGAGCGGAGTGCAGAGTTATGTTTGAGTCTTATGGGTTGTGGGGTGTGTTGAAGCCCCTTATTTTGTAAAAGCATTGGAATATTTTGTATACGTTGAGCTCCATCCATGGTTTTCGGACCATCGTATTGTAAATGTAAACACTATATAAGGATTTTAGGATAGATCTTGAAGTAACTAATATAATAACTCATGATAGAATTTACTTGGGTGTAATTCTATTTTGAGTATGTGTTCTATGGTTTGTGTTAGAGAAAATTCTCCTGCAGCTAAGTGCGTGAAGACCTTAGGAAGTCTGTACGTGAGTCCGCAAACCCCTACAGGTGAGTGCACATGGTGGAATTGATTGTATTGGAAAGATCTGAGGAATAATAGAAGACTTTGAAGACAAATTTGTGTCCCGTGTTTATTTGTTTTCTTTACTTGTATTTTTATGTCATCTGTGTTGAATTAAGGGTTTTTAATTATAATTGCATCATGAAGTCTTGTTTATAGTTATTTATGTTATTTTGTGGTTGTTAAAGTAATATCGTGCAATCTGCAAGTTAGTTCAATAGAATTTTTGAACCACGACTGTATAATTAGTATCTATGCTCTGCAAATTTCTGTCAAGTATATAAAGGAAGAAAAGCCCTAAGTCTGCACTCCATTGTCCATCTGGATGTAGAAACTTGGTTCTAGCATCCCCTATGTTGCCGCAGGTGAGACTTCGGTCTGCACAACAGATCGTTGCCGAAACGACCAGTAATAGTGGGTTTTGTTGGTTTGCGCAGCCATATCTGAACCTGGGTCTATGCCCCATCAAGCCAATAGGTTCTTTGTGTCTTCCTAGTCTCCCGATCTCCCTTGTAATTTGTCCTCTACATTTGAAACCTCATCTTCTACAAATTTCCCCAACTTATTTCTTAGTGCCTCCATGAGGAGTTTTACATTTTGGTTTATATCCGCGACTTATGGTTCGAGGTGTGAAAACCTCAGCTTTTCAATATCACGAGGTTTGTTTACATATTTCTCGGCCATGATGAGGGTTTTATGATTTCCGGCCCCACCGAGAAAGATCCCATGAAAATATCGAAAAATACCCAAAGAAACCTTCTTCGATACCAAATTATCAATAAAATTACGTGGATATTCCACTGGACAGTTCATCACAGTAGATCTAATAATATTATATTAAAAATATGAAAATTGTACACTATTACAGTTTATTAAACTTTATTATCTACGTATTTAACTATAATTAGTGCATACATGCAAATGGAAATTATGAAGAAAATTAATGAATGAAAAAATAAGTGCACACACACACATGAGGCACAAGATATGCTCTCTAGGAAACCCTTTCAGGAGAAAACCCAGTGGAAGGTGAGGTCACTTTGCTCTCTTTCTTTGTCTGGTAATATGGATGCAGGTACAAAGAAGTAATGTTTATGGCCTGTGTGCTGCTAAAATTCACGGATACTCTGTGTGTGTTATACCCCCTGTCTCTCTTAGATTTCTTTGCTCAACTATGGAACAAAATTCTCTCGAAATAATGAAATACCTCTTCCTCCTAGTGGCCTGATTATAACACAACCCGATTTCCTACTAATGGTTAATTTTGACTACATCAACTCTTAACTAGCATTACAATTTAGAATCTTCTAGAGTATTTTACATCACAAACACGTGGCTGGACCATTTTCCATAAATAATTGGGGCTAACATGGCATCCTACCAAACTATAGGTGTGAAAACAACAAGATCAACGTCTAAGTGACATAACGTTTGCATATGCACTTCGATTGATGCACGTCTTGTGTCTTTGGAAAGGTGTATATGTGTAGAATAACATGAAAAGGTGCTACACTAAAGAGGCAAATTTTTACCCCCAAAAATGTCATTTTGTGCCTTAACCCGCCCCCGAATGGTTACAGGCCTCGTTTTTCCAAACTAGGTCTTGCTGGTAAAAACAGTCCCGTGAGATGATTCCTCCACTTTTTCGATTTTAAATGCATCGAGATGGATGAAAAAATATATAATGAACAAATTTGAATCATAGGCTGATAATAGTGTGATCATGTGTTTTTGGGTGTTTGCAGTCACTTCTAGACATGTGGACCCCATTTTCCATTAGTGCATCTTGGAAATCATATTTTTCATAATAACTCCCATCTCATGTTTACCCTTGTGAGCTTGTGGATTAGGGTAAGTGTGGGAGGGGGTGGTTACAATGTATGATTTATTTACCATTTGGAAACTTATTGAGGCATATTATTTGTAAGGCTATTTTTTTAGTTGATCTAACCAAATTTGTTGTGATCCTTAACATTATTCCTCCAATAAGTGTTAAACAAATCATATCTATTCTTAGGAATACAATATATTGTTGTATGCTCATACACAAATATGCTTCTATTACTACTCCATTACAAAAACTTCTAAAAAAGTTTGATCCATTTATATGGACTTATCAATGTGACACTTCATTCGATAGATTAAAGGAAAAATTAGCAAGTGCTCTGATTCTAGTTTACCCTGACACAAATAAGGAGTTAAATTTACACATTAATGCTTTCAGAACTTATCTTGAGGTTGTTCTTGTGAAACCAAGAAAACAAAATCGAGATTGACCATATATTTTTCCAACATAAATCTATCTAATGAAGAATGTAATTACACTATGACTGAACAAAAAGCCTTAGAAATGGTATCCTTTCTCAAATATATATGGTGTTCTCTACTAGGATAGAATTTCAAATTCTTTACAAATCATGCATCTTTAAAATATTTGGTCAATAAACTTGTTTTGGAAGGAACAATTGGTCGTTGGTTTTTGTTATCTAATTAATTTTCCTTTGAGGTTATTATGAAGCTTGGGCGAACTAATATGGAATTTGATCACCTTTCTCACTGAGAGTCAAAATAATATGAAGGCTCCATTGATGATCAACTTCCTGATGCTGACTTATTCTTTGTTGAAATTGTTCCCAACTATCTATAAGATATTGAACTATTTTTAACTATGGGTACTTTTCCTATAAACTATTTTTCAATGTAGAAAAGGCACCTGGTAGCTAGAACAGTTGATTGTCAACTTATTACATAGTAATTATATAGGTTATTCCTCGATAGTATTCTGCGTACGTATGTTGTTAGCCATGAAAGAAATTATATTATATGGGAGTGTCACAGTGGAGTTGCAGGAGGCCATGTAGGAGGGAAAGTTATTGCCCTCAAGGTTATGGAAGTAGGGTTATGATGAGCCACTCTATTTAAAGATGCCAATGATTTTATTAAAATTTGTGATGTTTTTTAGAGGATCAAGATACCTTCTCAGCGATATCAACTTCCACTTCATCTAGTTTGTGAATTGCAGACTTTTGAAAAGTGGGTGGTTGATTTTTTTGGACCTATCAACCATCATGTGCAACATTCACAAGTCAAATGTATCATTACCACAACCGACTATCTTAAAATATGTACATATGCTGTTCTAGTAAAATATTGCACTACTAGTATTGTATCTTGTTTCATTTTTTAGAACATCATTACCAAGACGTTTAACTAGTGATCAAGGAGATCATTTCATCCATGATGTCATTGAAAATTTAAATCAGGTGTTCCTTATTTAGCATCATAATTGAATTCATTACCATCCTCAGGTCAATGGCACAATAGAGCAACTGAACAAAATTTTGGAGAAGGGTCTCACCAAAGTCAATTCCCGCAGCAATTTGGGTCTACATGACTACTACTAAAATATTGCACAAGTACACTCCATTTCAGTCGGTATATGGCTTATCTAGGTGGATATCAGTGGCCACCCACCTATTCCATTTGGACCCGCACCATCAATTCTTTCAACTTTTCACATTTAGCACAACTTACTATTTTTAGCAGGTTTTTAGGTCCTACACTCCTGGAGCCGTTTTGGGGCCTTAATGATCCAGGTGGATATTAGTGGAAACCCACCTATTCCATTTGAACCCCCACCATCAGTTCTTTCAGTTCTTAATCTGTAGCACAACTTACTACTTTTAGCTGTTTTTTGGGTTGTGAACTTCCGGAGCCGTTTTGAGGCCCTAAACGACGTTTTTTGGGAAAACCGGGAGCAACATGGGTCCATGGTTCGATGTTCCTCACACTGAAAGTTGTACTCCTTGGATAGATCTTTATAAAAAGGTATGATACACGTCAAACTGAGATTGTATGCCGAAGTTATGTCCCCAATAAGTTGAATCACGAATTTACCCAAACAGGGCCCATAGTTTTGGCGCTTCATCTCCGAGGGTTAGGTTTTTGTACGTTTATAGTTCTCCATTGTTTCTCAATAATAAATTGACCCTTGAGCCTCATTTTAACATATTTGAGAGGTCTGTATCCGCCACAACTCTTCTCAGAGATACGCTACCAACACCCTAGATATTTTTATTTCCATTATGTCTATAAGCATATTTTAGTCATTTGATTTAAATAAAATGAAGTATTGTTTCCGTTGCATCTCTGTGTTATGTTTATTTCTGTGTTTTATTTCGTTCCTACATAAATTCAGATCTGTGGTATCAGAGTGGGTCTACTCTTTCTCTGTTTTTCTTTGCATGTCCCAAACGCGGTCAGAGTATAAGGAGTTAGGGCTCGATCTGGTTGAACCTTTGCAAGATCATAATTGCAAATCCCGACGACCTCCCATGGCAGAAGAAAAGAAAGACGAGGGAGCAGGAGATCCTATAAAAATATTTCTTGATGAGGCCCTCGAGAAAAAAGGGAATGCGATGATGGATAACTTTGCTCAGATTCTTCAATGACTGCCCACCTACGACGCATCGACATCCAACAACCACTCTGGAGGTGCCACTGCCTTCAAGGTACAAGTAAAATTTGACATTCTTTTATTTGAAGGCCAGATAGATGTAGACATCGTAGATAGATGGTTAAATTTTCTGGAAGGGTATTTCTTGGTCCATGATTTCACCGATCGAGAAAAGATTCTTTTTTCACTCCTTAAAGCTGCTCCCCATGTCAAAGACTGGTGGGAAACCTACTATGAGCAAGAGGACGAAGGAGAACCCTCTCCGTTCTCGGCCACACCCAATTGGAATTCATTCCTAGATGACATCAAGGAACAATATTGCCCCATGGGGAGCTATGATGACAAATAAATCCAATGGACCATGCTGCGACAGCAAAGGGATCAAGATGTGCACGAACTGACAAATTTGTTCCATACCCTGCACACAAAGTTGGGTATTAAACATTCAGAGAGACATTTGGTGCTCAAGTACCACAGCTGTCTGCACAAACACATTTATGAGGAAATGGAGTTCCTCAACATTACATCGCTTGGCATGACATATCGCTATGTCATCAAGATGGAGTAGAGATTTAAGCAGAAGAAGTAAGACTTTGGATCTGCGAATTCGAAGGTAGGGAAAGGTACCCCTGAACCACAGAACAAGGGTAAAGGAAAAAACGGGGTGACTCAGAACAAAACCACAAATCCAAATAAGGACATGAGGAAGTGGTGCGAATTTGATAACAGCCCCACTCATAACGCAAACGAATGTCAGGCTAAACAGTCATTGGTGTTTGAACTAAAGGCACCTGAATCAGATGCATTTTCTGATCTTGAGTCAAAATGAGAAAAAGGCAATGACAAAGGGAAGAAAATCATTGATGTGGATCCCAAGCCCATTTTGTCCACCACCATGATCCAGAGGGAGGATCTCGAGGATCCAGAGGAAGGGGACCGCCTCTTCCATTCATAGAATTGGGTGAAGGGTTCTCCACTGCAATTCCTTGTTGATAGCGGAAGCTAAAAGAACCTCATTTCAATAGAGGTCATGAAGTGGCTCGGCCTACCGACCATAGCACATCCACATTCGTATACCATCAGGTGTCTTGACCCTGGGAGAGATATCCACATCCACCAACAGTGCCGCCTTCTGTACAACATCAAGCCATTCATGGATGAGGTATTATGTGATGTTGCTCCTCTTGATGTAGCTGATGTATTATTGGGCCAACCATACTTGTGGAGGTGACATGATGTGTATGATTCTAGGCCTCGTTTTGTTATTATTACTTTGGGAAATAACTTGTACAGGATACCAGAGGTAGTATCACCTCCTGTCATCTCTTTGACTACTGAAAAACAATGCAGTAAGATTGTTTCCCAAACCACAAAATTTATTTTCCTTACAACTCACTCATAGGGAAAGAAAAATATTGTGGCCACAACCTCGAAACAGGGCTCCCCTACATGGCTGTAGCAGATGGAAAAAGTCATGGAGGAATACGAGGACATTTTCTCCTCACTCACAGAGGTTTCTCTACTCTATCAAGACAAACACTCCATTGATATGACCCCCGACACACCGCCGTCTGATGTTGCCATACCTCTTGCAACTACACATACAAAATCCACACATGTATTGTCTGAGGCTGATAAAGAAACCAAATTTACTAAATCCATCTAGCATGTCCTCCCGCAGGTCCATGACATCTTCGAAAAATATAATACCCAGTTCAACATAATTTTCCTCATTTCATGGAGGATCTCAACGCAATGGGGACCATTGCTTCCTAAGGAGGAAGGAATGATCTAGGTGGATATCGGTGGCCACCCACCTATTTCATTTGGACCCGTACCATCAATTCTTGTAGCTTTTCACATTCAACACAACTTACTATTTTTAGCAGGTTTTCGGTGTAGAAATAATATAACTGATATTTTGTATGTCTAAGATTATCCTGATCATACACTATTTGACTTCATGCACAATACAGAATCTATTCCACCATTGATCATCACATGCGGAAATTAACACAATTGCAATGCACACATGAAACCATAAAAATTCACACACATTAACACAATGATTTAACGGGAAAGCCTAAAGCTAAAAAACCCAACTATCTGTATATAATATATGTCATAGAGATCATGTAACAATCCTCATACAAAGCTAAACACGTCAAGCTCTCAGTACAATACAATCGCTACACACTAATCAGGTCCAATCTAGCAAATCCATGCACCGATTTCTGCCACCTGCTAGCCTGCCTCTACTGTGCAATCCCTACTGAAGAATGGCTCTGAATGAAATTGAATCCACCTGGATTGCACTGCGCAATCCTCATTGGCATATCCACTGAGTTTTGGATGCAATCAATGCATCACTATAATCACAACTGATAGTCATCTTGCCCTTTCACCTATCTCTCCACTGGTCTCCACTGAAACTGTCTGTGCATTGTAGTTAACTGATGTATTCTTCAGTTGATTAATGAGTTAATATTTAGTGAATTAATTATTAATTAATTCAAACCACTCTCACTAGTGTATCAATCAGTTAGAATAGATGCAACTAGCTCAACTATGTCTAACTGAGTTAAACTCAACACAAGTCCACCAACTACTTCTACAACTCCACCAAACTCTGTCACATGAGTTCTAACTGAAGTCCTCCATGGAATAGCTCTAGTAAACCCTCAAGAATAGCGTAATTCCTTTTGTCAGCTCCTGTGCCACATCTGTGCACTTAAATTAAGTGCTCCAAGAGAATACGATAATTTTTAGAGTCCAAATATTATTAAGAGCTAATAATATTCGACATATCTATTTTTAGACTGGCAATCTAAAAATAGATTTTGCCCAATATGTCTAAAAATAGAATTCCATCTATTTTTCCAACTTGACCAACCATCCACAAATAGCATCCTGCAACTCATAGAATATGATCGACATGTCTAAAAATAGACATAGTCTAAAAATACACTTTGCGCCAAAAATAGTCTGCGGGCCCACTTAGTGAAGGCGACTCTTTTCAATAAGCTCATCATCTTGTTGAATCTCAACATTCGGGTCCTGCACTCCTGGAGCCATTTTGGAGCTTTAATGATCCAGGTGGATATTTGTACCCACCTATTCCATTTGAACCCCCACCATCAGTTCTTTTAGTTTTTAAGTTGCAACACAACTTACTATTTTTAGCAATTTTTTGGGTCTTGAACTTCCGACGCAATTTTGAGGCCATAAACGACGTTTTTTGGGAAACCCAGGAGCAACATAGGTCCATGGACTAATTTTTCTCACAAAAAAAGTTTTACTCCTCAGATAGATATTTATAACGAGGTATGTTACACGTCAAACAAGGATCGTATGCTGAAGTTACATCCCCAGGTAGTTCAAACACCAATTTACCGAAACGAGGCCCATAGTTTTTGCGCTCATCTCCTAGGGTTAGGATTTTGGACATTTAGTGTTCTCCATGGTTTATAAATAATAAATAGGCCCTTGAGCCTCATTTTATCATAGTTTAGAGGTTTTTTTCCGCCACATCTCTTCTTAGAGATACGCTACCAGTAACCTAGCTATTTTTATTTCCATTAAGTTTGTAAGCATATTTCAGTCATTTGATTTAAATTAAATGAAGTATTGTTTCCACTGAATCTCTATGTTTATGTCTATTTCTATGTTTTATTGCGTTCCTACATAAATCTGGATTCATGGAAAATAAATTGCTTGTTGAATTCATCATTCGCAAATTGTACATTCCATAAGCTACCCAAATGAAAAAAGATGAAATAGTTGTGGAGTGACTTCAAGAGTTATGAGAATTGGAGGATAATTTTGTTTTAGTATATATTCACCAGAACGTGGGGAAGAATACGCAAAAGGTGTGACATTATTTCCACATTAAGCACATGTATTTTTTAGTTGGAAAAAAACTCCTACTTTAAAATATCAAGTATTTGAAACAGCTTGGAAAACTCCAAATGCATTGGCTAGGACCATTTATTTTGCGAAGATAATAGATCCAAGAGCTATCAAACTTTCACAAATTGACGACATTATTTAGCTTAGTTGGATGAAGGTTTCTCGCCTAAAACCATACTATGGTAATTAATTCATATACTTTTATTGCTTTTTGTTTGGGAGCATAGATTAGGTTTTAGGTTATATTTAGTCATTATTTTTAGATATGTTAGTTTATTTATTGTTCCTTTCAATTGTGTCATCGATTTCTTATTTTCATGTCGCATTATAATACAACCTATTGTGTTTAGGGAGGTAGGGTACATGTCATTAAATTATTAGCTTGAGTCCGTAGCTATTTGTCCAACATGTCGAATCATCCCTTCTATAACAGTTAAATGCATTGATTTTCTAGTCAATTTTTTGTTTCCATACATTGTACAACTACCTTTTTTAGCTCATCTTATCTAACTTTCTAATAATTTATATGTCATCTTGGGATATGGGTTTCTATTGCAATCAATTTTCCAAATCGAGCTTAATTTAGTTAGTCCTTTTCTCACCTACCTTATTCAATGCCTAAGAAGGAAACCAACTATTGGGTGTTTAACATATTTTCTTATATGTATTAAATTTCAAAGTCCATTCCATTCATTTTCCTTGTAGTTCTTGTTTGAGTCTCTTCCCTGGCATCTAAGTCTGAGTCTTCAGTTTCCAATCTCTTTCATTATCCTCCTATTTGTCAAGTATATTCCTGCAATTGTTTTAATAAGGTCCATTCTATTAAGGATACCATTCTGTTCAAATTTTATTATCCCTATGTCCATCCGTTGGAGGACTTGTATGGAAAATATGAAAAGTATATCCTAGTTGACAACGATTTCACTTATGGTGATCTCTTTCTAGACTTAAAGCCTAAGTATCATTCTTTAGTTTCCCATTTCTTCCATCCTCCTCTTTTCCAGGTATATTACCATAAGTGTTATATTTGGTTTGTTCTCTTAAGGCTTCCATTTTGTTCAAATTTTCTAATCCTTGTGCCCATACCTTGGAGGACCTGTATGGAAAATATGAAAAGGATATAATGTATGACATCGATTTCATCTTGATAATGTATAGAAATGGTGTTCCATAAGTGAAACCATGATTTAAGTTGCTGCAGGACTCTACCATACCTATGCTATTGGAATTTCCATTGTTTAAGACTGGAGGAGAAGTTGCTTGTTGTATTATGTTTAAATTACAAAAATTAATAATGGTCCACTCTTATTGGACAAAGAGTACTACCCTATCCATGTTAATGATATCCATATGTTGAAAGGGTTTTTGATGGAGGTTCAAGATGTTTCCACTAGGTTGAAAGGAGGATCCAAACAGTTAGAAAACTGGCTCTGATAATTTGTATCAGAAGTATGTCATGAATCACTGCAGACGAGGATTTTCTATTGACCCTATTGAAAATTATTATATTAATTTCACTTACCATATTATTGCTAGGAAGATCACTTTGAACTACACAAAAGGAAAATGTGCCCTCAACTATCTCGATTGTTGAATTATGCGTTGAGGGTTCCTAACTCAACTAGTGTAAGTACTTGATGAATTCTTTCGAGATTGTGACGATGTTTATCAAAAGGGACAATATTTTATTTATGGGTATTTTATCATTTCGATTACCATATGTAAATTGAAGGCTCCCGATGGTCGTGTTATCCATGCCCCCTTAGATAATAAATCCTTAGCCCACACTTATCACCCCTAGAAGATTCTATCTCATTCCACCAATAACTCCTTCAATGAAAATTCCTTCAGGTATTGGTACAAATAGCCAATTGAAGACACCTAAATCATGAGAGTTCCCCAATACCTTCTTGATAAACATGCACACCACATCTAGTTTCGTATTTACCATAATCATTGTTATATCTTCCTTAAGTATGTGGAAAAAGATAAGTTCCACACCTACCCCCTACCCTACTATCTCTTTCAAGAAGCCTTTCATAAAGAGGTTATGGGTTGACCTACAGTTCATCATATTAAAAAACTTGACTGCACACACTATCCTCTCAAGGAACTCACCCAAAAAAATACTCTAGAAAATATGCAAACAAATGGTTCATCATTATCCCACAAACACCAAGCTTTGTTGCCTACTCCTAATGTTGAGCCCAAATACAATAAACCATTGATCAAGAAGCTCTGATCTCATTTTATTCAAACCTTTTTTGCTACTTCTTCCTCTGCTACAACTGTGCCACCTACAAGTAAATCAATTCCAGTTTCTATTCATTTGGGTCCTTCATTGGAAGAAGGATCATTTAAGTAAGAAAATGAAGTACCATTTCCACAAGAAAAATATTGAATATAGGATGAGTTAATGGGATATGGCTGGGGCCTATTAGGACCTTCATTTTTTGGATTTTTTTATTAGAAAATGGTTGTAGAAAATAAATAGGGAGAGTTGGAAAAAGAGTGGCCAAAGTGATCAATAGTTACCAACGAAAAGAACAAAGTGGTAAGTAGAAAAAGGATAAGTGGACCAAGAAGTTATCTTGGAAATTGTCAAGTAAGAAAAAAAATATGATTGACAGCATCAAGCAAGCATGAAATAGAATTGATCAAGTTAAATAATAGTTAAAGTTGATTGTGTCAATATGTGGGAATTAAGCTAGACCACATCAAGCGAGAGGATTTATTGATAACGTAAAATAGGAAAAAGTTATATAAGTAGCTACAAGGTAAGTTGCATCAGAGAGACTTCAGTAAAGGGTCGAAATGCTACCAAAATATAGATGCATACTCTGATAATATAGATTGCATTAGTAATTGATGTTTTGGTGGATGCCTTTATTAAATATCTAGTTGTGATGTCACATATCTATAACTGTAATGCTTCTTTTGGCCTGATAATAATAAAAGAGAGACCAGTTGTAGGGAGATATGATGTGCTATGTGTGCACTTATGTGTGATTATGCATTTATTTATACTTTTAATTTCTTTTTCTAAGTTCATGTGGAGTATGATTTTATTCATTTCTTGTGTAATGATTATTGAATCACTTTGTAATGATTAATGTTTGTCGATATATATATATATATATATATATATATATATATATATATATATATATATATATATATATAACTGGAAAAATATATTAACTCACTCTCTCAACCCTATCCAAAACACCTAGTTGCTGCAAGAGCTTTGAGTGAGACTTTCTTTCCTTGCAGAAGATCCAAAATTTTAGTTCAAATCTAGACTACAACGGATATCTTTTTTGGCCCCGTAAAGAATATTCCTAGTCTTTGCCATAATTTTTCACCAATAGGCTAAAAATTATATATAGCTGAGAGACAATGATAATATATATATGTGTGTGTGTGTGTGTGTGTGTGGAATTAAGGCCAAAATAATTAGGGAATATTGTAAGGTTTATAAACAATACACAACTTGGGACAAGAAGTAAGCATCCCCACTATAATTTTTGAGGGACTTGAAGGAAACCATCTATTCATAAGTGAAATAAAATCAATAGTTGTAGAAGAAGAGTTGTTGATAAATTACCACTTGAATCAAATAGATATATGAATTTCTATTATGGAGGAAGTAAGTAACCTCTCATTAAGGATTATTATATTTTATGTTTATATGTGATCCAACATGTTGTCATTATTATGTTCCTTTATGTACTTTTAACATGCTATATCAATTCTTATGAAAAATATTGTTATGAAATTTTTATAATGTATTCATGTAAAAAATATGCTTATGAACTTTGAATATCTCATAATAATGATATTTCTTTATTTTTGAAAACAAAAAAATGTAGGAATACTTTCATTTACTCTAATGTAACCTATTTTATTAACATTTTGCTATGTATTTTGATTACATGCGATCCAACATGTCCTCAATATTATGTTCCTTTATGTATTTGTAACTTGCTATATCACATTCTTATGAAAAATATGCTTATGAAATTTTTATAATGTATTCACGTAAAAAATATGCTTATGAACTTGGAATATCTCATAATGATGTTCCTTTAGCAATTTCTTCAATATCTATTATAAGTTCTCAATTTTTGGTTGGAGCACTCCGGCTCGCCTCACTTTCCTCTGTAACCCTTGTGAAACAGTACCTAGGTGTTTGGTATATAGGCCTTTTGAATCAAAACCTCGACATGCTTCAACTTCTATTAACTTAAAAGAACCCAAATACTCTACATGCTCTGCAATGTGATTTTTATTCTTCATAGTGCCTTGTCCAACAGTAAATGGTAAATAAATTATTTGTTTTTCATTTTCTCTTTCAAATATAACTAGCCAGACATGGTATTTCTTGCAAACACCTATCTATAACAAATTTTGGCAACAAAAAAACTTACCTTTAAATAAATAAATTCGAATAAATGTATTATTTTCTCTTTATTCATGCAACCCTTTTCCTTAATAGGAAAAATTTGGCTTGCACAAATATTCGACGGGGTTCTTGTCTAATTATCATGTAAATGAGTAACTTTAAAAATAAATCTTGGATTAGAAAAAAATTAAAGAACCTTTTTATTTGATGTGGAGCCTGATTATATTCATGATCTAAAGGTCTTTTTTTCAGTCACATTTGGATCCAAATACTCGATGGGCTGTGTAAGGGGGATTTCCCCCTCACTATTGCTACTTGGGGGGTCTAATGTGTGGGCGGGGGGGAGAGGGGGACTATATTTTTGGACACCCCCCCCCCCCCTCCCTCCATCCCTAGCAACAGGGGTTTAGGGGAACCACCCCTCAACCTAGAAATATATGAAAAATTGCCTCGTAAAATATTGTAATTTCGTATTCAATCTGGGCTGTTCATTAGGAAGATAATCTGACAATAGAAGTTTTGTTAATTTAGGGTTTTTTCCCCTAGAAGGAAACCCCAGTTTTATATGAGGGAATTCTATTCTGACTCTATATTATTATTCTAAGCGAGAAAGAGAGAGGAGACTGTGTGAGAGAAAAGAGGAAATTACAACGAATCTGTTGTAGGTTGAATCTATTCATTTTTCTGGATAATATAAAAGGAAGGACTAGTTGTTTCTCCATGGGCGTAGGCCAAATTGGGTGAACCATGTATATATGTATCTCTCTTGTTTTATGTGTTTCTCAATCAGTGTTTCTGTGATATTTAATGTGTTCCATTTCTCTGTAATATATATTTTTATAACAAATGGTATAAGAGCCGAAGTTTTATTTGGCTAATAAACTTGCAGGAGAGAAGGGTTCCTGGTTTGAGTGGGAGCAATGGTAGAAGATGGTAGCTTTAGGGTTGAGAAATTTAATGACTAAAACTATTAGTTATGGAAGATGTAAATGGAATACTAAATGTATCAGAAAGTTTTGTACCTTACCTACCATTAAGAGTAAAATAAAATAATCCAACCAGTGTGACAGATGAAAAATGGGTGATTCTCGACAGAAAGGCACTAGGAACAATATGGTTGTTTCTGGCAGCATGGATGGCATTTAACATTTCAAAGGAAATGA
The DNA here is from genome assembly GCA_034641835.2 of Pinus albicaulis. Lineage (NCBI taxonomy): Eukaryota > Viridiplantae > Streptophyta > Pinopsida > Pinales > Pinaceae > Pinus > Pinus albicaulis. The sequence goes on along the minus strand of CM076575.1, from coordinate 2,086,046,682 downwards.
CAATAGAAGGTTTGATGATGGAATTGGGAAACCTATATGAAAAAACCTCAGCCTTAAATAAAATATTTCTTATGAAGCGTTTATTTAATATGAAGATGTTAGAAGGTGGATCTATTGCTAATCATTTAAATGAATTCAACATGGTTACCAGTAAGTTAAGTTTTATAGCAGTAAATTTAGATTATGAAGTTAGGGCTTTGTTGTTTCTATACTCATTTCCAGAAAATTGGAATGACTTAATTATGGATATTAGTAACTTTGTCTCTACATCTAGTACTTTAAATTTTGATGATGTTGTTGGTTCCATCCTTAGCGAGGAAATGCGATGAAAAGATTCAGTGAGACATCAGGTAATGCTTTGACTGCAGAGACTAGGGGGATAAAAATGGAAGCAGGAAGGAGCCTAGGATAGCATAGCAAGTCAATAAAAGGAAGATCCAAATCTAGATCAAGGATAGTGTGCTATAAATTTGGAAAAAAAGGAGACCTAAAGAAATACTGGAAATATCGGAAAAGAAAAGAAGGAGATGGAAAACAAGAGAACAATCATGAAGTGAATGTGACAGGTGATATGTTACTAGATCCTTTGACTCTTTCATTAGAAAATATTATTGATGTCTACGCGGTATATTCATGAGATTCATTCCATGCTACACTTGATGGGAAAAAATTTCATGACTATGTTCAAGGAGATTTTGTACATGTTCATTTGGATGATGATAAACCCTATAAAATCATTGGAATGGGTAAGGTTTTTATAAGACAAAAAAATGGAAACCAATGGATATTGAAGGAGGTAAGGCATTTTCTAGCTCTAAAAGAAAATATAATTTCAACACGAAAGTTAGGTGGTGAAGGCCGTGTAACTAAATTCACAGTAAAAACCTGGAAGGTCACTAAAGGGGCCATGGTAATAAAAAAATGAGAACATGTTGGTACATTGTATTTATGCAATGGTATTTCTTATTATGTTAATGTTTTAAACTCCACAAGAGGAGATACGACATTGTGGCATGATAGGCTTGGGCACATGGGTGAGAAATGGATGCATATTCTTCACTCAAGAAATTTTTTTCTAGGTGTGAAGCATGTTGATTTTGATTTCTGTGAAAATTGTGTTTACGGAAAATAAAGAGATTCAGATTTATTATAGTTGTGAAGTAAAATAAGAGCGAAAAATTAGATCTTGTACATACAAATGTATGGAGATCTGCTCAGGTATCATCTCTCAGTTGCTCTCTCTATTATGTTACTTTTATTGATGATGCAACCTTAAAAAACAATATTTATGGTATTCACAATAAATCTGATGTATTTGATACTTTCAAGAAATGAAAATATTTGGTTGAGAATGAGACGGGAAAGAAGTTGAATTGTCTTAGATTAGACAATGGAGGTGAATACTGTAGCAACGAGTTTGATAACTATTATTTATAGCATTGAATTCGTAGATAGAATATAGTTCCAAGAACACCATAGGAAAATGGTGTGTGATAAAGGATGAACAAGACAATCATGGAGCGTGCAAGGTGCATGAGATTGCATGTAGGATTTCCCTTATAATTTTGGGAAGCTGTTGTAGATATTGATGTTTATCTAATATGCAGAGGGCCTTCAATTTCCTTGGATGGCGGCATTCTAGAGGAGGCATGGAAAGTTAAAAAGGTAAACTACTTATTTCAAATACTTTCAGTTATGAATCCTTTTTTTGCATCAATAAATAAAATAGAAAAAATATTGAGGCAAAATGAAATAAATGTACCTTTATTGGATATGGTGTAAATGATTTTGGTTATTGCTTATATGATTATGAAAATCATAAAATCATTAGGAGAAAAGATGTCATAGTTGATTAAAAGGTCTTGCATAAGGATCAAATGCAAGGAAAGAAACATAAAGAATACAAAGTACTTGATGATATCACATAAAAAGTAAAGGTGTTTGAAAATCATAATGATCAATAGCCACAAAAATAGCAACAACCAAAACAAAAACAGGCACCTCAAATACCTAAAAATGGTGTTAGAATATCTACTAGGATAAGTATACCCCCTTAACAATATTCTCCTTCATTATATTATGTATTTTTGACTGATTCTGTTGAACCAGAAAGATAAGAAGAAGAATTGCAGGTAGAAACTAGGAAGAAGTGGTAGCAAGCCATGGAAAAAGACATGGACTCCTTGATTCATAACCAAAATTGGGACTTATTCAAGTTGCTCGCAGGTAAAACATCATTGTAGAATAAATGGGTTTACAGGTTGAAGGAAGAAGATGGAGGTAAACAAAGGTATAAGGCTAAACTTGTGGTGAAGGGGTTGGCACAAAAGAAAGATATAGAATTTAATGAAATTTTTTCTCGTGTTGTTAAAAAAACTTCAATCTGACCTAATTTAACTCTAGTGGTAGTAAACTATTTTCATCTTGAGCAGTAATATGTAAAGACAACCTTATCCAAAGAGATTTAGAGGAATAAATATATATGCAATAGCCACAAGGGTATGAGGTCAAAGGGAAGGAAACATTAGTGTGAAAATGGAATAAGAGCTTGTATGGCTTAAAATAGGCTTCAAGGTAGTGGTATTTAAAATATGACACTTTTATGTCTGAACAAGGTGTTAGCTTGAGGGGGTCTAGACCCGGGTTCAGAGTAGTTGCACTAGCAACAAAACCCTCTATTTACGTCCCTTTCGGCAACAATCTGTTGCGCAAACCATAGTCTCGCTCGAAGAAATATTAGGAGATGCTAGGACCAGGTTTCTGCATCCAGAATAACTATGGAGTGTGGCTTTAAGGATTATCTCTACTTAGGGCTCAATCTGAGCTTCGTTGAACCATTAACTTGCTATGACAAACATTATTCAATTACTTACCTAATCACCTTGCGCAGTACACCTTTCTAATCTCACATGTAATATTCAATATATAAAAAAATATTCAACCCTTCACGATGCAATCAAAGAGTAAATATACAAAAAACCCTAATCCAACATAGATAACTCATAAAAAACGATAACAAAAAAATACATAGTACATACACTATATGTCTTCAAATCATCTTTTTATTAGAAATACCCTTCAGTTAAAATCCTTTATCACCCTGTGCACTCAGCTGCAGGGTTCTGCAAACACAACTGCAGACTTCCTAAGGCCTCCGCGCACACAACTGCAGGGGTCTGCACACACAACTGTAGAATTCCTAAGGCCTCCGCGCACACAGCTGTAGAGCCTTACTTTAGACTCAAAACACAGAAAGATAGAAATAATTATAGACTTAGATAATTCTCAACTCATCGAATATCTTGCATAAAATATCCTTGAATCACTAATATATCTCCTTATATAGCATATTTTCATACAATGCCATGGTCCAAAAACCATGGGTGGAGCTCAAAAAATTCAAAAGAAACCCAATCCATTTACAAAAACAGGGGCTTCGACCTACCCCAAAGCCACTAAGACTCCTACAACTCTATGTGAAGGCTTTAAAATCCACGCGAGTGACTTATTTCTGCTAGATCATGCACTCCATTTCATAAAAATATGGAGTCTTTTACTCAAACCTGAACCAAGTTGAGCCCTTCCCAACAGGGCCTCGAAACTCACATGTGCCTTGTCCCGATTCACTCAGCTAGTGTGCCCTGGGCCTTTGATTTTATGCTGGTATATGAATCCTTCAATGGCTGAATCATTGTTGCAAATTGCATCTGCTTCTCGTGCACATCTTCCAATAACTTATCTATAGTCAACCCTGCATTTTTTTGAAGCACATCTTTCTACTGCTTTCTCATCTCCTTAAGATTGGTATCTACGGTTCGTGATAACTGCATGGCCTCGTCCTGCCACGACTGTGTTGTGATGATTAGTTCCTTTCTCTATAACTTGTCTATCTGACTTTGCAGAAATTTCCTTTCTTGTAGGCAAACCATTTTTTGTCTTGAGGGGGTTTATACCCAGGTTCGGAGTTGTTGCGCTACCAAAAAAACCCTCTATTATCTGCCCTTTCGGCAATGATCTGCTGCACAGACTTTAGTCTCGCCCGAGACAATATTAGGGGATGCTAGAACCAGGTATCCACATCCATATAAACTATGGAGTGTGGCTTTAAGGCTTATCTGTACTTAGGGCTCAATCTGAGCTTCACTGAACCATTTACTTACTATAAAAAATGTTATTCAATTACTTACCGAATCACCTTAAGCACCGTGCCTTTCTACTCTAACATGCATTATTCAATATATAAAACAATATTCAACCCTTTACGAAAAAATCACAGAGTAAATATAAAGAAAACCATAATCCATCGCAAATAAATCATAAAAATAGATAACATGAAAATACATAATAAATACATATATTTGTCTTGAAATCATCCTTTTATTAGCAAGAACATTAAGTTACAATCCTTTATCACCCTGCGCACTCAACTGTAGGGGTCTGCACACATAGTTGTAGACTTCCTACGGCCTTCGCAGACACAACTGCAGAGCCTTGATTTAGACCCAAGAAATAGAAAGATAGAAAGAATTAGAGAGTTAGATCATTCTCATCTCATCGAATATCTTGCATAAAATATCCTTGACTCAATAATATATCTCCTTATATAGCATTCTTTCTACAATACCATGGTCTGAAAACCATGGGTGAAGCTCAAAACATTAAAAAATAACTGAATCCCTTTACAAAAAGAGGGGTTTTAACCCGCCCCAAATCCCCTAAGACTCCTGCAGCCCCGTACGAAGTCTTTAAACTGCGCGCAATAGAATTATTTCTGGTAGATCGCGGACACCTTTTCCTCAAAATATGGAGTCTTTTACTCAAAATCGAACCAAGTTGGGCCCTCCTCAACACAAGGTTATACTAGATGTCACTCTCATCATTGTGTTTATTTTCAAACGAAAAATGATGGAAGCTATATTATATTTATATTCTATGTAGATGACATGCTTGTTTTAGGGTCTAACATGTGGGAAATAAATGTTGTCAAAGGAAAATTGGAAAAATCATTTGAAATGAAGGATTTGGGTGTTGTAGAACAAATCCTTGGTATGAGAATAACTAGAGATAGGAAAGATCACCAATTAATGTTGTCTGAAAGTGAGTACATACAAAAGGAGTTGGAAATGTTTAATATGCAGAAAGAAAAAATAGTTATTACACCTTTAGCTATCCATTTAAAACTAAGTAAGGAGATGTGTCCCAAGACCTGAGAAGAGATGGATTATATGTATAAACTTTCATATGCCTCAGCATTCGGATGCTTAATGTATTAAATGGTTTGCACAAGGCCTGTTATTGCACATGGAGTGAGAGTTTTAAGCATGCACATGAACAATCCAAGAAACGAACATTGGATGGTAGTGAAATGGATTCTTGGGTATTTGAGAGGTACCAAAAATAAAAAATTATTTTTTGGAGGTTCAAACATTACTCTATATGGATATGTTGATGCATATATGGCAAGTGATTTTGATAACAAGAGGAGCACCAAAGGATATGTGTTTACTATAAGTGGAATTTTGTAATCAATCTCAGCCATTTAATAGGAGGATGATCTAACAATAGAATTTATGTTAATTTAAGCTTTTCTTACCTAGATAGAAACCCTTAGTTTATATGAGGGAAATTTATTGTGACTGTGTATTATTATTTTGTGCGAGAAAGAGAGAGGAGACTATGTGATAGCGAAGAGGGAATTACAGGAGATCTGCTATAGGTTGTATCTCTTTATTTTGTTTTATAATATAAAAGGAATGAGCCCAAATTTGGTGAACCACATATATCTATGTCTCTCTTGTTTTATGTGTTTTTGAATTTTTGAATTTGTGTTTCTAAAATATTTTATGTATTCCATTGCTCTGTAATATATAATTTTATAACACTTTTTTATTCCATAATATGGGATACCATAATGAGTTGGTTCCTTTTTGGGATTGAATTTATGTTTATAGGGTAATTCATGAAATACATTGCATGAGATGATATTTTTTATCAGGAACACCATCATAAAGAAAGTATTTTTCCTGGACGAATTGAGTAATGGAAAATTTATTTCATTGGAAATGACATTAGCCCAATCGAGTAAAGAAGCCTTTTTTATATGAATAATAAAGAAGATAAAGAATGTATTTTGGGATAGTCATTATAATTTCTTGGCCCATCATGTAGGCAAAAATCTAATGAAAGTCCCTAAATGGATATCTGAACAAAGAAATATCTAGAACGAAGAGATCAAAAGGAACTTGGGATGTTGGGGAAATTAATTATTGAATAATGTTCATTATGTCTACTTGTGACCCCATAAACCTATCTACTTTGGACAATTTTAAGCACATATCTAGTTATGGTAGCTTAATACCCATTTGAATGCTTTGGGAGTTAGTGGAATTGGGTTCCCCTTCTGTGCTACCATCATTATTCTTGTGCTTGAATTAAAATTGTTTCTGAATAAGTAAATGATTTCTCTGAAATCAAATAATTTTGGAATAGATGCAACATGTGCCAATATTTTACTCCATATATTATTGTTATTCTTCTCAAATACTTCTCATACACAATTTACTATTGGAATTTATCATCGATAAGATTAATCAAGTTAATTGTATCATTGCAAATAACTTGTTTCCTTCCTCTGTGTTGTGGCCACAACCCCCTCCCCCGACCCCCATATTTTTTGGAAAAATCATGGCGACCCTTCATTTTTCATTTTGGGAACTTCTATTATTTCTTGGAATGATGATTCCTTGTATTTCTATTGTTTGGCTTTTAACTTTTTTGCATATGCTTCATTATGACCATTATTTTTCTTGTTGAATTGTTGGCATATATTTACTATCTTTCGTGTCACAATGACACTCTCTTAGTGGTCATGAGAAGGTGATGTGGCACCTTTGGATGTCACATCACCTCAATTTTTTTGTCGGGTTTTTGTTCAATTCGTGGCATGGTTACATCTCCTCCACTACACTTGGTGCGTACCTGCATATAAGAACAATATCATCTCCATACTTCTTGTAAATAATAAATGTAATATACATATAATCCATATTAATAATTTTGTGTATTAAAGTATACGTAAATAATATAATATAAATATTATTTATAATGTAAATTACATAAAATTTCTTATATTGTAATTATTATATAATAATAAAACAAAAATATTTGTAAATTAAAAACAAATAAAATTATATATTCATAATATAAAAATGTAGAATAAATGTATTATAAATTATATGCAAGAACATGAAAATATATTGTAAGTAAAAGGTAGTCATATATATAGCCATTCAACAACCTATTTAACTTACCATCCAACATAAACTTTGAATGTGATGGAGAAAAAAAAAAGAATGTGAAGGATGATAAAAGAAAACTTAAAATAAATTTAGGATGATTAAGGACCATCAATATATATTAGCTTGTGTCATAAAAAAAACTGAAACAATAAATATAAACGTAACGTTGCACACAAATGATATATCGTTAAATAAATGCAATGATGAACTGTAGGAAGCATTCAAGTAGTTTTTGTCATTATAGGTGATCCATATTGGATAATTATCTTGTTTTTCATACATATCAATGCATTCAGAGTAGAAAATGTGGAGGAATCAACTCACGAGACAGTTTTTATCAGCGAGACTTAGTTTGGAAAAATAGGGTTTGAAACCTTCCCGGAGTGTTTTGAGGCATTAAAAGACATCTTTTTTGGGTAAATTTTGTCACTTTAGGACCCCACATTCTCATGCTATTATACACACAAATATCTTTCCAACGGTGTAATAAGCGCATCAATCAATATTAGATAATCATAAATACACAACAATAAAGCTAAATCTTATTGATCAAAATTCTTGGAATAGCATTACATTATATAGCCACACATAGAAAACCTCTATGAAAATATAGATCTAAATAGTTATGATCACCAACTCACAACACCAAATATGAAGACACAACTCATGACAGATAGACTCAAACACAAACTACAAGAATACAACTCATCAACTCTATCTGGAATCACCATTTCGAGATTATTCCAACATACCCCCTTAATAGAGAAATGGATTTTAAACAATTACTAACTGTTGTCTACATATTTCAAATTTCATCTTTCCAAGAGGCTTGGTAAAGATGTCAACTACATTCTCACTTGTATTACAATAGAATAAATGAACCTCACTTGATTTTGTATTATCCCCTACAAAATGAAGTTGAACTTAAATATGTTTTGTTCTTGCATGATAAACTGGATTATTGGCCAGTTTAGTAGAACTCTAGTTGTCACATTTGATTTTTTTAGGTCCTCTTTGTTTTTCTCCAACATCTTCAAGAATCCTCCTCAACCAAATAGCTTCACAAGTTGCATTGGTCAAGGATTTCTATTCAAGTTCTACAGATGAGAAAGAAAAAATTGGTTGTTTCTTGCTGCCTCATGATATAGTCCCTAATCTTGAATTGAATGCATATCCAAAGTTTGATCTTCTATCATCATACTTTCCAGCTCAATCTGCATTAGAAAAACCTGCCAACTCAACATCAAATTCATTAGTATCAAAAATACCAAAATAAATTGTTCCCTTCAAATATCAAAGGACTTTTTTTGTTGCTTTCTAATGGCTTTCACAATTCTTAGCCATAAACTGACTAAGGATGATGAAAAAATATGCTATATATGGCCTGGTAGTGGTGATGTAATTCAAAATTTCGACCAATTGATGATACAAAGTTCCATTCACTTCTTTAGATCCAGCATCGCTGCACAACTTGGAATTTTGTTCCAAAGGAGTAGACATTGGTTTGAATTCAAACATATGGAATATTTGAAGGATTGATTTTTCATTTTAGCTTTGTGTGATTATTGTTTAACTAGATTCCCTCCAAATTTCAAGACCTAAACAATACTGCAATTCACCAAGATCCTTCATTTCAAATACATGTGACAACTGAATTTTAATTTTCTTCCATCAACCTCAATGCATTGCCTGTTATGATAACATCATCAACATATATATATATATATATATCAAGACAATGTTCCCATATTCATCTCTTTTCATGTACAAGTTAGGATCACTTTTTCTTCTCACAAAAACTTTTTCATAGAAGAATGTGTCAATTTTCACATACCAAGATCTTGGTGCTTGTTTCAAACCATACAAATCTTTCTTTAACTTGCAAACAAGATGCTTATGTCCCTACCTTACAGACCCTTTGTGTTGCACCAAATAAAATTCTTATTTTAATTCACCATTCAAGAAAGTAGATTTGACATCTAACTGATGAATTTTCCAATTTTTTTTTGTAGCTATTGCAACCGTTATTCTAATTTTACTAAGTTTAGCGACAGGTGCAAAAGTATATTCATAATAAATGCCTTCTTTTTGTGAATAATTTTTTGTAACCAATCTTGCTTTATATTTATCAATATTTCCATCGACATTAAAATTTGGTTTGAACAACCACTCACATCCTATGGGAACTTTATCTTTAGGCAATTATGTTAATTCCCATGTGTCATTCTACATTATGGAGCTATATTCATCATTCATTGCATCTCTTCATTCTTGATATTCTTTAGATTCATCATAAGTTGAGGCTTCTACAAAATTCATTACATGGGACATAAATGGATAATCTTTATACCTTATAGGTGGTTGAATTTGATGTGATGTCCTCCTTAGATTTTTACTGTTATCATCCTTCTTTCTTCTTTGTGGACTCTCTTGTTCTCTTCTTGGAGTGTCATGAGTACTAGGTTCTTCTTGCTCTTGAACATGTACCTAATCATTTACATGTTTTTACTCCTGTTCAACACTTGATTCAATTTTGACATAATCATCAGTATCATGCCATACACCTATATTATTCAGTTTATCACCTTCATCTGCATTTTCATGAAACACCATATCCCTACTTGCAAGCAATATTTGTGAAATAGGATGAAACAACTTGTATGCTTTTTGATAATCACAATAACCAATGAATGTTCCCTTAATTAATTTTTCATCAAATTTTCTTCTTTCATCTTTTGGAAAATGAGCAAACACCTTGGATCTAAAAACCCTTAAATGGTTCACTTTTGGTTTATATCCATAAAATGCTTCCAAAAATATCTTCAGATCTAAAATTTTTGTTTGATTCTTATTTTTCAAATAAACAACAGTGTTAATGGCTTCAACCCAAAAATCATTATAGATGTTTTTACCGTGAAGCATACTTCGTGCACATTCAACTAGTGTTATGTTTTTCCTCTTAGCAACTCCATTTTTATGGGGTGTATGAGGCACTATAAATTGTTGTAGAATCCCATGAATTTTACATTATTGATTAAATGATTTTGATTTGTACTCTACTGCCTGATTAGATCTGATAATTTTGATGTATTTCCCATTTTTTTTCCACAATGCTTTTGAATTCCTTAAAGTACTCAGAAGCATCACTTTTATTTCTAATGAAATAGACCCAAGTATATCTAGATCTGTCATCAACAAAAATAAGAAAATACAATTCTCCCCCAAGGGATCTAGCTTTCATAGTTCCACGTACATCAATATGAATTAATTCATTTCTCTTTGCCTTTTTTCTTCATGTACATGAATTTCCTCTCTATGTTTCTTGCCAAGTGCACATGCTTCACATTCAACATGATTATTCTTCATAATAGGAATGCCTTCAACCATTTTTTTTATTTGAGGTAACATTAAATAATTGTGATTTAAATGCCACTACCTTTGATTTCATAACTCTCATGTTGAAATTGTTGTAGATGCAAAATATTGATGCCCTATCCTCGTCACTTTCAACTTATACAAGCCTCCAACTCTAGTACCTGTGGCAATAACCTTGTAGCGATAATAGATATCTTTAACTACACACTATTATTTTAAAAATTCCATATTTAGATCTTGATCAACAATAGTAGAAACATAAATTAGATTCTTTTTTATATTAGGAACATACATCACATCATGGATCTCTCTTTTCCATTAGGCAACATCACACCTATTATTCCATAACCTTGAACATTAAGGGATTTTTTATCTCCTAGATAAACACATGTTCCATCAAGCTTCTCATGATATTAATAAAACCAATTTTTATTACAAGACATATGGAGTGACACACCAAAATCAATGAACCAAGCATTCACATCATCAGTCTTAGCAGACAATGCAACATCAAAAACAAATAATTACATATTTTTAAATTCCCATTATGTCTTTTTTTTCTCTTGCTAGACTCATTATATTTTATTTTATAACAATATTTAGCGTGATGTCCAAGTTTCCCACCATAATAACAATCATCATTTCTCTTATCATGAAATAGAAATTTACATTGTCCCATACCTTTCTACTTTTCTTGAAACTTGCTGCCTTTGATTTTGTCCCATGGATTTAATTTGTATGGTTGCCTACCCTTGGCTAACAATGACTCATTCAAGTAAGTTTCAACCAAAAAATGTGACATGATTAAAAAAAAAAAATCTCCAACCAACAAAATGCAACCAAATTCACCATAACGACAAGGGGTCAAATCAAAACTCAATCTTGCTTCAATTAAAAATAATCCAAGAAATACTCCTTATTTCTCCTTTTTATGAAACCCTTTCCAAAACTTTGTTTTCCCTTTTTTTAATAAAATACACCTTTTTATAAGATTTTTTTATCTTTCACCATAAAAATATATATTTAACTCCTTATGCCTCATCATTTTTTTTCACTATGAAAAAAAAAACTAACCCTTCACAAATCCACAAATATATGGGCAGAATAATCTTTATAAAAAATAATTTCACTTTATGGATTGGCTTGGTGTTGGAAATATAAAATTGAACCTTTAACTCACCACAATGGAGAATACATGTTTATTGAAATATCAGACCACTTCTCACACCTTATGTTGCAACTTACGCGAATTTTTACAAATAACTTCATCAAATTTCATGCCACTGCATGGTCAACGAAATGGATCTAAATGTCCACAAGTTTATGCTACAAAGAATCAACACACCTCTACAACCACGTCTGTGATCTTGTAAAATTTTTACAAATCACTTATCCACAACATTTAATAAAAATCATAGGGATGAACCACAAATAACTTCAACAAATTGCACGCCACGACACGTTCAACGAATTGGATCAAATTGTCCATAAGTTTATGCTACAAGGAATCAACACACCTATCCAACCACATACGTGACCTTGTAAAATTTTTGCAAATCGTTGATCCATAACATTTTATAAAACTCATAGGGATGTACCACAACCTTCTACAATGAAGGTTTTCCCACTTAGGGCCATTTTAAGAGGAATGGAAAACACGAGTTGGAGATCTCAATACGATCTCAGCCAGCAATTAAAAATAAAATTGGAGAGAAGCTACTTGCAAATTTGCAACATATATACGCATATTCACATGCAAATTTCAGCCAACAAAACACCCCATCAAGACGATGCAAAAATAAAAATTGCAGAGATTTTTAAAAACAATGTTACCCCTCCATAACTTTGAATTCCCCTTAACAAAAATTGGGTAGATGTAAAACCAATTCTACGGGCCAAACAACCTCACATCATTATACATATTGGCTTTCAAAATCTCAAATATGAAGCTATCTTCCCCTTTGGCTCTATTAGAAAGGCACAACAATAAAACCAAATCTTATTGATCAAAGTTCTTGGACAACCATTACATTATATAGGTTCACATAGACAACCTCTAGGACAATCTAGATCTAAATATTTCGGATCACCAACTCATAATACCAACTACTAAGGCACAACTCATGACAAATAGACTCAAACACAAAATATGAGAATGAAACTCATCAAATCTATGTGGAATCACCATTTCGACATTATTCCAACAATTTGTATGCAAAAGTTATCCCATTCAAAATTTGACCTTCTTGTTTTCACCACCATGGTTCAAGAGAATGTCACACCATCTCCCATTATTAATAGAAAAGGGGCTAGCCACATGATTGTCATTTAAAATACTTTAGAAAATTATATATTGTAACATTGGTCAAGATTTTAGGTAGTGAAATGTTGGGTATGTGTTATATTCTTTCCACGATCAATCGCACGCTCATAGGGGGGGGGAATAGCCCTCCCTGTCAGCGTATGGGGCAGCGCCCTGGGAATTTTCTTTTTGGTAGGTGGACCCACACATGGTTTTGTGCATGGGTTTGCACATGGTTTTGGGGGACGATGGTTTTCAGCCCCTGGTATTTTATAGGTCCGGTCAAGGGAACTACGGTTATGTCCTAATCCAGGGTTAATGGATTGAGGCTTATGAATGCTTCGACATGTATATATATGTGTTGTAACACTAAAAGGAATATAATGAAAAGACAAGATGGTAGTCCCAATTTGGGATCTAGGGGAAAATATTTGTTTATATCTGTTTTATGTTTTATGCTCTCGCTATTGTTTATTTTTTGTCTTTAAGATTCGTTTGCAGATAATTCCTGTACAGGGTTAAAACCTACATTTGATATCATAGTAGTTTTGGCTTCAAGGGGATGCCTTTGCTGCTGAGGGGTTTTTTTCTTAGGCATGTGGTAGACCATGTTTAGTGGGAGATCTGCGGGATTGATTCTTGCAGTGAAAGAAGATGGTGAGTGGTGGAAAGATAGAGATCGAGAAATTTAATGGTCAGAGTTTTGAGTTGTGGAAACTCAAGATGGAGGATCTGCTGGTGGATAACGATCATTGGATCATGGTAGATCTAGGTACTAAACCAACAGAAATGTCAGATGAATACTGGAAGAAGCTAGATCGGAAGGAAAAGAGCACAATACAGTTATGTGTCTCAGATTCATTATTTTTGAATGTATCTGGGGAAGCTACAACGAAGAATTTGTGGGAAAAGATAGGGACTTTGTACCAATCTAAGTCTCTGGTGAATAAATTGTTCCTGCAGAAAAATATGTATAACCTGAGGATGAAGGATGGAGACTCGGTGTCAAATCATCTGAATGCCTTCAATACTGTGGTAAGTCAGTTGTTATCTATTGATATTAAATTCTCAGATGAAGATAAGTGCATCATTTTGTTGTATTCTCTACCAGATTCATGGGAGAGTATGGTTATTTCAATAGGTAGCAATACAACTACCTTGAATTTTGATGACATTGCCTCAGCCTTGCTGTCAGAGGAAATGAGACGAAGAGATATGGAGGGCCAGAATGGAGATGCCTTGTCTGTACGAGGAAGGTCCTAAAATAGAAACAAGAATAAGGTTTCGAGTGGGAGATCTAAATCTCTTGGAAATTTTGTAAAGGTGTGTTGGAAATGCAGAAAGGAAGGGAACTACAAAAAGGACTACAGATCTAAAGCTCCTGAGAAAGGAAAGGGATCTGAGGAAGCTTCTTCTGTAGAGGCAAAAACCAACTCAGATGAAGGTGGGGATGTGTATTTGGCCTCTTCTTCAAATACACATGTATATCATGAGTCATGGTTGATTGACTCAGGTGCATCCTTTCACTTCACTCCACATAGGGAGTGACTCTGCGAGTATGAGAAGTATGATGGTGGTGATTTCTTCTTAGGAGATGATAGGAAGGCCAGAATTCCCAGACGTGGAAAACTCAAGCTGAAGTGCAAGGTGGAAGGATTAGAACACTTCCCGGTGTTCTGCATATTCCTACGTTGGCCAGAAGTATGATCTCTGTAAGCAAGATGGATGATGCAGGTGTAAAACTAGTGTTTGAGAAATATACCTGCAACATGGTTCGGGGAGAACTGGTATTAATGAGGGGAGTTTGAATTGGAACTCTATACAAGCTTTAGGGTAGCACTTTTATTGACGGGTGCAACAGTTCTATGGTTCCTGAAAGTTGATCGGAAATCCTAGCGGTCTCTGGAGAAAACACCATGCTATGGCATCAAAGGATTGGACATATTGGGGAGAAAGCCTTTGGATACTGGATAGAAATGGTATGGTAGAAGGTATGTCTAATTGATCTCTGGATTTCGATTTTTGTCAACATTATGTATATGGGAAGCATAATTGGGTGATTTTTCCTTCTAGTGCTAAGATGGAAAACATGATATTAGAGCTTGTGCACAGTGATGTGTTTGGACCTGTGTCGGTTCCATCACTGGGAAAGCCTATGTACTATGTTTCATTCATAGACAACTTCTCAAGGAATACATGGAGACATTTCTTGAGGAAGAAATCTGAATTCTTTGATAGATTTGAAGAATTTAAGGCTCTGGTGGAAAACCAGATAGAGAAGAAGATAAGGGTGTTGAGGACAGATAATGGTGGAGAGTTTTGCAAGAAGTAATTTGAAGAATTATGTAAAACGTGTGGTATATCATGACAGAATAATAATCCATACACACCACAGCAAAAAAAAGTTGCAAAAAGAATGAATAGAATGTTGATGGAAAAGGCAATAATCATGCTCAGTGGTACTGGGTTAGGATAGGAATATTGGGCAGAAGCAGTGTAGATTGCATGTTACTTGGTTTATATATCACCTTCATCAGCGTTGGAGGATAAGACTCCACATGAGGTATGGACTGGTAAGAAACACTCTCTTTCACATCTAAGGGTATTTGGATGCGATGCATATGTACATGTTCCAAAGGATAAAAGGACCAAGTTTGATAATAAATTTTACAAAACGGCATATTATTGGGTATAAGGATGGTTTAAAAGATAAACTTTGAACACAGAAACAAGGAAAGGTTGTGTATAAGCCCAAGGATATTGGTGTTTAGAGAAATTGAAAAGATGTTGTTAAAAAATAAATTCCTGAGAACCTAAGAAAATGAGTTTGAGGGTAAAAAGAAGGATGGACGGACTCTCTACAACGAGAAGAAAATTCGAAGGAGAAGAGCACCGACGTATGACGACTCAAAGAGAAAGAAAAGATATTCACGCCTTAGAAACCAAGTGAGCCACTTCGAGGGGGCAACCTCCAATACATTCGCAGACCAAAATTCTTGAGATGATTCAATTTGTGGTGTCATGAAATGTGAAAAGAAATACATAAAGGTCATAAGCTCTTTGAGAAGAAGTGCTTTACATAGATTGAGGAAGAGGAAGAAAGAAAATGAACAAGAAGAGGATATACGCGAGGAAACCGCTAGAAGAGGAAGAAATGAGTCCGACCATATCGTGCCAATGCTTTGGCAGAATTACCACTTCTCAAACTCTCAAGATAGAAGGACATATCAAGAAGAGAAAAGGTAATAGTGTTGATTGAATCTCGTGTAGTACGTAATTTTATTTCACTGTAAGGGTGCGAAGGTATCGAATTGTTTTCCTATACCCAGCACCGAATGTCAAGTGATGGTTGCAAATGGAGGAACTATAAAATTCTAACTGGAAAATGCCATAACATCTAGCTAACCATGGGGGAATATGTAGTGACTAGTCCAAATGCTTTCCATTCCTATGGGAGGTGGCTGGTGTTGTACTAGGAGTACAATGGTTGCAATCTTTTGGGGACGGTGATGGCTTTTACTTTTCTGAGAACTTTTCTTGAAATTTCTTTTTCGAGAAGGAAAGGAAGTCGAACTACGGGTATTGAAGGGAAACGAGAAGGATGTTGTGGTATCAGAAATACATCTATGTAAAAAATAATTTCTTCTACGGAAAACTTCTTTCAAATGCCACGGATGCAACCTGATTTGGATTACGGACAAAGTTGTGTCCAATCTCCCACAATGACTAATTGGACTAGTTTAGTAGAGCGAACTTGTGTCGACTTTACACCCACGTGTCAACATTTTGTCCTTGTCTACTGAAATTGATAGCCAAAACTTAGGTCTGTGTACTTGCAGTCACCTTTTTATGACACTCCAATCGATGCTCGGAGAGAGTTTAATGAATATTTTCCCACGATCACCTCTTTGAGATGAAAATTCGGGAGCACACTGATAGCACTACCTTCCGCAGATCCTTGTCTCCAAACAAATATTTTCGAACCAAGCTGCGAAATGTTTGTGACGATGTATCCGCAGGATTTTGGCTTTCGCTCTCTATATAGTTTCAGACTCTTTGAACCCTGACGTACGAAAAAATGCTATAGCGAAAACGATTCCGCGATGAAGCTGTTTAAGTAAAAATTCGAGGAGCGTGCAAAAACACCTAACTTCGAGATGATATCTCCGCAAAATCTTGCGAGAGCAAGCTCTGGAAAATTTTGTGAACATTCATGCTCAAGATTTGCTGGACTCCGCACCCTAAACACTTCAGCTTCGAAGCATCGTGAGACGTTATAGCGAAAAAATATCACACGATGACACTTTGTTTTGGAAGCCGTGAAAGCCTAGAATCCCCAAAGCTGCGATACCCAAATGTTGTGAAACCGGCTCCAAAAATAGAAGAAAGAGATATCAACGCCTTAGAAATAAGCCACTTGAGGGGCAACCTCCAATACATTACATGAATGAACAATTCTTGGATGATACAAATTACAAAACCTCCTTTCTATATATAGGAGTCCATGGGGCCACAGCATGTAATCTTGGTGGGGGCACAATGTAATCCTAGCCGACCTAACAATAATAATTTAAGGGCACAATAATAACAATATGGGGGTTACGGGGGTACAATAATAACAATAAAGAGTTACACTAACAACAATAAGGTACTATATGGCTAATATGGGGACCCTATGAGAGCCACAAAATCCGACCTGAGAAGATAAGTTGGGAAAGAAAGAAAGCGACGATGTATAGCCCATACCGTTAACATTTTAAAATTTTCTTTAACCATAGCGATTGATCCTAGAATTTTCAGGGAGGTAATAGATTCAGAGGATGGAAAAATCTGGAAGGAGGCCATGGTTGATGAAATGGAATCCTTGCACAAAAATGAGGCATGGGATAAGGTGGAGTTCTCAGATGGAAGGAATCCCATCGGGAGAAAATGGGTGTTTAAGAAGAAGATGAATGTAGAAGGCAAGGTGGAGAAATAAAAAGCTCGATTGGTAGCAAAAGGCTATTCTTAGGTGTCGGGAATTGATTTTGCTGATATTTTTTCTCCTGTTGTCAAGGTAACTTTTGTTAGATTAATTTTATATGTTCGTGTTGCATTTGAATTTGAGGTAAAATAGATGGATGTGAAGACATCATTTCTTCACGGGGATCTGCAAGAGGAGATCTACATGAAGCAACCTGAAGGCTTTATGGTAAAGGGTAAGAAAGAACTGGTATGCAGGTTAAAGAAGTCTCTGTATGGGTTAAAATAGTCACCAAGGATGTGGTATCAAAAATTTGATACCTATATACGGGGACTGGGTTTCACCATAAGCAAGGAAGATCACAGTGTTTATTTTAAATTAATTGGTGACCGTGTTATTTATTCGGTCTTGTACGCAGATGATATGTTGTTGATTGGAAAGGATAAAGAAATTATCCAAGATTTGAAGACCCAGTTGTTCTCCAAATTCAACAT